>CAWUFW010004828.1:0-510000 GCA_963921515.1 Calotriton arnoldi | reverse complement strand
CCCCATCGGGTCCTGGAGCCTTGCCCTGTTTCATCTTATTTATTGCTATGGTTACCTCCTCCAGCCTAATTTGTTGGAGTCAGCGAAGCATGGTCGCTAAAACTAGTGAACTCACTTTCTAGTATGCCACAGTATGTAAGGCCTGGAGTTGACACTATGATGTGGTCGATACATGTTGGGTTTCCCCTGCCTTGGAATGTTGGATATGTAGTTACACCATCTTCTCCTCTTGATATCAATATTTCCATAGGAGTTCATTTGGTGCTTCCCCATATCTATTGTGTGGGAAATGTTGTAAATTAGTCCCTGTTATATCTGAAAATCCACAGACATTCATTCCTGAAAAACTACATTTACTGGTATTAAAATCCCCCACCCAAATACATATGTATGAGGGGTCCACCCCCTTTATAAAGGTGTCCAATACTCTCTCCAATTCATTCACAACCTCAAAACGGGAAGCATTAAAAATGTTATTATAATAATTCATCACAATAAAGGGTTGATTTTTCCCCATTATTAATAGAACTAATTGTAAATAAGGGGAGCCAATATGTGTCTTTCTGAGTTCTATTGGCGCTATGTTAGAAATAAAAATTGCCAGACCCCCCTTTGCTCGGCCAGAGACTGATGGTATTGCTGGGGTTACGACGGTGGCAAAGCCATCAATATATGGCTCTCGGGTATGCAAGGTCTCCTGTAAGCATAATAATTGGAGTGGTTTAATGCTATCTAGCCATTCTTTATCTTTTAGCTTGTTTTTGATCCCGGCTATATTCCATGGCCTAATCTTAATTTGTGTTCTCTTTTCGGTGGCTATTATTTGGTGTTCGTCATTGATGTACTTCTGTGGGGCAATCCCCCTACAGTTTGTTACAGTCTCCCCTTGGTCATTTTGTCAATCCTGTTCAGCTAGACCCGAGAGTGGGGCATAGCGATTAGAGCAGGATACTGTAGGTCTCATACTAAACGTGTGCACGGGGTGGTATTCTATAAGTGAATGGATTAACAAAATGGGGGGGGGTTTATAGAAAAATCCTAACGGGACGGCAGTCACTAGTTCTTCCCAATTGGTCATATGCTGTTGTCTAGATTGAATCCTGTTAAGTATGAAGCTTACCACCTCTGGGTGTCGAAGGTTAATGACTATGCAGTCCCCAGTACTCTTTTTTTCAGTAGGTCCCACCCAGTTCACACATCTCACCATTATGATTTTCTCACAGAGGAGGTTAGTGTCTAGATTAAAGCTAGCCATCCAGTGTACCACTTTATTTCTTAGTTCTGACCAGGATTATTTTGCTTGGGCAGCCAATTTTGGTGCCCCTTTTAGAATAATCACATACGGGGTTACTTCGGGGGGGAGATGTAATATCTCTGTGGTATGATTCCATGCTCTAGTTGGTTTCAGGCTCTGAAGCCCAATCGTAGCTAGCTTGTTCTGTGTGGGGTCTGTGCTATGTACTAGCCGTGCATGGGGATAATTTGATCTAAGGTGTGACCTTTCCTTGATGCACTGCTTGACCGAGGGTTGTCCATCACATGCCATATCTCCCTTAACAATTTCCTCTATTGGTGCACTCTCTATATTTATAGGGGCATTTTCTAATGCCGTTAGTCTGCCTTTAATTTCAGCGAGCTCACCTATGACTCTTTTCTCTACATTCTCCAATTTAACATACAATTTGTTTAGGAGGCCCTCTAAGATATCAAAGTTATTTATGTCCTTTACTCTGGTCATTTTTTTCTTTTTGGGAATCGTTTTTGTCCCGCAGGTACTAAGACCTATTTTATGATTCGCTGGGTATACCAGGCTCATGTCCTCTGGTTGTTTGCTTCTCTTAGTCGGCGGTGGGCTTAAATCTTGTGAGGAGGATAGTTTGTCTAGCTCTAACGGTTTGTTAGAGACACAGGGTTGTTTTGCAAGGATCTCTGTCCTCGAGATCATTTACTCCTCAGGGTCCAGATGATGCAATAAAGGGGTCCACCCTTTGACATCCCCAACTCCAACTGAATGTTACGTAGTATTAGGGCGATCAAATGAGGGAAGGGATGGATGGGAACAGCAAGGAGAAGAACCTAAAAGACAAAGACCAATTTGAGATGAATACATGCACATGCAACACTACTCTCAATTGATCTCACTAGTTCCTTAGCTACCTTATCCAGTCTGACGTATATCTTAGCTGTTCCTTGCTTCAGGAAAAAACGATCAGTCAAACGTGGAGTTACTTCTATAAGGCACAAAAAACAACAGGTTACCACATCCTAGTACAACCTTAGAACTAAAGCATCCATCCTTCATTTAACCCCTTAATACATACCGGTTCTACAAATGATAGCGGGGAATAAGGGGGGTCCGTAATAGAGAGTCATGAGATTTTTAAAACGTATCAACAAAGTCTCGATCCAAATGGAATTCACAGCATTCAAGAATATCCTCTGCTGTTACATCCGGACAAGACAATCATTCAGGGCCCATCTGTGGAGCTGTTCCCTCCAAAGTTACTCTCAAAACAAAAAACACAAATGAAGCTTCCTACTCTTACCTCGGAGTGGTAGTGACCTTTATGGTGTCAGCAGTTAACCTCACCGCACAACGAATGGCTATTCCTTTGTACACTCTGCAACCCGCAAAGTGTTGTGCAGCACGACCAGCTCAGTCCTGAATCGGCGTCTCCGCGGGAACTGGAATTCTCTCCGCGGAACGCCCGAAACTGAGCCCAGAAACAGCGGGATCCAAGACGTGCTCAGTCGAGCACAACAAAGGGGTGTCTACACTAGACACGTATCCGCTCCACAAATACGGAGCACGGAGCTCCCTCTGCACTGATCCGCTCTCTGCCGAGAGCCGTCCCAACAATTCAGAATTACGCACAAAATCCTGCGTGCGTCGCGTCCTGTTATTGACGCTTGCTCCTCCTCCTCCTCAGGCCGTCTGGGTAATGTAGTTCAGTGGTTAGGTAGGCGCTAACCAACATGATTCCTGACATGTTTGGCTTGTTGAGGGCCTTTCTGCTCGGTTTTCTCCATTCCAGGGGCCTCAGAACAGGTTACTTCCTCTACGTGTATCGCTCCTTTGTGAGAAGCTCTACTTACAATATGTTTTGTGGCCGCTAGCCTTTCCTCCACATTACTAATTTCATCTTCAATCAGTCCCACCGCGTTAGTTAAGTAGTTAGTAATAGCGTTTGATGTTTTGGGCCATGGTTTCCCCTGAGGGACTTCCATTTGTTTTCTTTTACCCATTTCTATTGGGAAAACCTCTATCCAACTACTGATTTCTCAAAATAGTGTGCGACAATTCTTACTGTTGTCCTTTGCTTAAAAAGTTATAAAAAACAGACAATCCCTTATATTTCTTAGGAAAATGAAAGAGCCAGAGAGAGGGGTTTACAATAGTCACAGGGCTAGGGGTCGCCTTACTTGTCGTATCCTATACCAAGATGTTTGACCTTTATATACCCAAAATGGCTAAATCTGTTTCCCAAATTTCCGGAAAATGATGATCACTTATATTGTTTAAAAAGAGGTACAATTGAGTGATATACGACGGTCCCCCCAAGGTAGAATGCCCTTTAAAACTAGGCAGGGAAAAAATGTATATTATGCAGCAAAGTTTCCACCCCCTTAGAACTTGACAATTTGCGATTGGAACATAACGTTCATAGAAACAGGGCTCCCGAGCGTATGTTGATGATTATGTCCGAATGGTCAGATTGAGTTACAAACGTCTCTCCTCCAGGAGCACTCACCCGTTGTTGAATAGTCCAGTACAGTCCTGACGTCAAGAAGGGGGGACCCCCAGCCCGGCCACCTCCGGTCTCGGACGGGCGCAGACGGGCCCGCCCTTGGCCCGGGCACGCCCGCGCGCGTCCCGCGCTGCGGGAGCTGTGGCCAGATTTTAAGCGCCTCCTGGCGTGACCAAAACTCGTCGGCAGCGTGCTCACCGCAAAGCAGGCTGGGGCTTGAAGTTCCAGGTCCCCCTCGAGCAACAATAACAGTGGCAGCAGCAGGTTTGGTCTCCCGCGCTGCGGGAGCTGTGGCCGGATTTTAAGCGCCTCCTGGCGCGACCAAAGCTCATCGGCGGAGTGCTCGCTGCAAAGCAGACTGGGGCTTGAAGTTCCAGGTCCCCCTCGAGCAACAATAACAGTGGCAGCAGCAGGTACAGTCTCCCGCGATGAGGGAGCTGTGGCCGGATTTTAAGCGCCTCCTGGCGCGACCAAAGCTTGTCAGTGGCATGCTCGCCGCAAAGCAGGCTGGGGCTTGAAGTTCCAGGTCCCCCTCGAGCAACAATAACAGTGGCAGCAGCAGGTTCGGTCTCCCGCGCTCCGGGAGCTGTGGCCGGATTTTAAGCGCCTCCTGGCGCGACCAAAGCTCGTCGGCAGCGTGCTCGCTGCAAAGCAGGCTGGGGCTTGAAGTTCCAGGTCCCCCTCGAGCAACAATAACAGTGGCAGCAGCAGGTTCGGTCTCCCGTGCTGCGGGAGCGGTGGCTGGATTTTAAGCGCCTCCTGGCGCGACCAAAGCTCAGCGGCGGCGTGCTCGCCGCAAAGCAGGCTGGGGCTTGAAGTTCCAGGTCCCCCTCGAGCAACAATAACAGTGGCAGCAGCAGGTTCGGTCTCCCCTGTTCTATACAAATAGCACACCATGCTTACACCGTATCTGGCACTCTGTGCCAATAATAAATATTATTATTATTATTAGTAGTAGTAGTAGTAGTAGTAGTAGTAGTATTAGTAGTAGTAGAAGTTGTGTTACCATTAGTTGAATACTTTAAAAATGACCCTCCGCTCAGCTGCTAGTGGATCGGTCTGTTCTATACAAATACCCCACCATACTTACACCAGATCTAGCACTCTGTGCCAATAATAAATATTATTATTATTATTAGTAGTAGTAGTAGTAGTATTAGAAGTTGTCTTACTATTAGTTGAATACTTTAAAAATCACCCTCCGCTCAGCTGCTAGTGGCTCAGTCTGTTCTATACAAATACCACACCATACTTACACTGGATCTGTCACTCTGTGTCCTGCACTGGACTCCCGTGGTCCAGAGGATCTAGGGAACAAGCGCTTCTGTGGCCATCAGAAGATTAGAAGGAGCAGACGTGTTACTACTTTACCAGTTCTAGCAAACACAACTGTATACTAATGAGTAGTTAAGGTCTCAATGGATCTGCTCTATATCAAGCCTTGAGTATTCTCGAATATAGGACATTCTCTAGCTATCTATCTATAAAATAGGATTGAGCTGTCTTCACCAGATTGGGAAGTTACTTAAGTGTACAGGATGTCCATTGCTGTTACCTCAACCACCATCAAAGACACAATATGCAACATTCACAGAAACTCACGTGTTATAAAATGGAACAGGAAAGCTGTGCCCAAAGCCATGACTCAGTCAAGCCGCTCAGTGGGAAACAAGGTAGAAGGTCTGGAAAGAGGTAGGACCAGGAGCCCTGCAGGATTAAAGGAGTCTACACCTAGAAACTAACGGAGTCTACACCTAGAAACTAATGGAGTCTACACCTAAAAACTAACAGAGTCTAAACCTAGAAACTAACGGAGTCTACACCTAGAATTTAACAGAGTCTTTACCTGGAAAGTAACCGAGTCTACATATAGAAACTATTTGAGTCTACACCTAGAAAATAACGGAGGTTACACCTAGAAACTAACGGAGTCTACACCTAGAAACTAATGAAGTCTACACCTAGAAACTAATGGAGTCTACACCTAGAAACTAATGGAGTTTACATCTAGAAACTAACGGAGTCTACACCTAGAAACTAATGGAGTCTACACCTAAAAACTAACAGAGTCTAAACCTAGAAACTAACGGAGTCTACACCTATAATCTAACAGAGTCTATACCTGGAAAGTAACCGAGTCTACACCTAGAAACTATTCGAGTCTACACCTAGAAAATAACGGAGTCTACACCTAGAAACTAATGAAGTCTACACCTAGAAACTAATGGAGTCTACACCTAGAAACTAACAGAGTCTACACCTAGAAACTAACAGAGTCTAAACCTAGTAACTAACGGAGTCTACACCTAGAATCTAACAGAGTCTATACCTGGAAACTAACGGAGCCTACACCAAGAAACTAACGGAGTCTACACCTAGAAACTAACGGAGTCTACACCTAGAAACTAATGGATTCTACACCTAAAAACTAACAGAGTCTAAACCTAGAAACTAACGGAGTCTACACCTAGAATCTAACAGAGTCTATACCTGGAAAGTAACCGAGTCTACACCTAGAAACTATTCGAGTCTACACCTAGAAAATAACGGAGTTTACACCTAGAAACGAACGGAGTCTACACCTAGAAACTAATGAAGTCTACACCTAGAAACTAATGGAGTCTACACCTAGAAACTAACAGAGTCTACACCTAGAAACTAACGGAGCCTACACCAAGAAACTAACGGAGTCTACACCTAGAAACTAACAGAGTCTACACCTAGAAACTAACGGAGTCTACACCTAGAAACTAATGGAGTCTACACCAAGAAACTAACAGAGTCTACACCTAGAAACTAGAAGAAGAAAACCACCACCGTGAGTTGGCAGTATAGAAAGCGAGACATTGCAATCCACGAATCCAGCTTTGGATTAAGGAGATATTTTGGTCTTGCCTTGTTTTGTTCTATTTTGGCTTGCATTCATATTGCATTATGATACTTTTGTTTGTGTGGTGTGGCCACGTTTTGTCATCATTGTTGGCACCACCAGCTTCCAAGCCTTGTTATAGGCATTGAAAAATTGTCACCGCTCAAGTTCTGGGCAGAATGGACAAGCTGGTCAGTAGCTCAAATGTATGTGTTCATGTCTCATGTGAGTGCATGTAAAATACACTGACTTAATTAGTTTCATGTATGTGTATGTCAGCAGGAGGATTCATTAAAGTTGCTGCACATTGCTTTGACTACATATATTTGTTTTGCCTTATCTTTTCTTACGATGCTTTCCAACAATACACCAAGAAGAAAGTTACCTGGATATCCCTATATGAACCGACATACATGTGCACTGGGAAACAAGGTCACATGATCAGTATGGATGAATCATGCGTTGTAAACAGAGTGATCATGAAGCCAGAACTCACAGTAAGTTATTTTACAAGTGTACATTGGAAAAGTATCATTTTATTAAAAAAATTAATTGATCTTTAGAATTTCATAAACAATAAATAGCATCTTAAGTGCACAGAAATCATTGTTTCTGTTACATATAGTCAAATATGCCAAAAACAGGGACAGGCATCTAGTATTTGTTGCCTTTGAGCCTGTAGCGCTTGCTTCTCATGTTCTCTTGGGCACTTGACCCAAAGGGTGTGATTTTGCTCCATCTCTTTTCACCACCACACCTGACCTGACATGACCTCCTTCACTCTCACCCATATGGATGTTTGTGCATCACCTCACTTTGAAACACTGCTGTTGAAATGAAAACATTCTCTGCAAAGTATTCTGTTACTTCTGGAGCCAAGCTTGGGTTATCAAATAACACAGAGAGATAACAAGCATTGGCACTAAAGAGGCAGCTTTAATTTACAGATAACTAACCGCTGAACCTCTTTTAAGGTAAGGTGATTAAAGTAATACATCAAATCACTGACAAGTATCTCACAAATTATTAGCAGGAAATCTGGAATATAGTTCTCAAGTTACCCAACAACCCTGTACCTCAAGAGTCAACAAAAGTGATCTTACTGTACTATGCCCTGCTTGGCTGAGCTTCATTAGAATGTCTTGAGGATCATTCTCTGTGCAGACATGTAGAAAGACCAGAGCATATAAGAAGCATTTCAGCCAGATCTAACTACAATGGTTATAAGTAAAGAAGGAAACTAGATTCATAAATATGAAGAGTAAGGGGTGATACACCCCACCTAGCAGTGTGAGTACAGCCCTCAGAAACATCTGCACAAGAGTGAAATAATATCACTAGATCAGGTGCAGCTCATCTTTCTGACATTGCCTAGAATGTGAGTGTGTTTAATACATATTGATGTCAACAAAGAAGCATTTCATCTCACCATTCAGTAACTGCTGGCAGCTTCTGGGATTTCAAGATACAGACAGTGAACTAAGTGAGCAACAGCCACAGCAAAAAACTAATTTACAGGTAACAATCTAGTTGACACTCAGCATAATTAAGATGCCACCCTTAGGTGTTTGAAGAATAAGGGCCTGAATGAGAGTATGGAATATTCCACCACGAAAACTGTTCAACCTGTCACATGAGGAGGACATAAGAGCCTGGTTAGCAATTGTAACATCACATTGTGGATGATTTGTCACCACATCACCAGTGGAGAGGTGTGGTGCAGCGGCCAGGGCAGCTGACTTCAGAGCACAGGGTTCACGGTTTGATCCCCGGCTCCGGCGGCAGCTCACCTCAGCACCATGTGACTCTGGGCAATAGCTCACTTAATTTCCACGACGGCCCCCAGCGCCTTGAGACCCGTAAGGGTGAGTAGCTGCGCTATATAAAAACGGACTTACTTACATTTACACGTTAAACAGTTTCCCACACTTGTGAGGCATGACATAGAAGTCACACAGCATCTGGTTATGTTACATCTTGTGTTTAGAAACTGCTGGGGGCACACTAAGGGGTCGATTCCGATCTCGGTCGGAGGCGCACCCAATACCATTCGGTCGGGAAAAAAGCCATGCGAAAGCCTGTTTCCCGACCGATCCGTACAGTACACCGAACGAGCAAGTACGATGCGCACAACAGCAAAAAATCCGGCCGAGCCGTACTCACCCAAACCAGGCCCTGTACTCCGACCGAGGCGAATACGGAAACGCCGAATCGAGTCGCACGGAAGGGAAAATGCAGCTCCGGCCGGACAAGTACGATGCGCTTTCCGTACGCTCCGAACCCGTCGCTACGCACGGCACGTCAAAGCATCCGGGAGAGGCGCACATAAGCTCCGATTCGTGCCACAACACGATCCACGGCTCCGAGACGAACACGGCACCGACGAGGACGACGCGAAGCGACGAGGGCGAAGCGACGAGGACGACGCCAAGCAACGAGAAGGACGAACGACACGAACCAACCATGAATCCCTTCGTCCCGATCATACCAATATTCTACATTTACTACCGGAACAGGCACGGACGCGTACGGCGCAGAAGGTAAGCCAGCCACAAAACACATACAACACGTACACGACACATCACACACACACACGGGGATGCTGAATATACTTACACCAGCAACAGCAGCACTATAGGGGCGGGATGCCCATCACCAATGCCACATATGCACACAGGGGCCTGGATGCGCACCACCACCCCTACCCAGGGGGCTGGATGCCTACCACTACTACCACCCTCACCCAGGGGGGCTGGATGCCTACCACTACTACCACCCTTAGCCAGGGGGGCTGGATGCCTACCACTACTACCACCCTTAGCCAGGGGGCTGGATGCCTACCACTACTACCACCCTTAGCCAGGGGGGCTGGATGCCTACCACTACTACCACCCTCACCCAGGGGGGCTGGATGCCTACCACCACCCTCACCCAGGGGGCTGGATGCCTACCACCACCCTTAGCCAGGGGGGCTGGATGCCTACCACTACTACCACCCTTAGCCAGGGGGGCTGGATGCCTACCACTACTACCACCCTCACCCAGGGGGGCAGGATGCCTACCACTACTACCACCCTTAGCCAGGGGGGCTGGATGCCTACCACTACTACCACCCTCACCCAGGGGGGGCAGGATGCCTACCACTACTACCACCCTCACCCAGGGGGGGCAGGATGCCTACCACTACTACCACCCTCACCCAGGGGGGGCTGGATGCCTACCACCACCCTCACCCAGGGGGGGCTGGATGCCTACCACCACCCTTAGCCAGGGGGGGCTGGATGCCTACCACTACTACCACCCTTAGCCAGGGGGGCTGGATGCCTACCACTACTACCACCCTCACCCAGGGGGGCAGGATGCCTACCACTACTACCACCCTTAGCCAGGGGGGCTGGATGCCTACCACTACTACCACCCTCACCCAGGGGGGCTGGATGCCTACCACTACTACCACCCTCACCCAGGGGGGCAGGATGCCTACCACTACTACCACCCTCACCCAGGGGGGCAGGATGCCTACCACTACTACCACCCTTAGCCAGGGGGGCTGGATGCCTACCACTACTACCACCCTTAGCCAGGGGGGCTGGATGCCTACCACTACTACCACCCTTAGCCAGGGGGCTGGATGCCTACCACTACTACCACCCTCACCCAGGGGGCAGGATGCCTACCACTACTACCACCCTTAGCCAGGGGGGCTGGATGCCTACCACTACTACCACCCTCACCCAGGGGGGCTGGATGCCTACCACTACTACCACCCTCACCCAGGGGGGCAGGATGCCTACCACTACTACCACCCTCACCCAGGGGGGCAGGATGCCTACCACTACTACCACCCTCAGCCAGGGGGGCTGGATGCCTACCACTACTACCACCCTTAGCCAGGGGGGCTGGATGCCTACCACTACTACCACCCTTAGCCAGGGGGGCTGGATGCCTACCACTACTACCACCCTCACCCAGGGGGGCTGGATGCCTACCACCACCCTCACCCAGGGGGGCTGGATGCCTACCACTACTACCACCCTTAGCCAGGGGGGCTGGATGCCTACCACTACTACCACCCTTAGCCAGGGGGCTGGATGCCTACCACTACTACCACCCTCACCCAGGGGGGCAGGATGCCTACCACTACTACCACCCTTAGCCAGGGGGGCTGGATGCCTACCACTACTACCACCCTCACCCAGGGGGGCTGGATGCCTACCACTACTACCACCCTCACCCAGGGGGGCAGGATGCCTACCACTACTACCACCCTCACCCAGGGGGGCAGGATGCCTACCACTACTACCACCCTTAGCCAGGGGGGCTGGATGCCTACCACTACTACCACCCTCACCCAGGGGGGCTGGATGCCTACCACTACTACCACCCTTAGCCAGGGGGGGCTGGATGCCTACCACTACTACCACCCTTAGCCAGGGGGGGCTGGATGCCTACCACTACTTCCACCCTCACCCAGTGGGGGCAGGATGCCTACCACTACTACCACCCTTAGCCAGGGGGGGCTGGATGCCTACCACTACTACCACCCTCACCCAGGGGGGGCTGGATGCCTACCACTACTACCACCCTCACCCAGGGGGGCAGGATGCCTACCACTACTACCACCCTCACCCAGGGGGCAGGATGCCTACCACTACTACCACCCTTAGCCGGGGGGGGGCTGGATGCCTACCACTACTACCACCCTTAGCCTGGATGCCTACCACTACTACCACCCTTAGCCAGGGGGGCTGGATGCCTACCACTACTACCACCCTCACCCAGGGGGGGCTGGATGCCTACCACCACCCTCACCCAGGGGGGGCTGGATGCCTACCACCACCCTTAGCCAGGGGGGGCTGGATGCCTACCACTACTACCACCCTCACCCAGGGGGGGCAGGATACCTACCACTACTACCACCCCCACTCATAGGATGGACAATGCATGACACAACCAGCACACCACAACCTAGGGAATGCAAGATAAAGACATCCCCCCACCACCATGACAAGCGTGTGTAGGCTGTGTCAAATGCCTACAACACCGAACATGACTTTGAACATACAATGTGACCCCCTAGCACATGTGCCACACATATATGTGTGTGGCACCCACAATGCAAGCAGCCCATGACCATTGTGGCAATGGGGCCTCAACCCCCATCATCACAGTGACCAAAAGGTAAGTGTGGGGTCCATAGCTGAAGCACATTTTGACCATTGTGGCAATGGGGTCTAAACCCCCATCATCACAGTGACCAAAAGGCAAGTGTGGGGTCCATAGCTGAAGCCCATTTTGACCATTGTGGCAATGGGGTCTAAACCCCCATCATCACAGTGACCAAAAGGGAAGTGTGGGGTCCATAGCTGAAGCACATTTTGACCATTGTGGCAATGGGGTCTAAACCCCCATCATCACAGTGACCAAAAGGGAAGTGTGGGGTCCATAGCTGAAGCACATTTTGACCATTGTGGCAATGGGGTCTACACCCCCATCATCACAGTGACCAAAATGTAAGTGTTGACAAAGAAAGAGCTGCAACTGCCAAACTGCATGGATCATTCCTGGTCACAGAACCAAAAACTCATCTGTGGCAAAGTAGTGTATGTGTCCCATTGCAACATAAATTGGGTGAGCCAAATACTGCAGTGCAAATGAGACATTCCTTTGGCCATGTGCAGACAAACAACACCCATGGGGGCTGACACCGTCAACATTCATCAATGACACAATGACAGAAGTGACCATCAGAATGCAGAACCACATATTTGCACCAATGGGCACACAAATGCAGATATCCTGTGGAGACAGCAGATGTGAGGTGAACAGATACCATACCATGGCAGCAATGGGACACACAAACCATGATCACTGTGCTGACCGATGACCTAGGAGTCCCAGGGACAGCAGGGGAAACACACCAAACAACATACAGCCAATGGCACACCCAAGATATGCCAATGCAGTGGTGCAGATGCACAAACACAAACAGGCAGACCAACACTGACATCATACACAGCAGGTGAGGGGGGTGCCAGTGTCCCCAGGTAACCACACAACACATGAGGAGAGCTGAATACCAATCATACAGATGTGCATACACTGCCACACTAAGGTAACTCATGGATCCAAATCCCCTATGTGGGCAAGCAGGCATTGTCAGATGAGAGGGAGCACAAAACACACATGTCACACAGGAACGTAGGAACAACAACTGACACAGCAAGACACAGACACACCACAGCACCACCCCCAGGGCCCCCACAATGTGGTGACCCTTGGCTGCATAAAATTCCCACTCTGATGACAAAGCTGAATGTGGTTCACACTGTGAACCACAGTCATGTGTCCTGAGCAACAAACTACCATCACACCGACACAAGCACAAATCAATCAGCATGGCCAGTAAGCCAAGGCCAACATGGAGGCAGGGGTCCAGCTGGGCAACAACTCCCAGCTGCACACACTCAACACCACACCCCTCGACCTCCAACAATGTGCAGCAGTGAAGTACACATGCACTGGTGACATTGCACATGCACCCATGACTATTCCAGGGTGGTGGGTGGGAACCAAGGTGCAGAAACACATCACACATGGCCACTCAACAAGACTCCTGAATGTCTGACACACTGCACACTACGCTGTACATGGACATGACGGCGATACCACACCAACCAATGGGATCCCAGCCACAGTCACACACCAATGAAGAAGCCAAGGTCACCCACAAAGAACACACATAGACAACAACCAACATCGCAGCCCGGACCCTGAGGAGTGCCAGCAGTCACACACACAACGTGTCACAATAACTTAAAGATAACACGAACTGAAAATCACATGACAGGGGCAAACAACAAGTGCCAAGGGGAAACCTGACTGTGACCCATCTGCGTCTGCACACAAACTCAGCCCTGACAGCAAACACACCTATGGGTGACACCCTGATGACCAGTAATGTGCCATGCACCCACATCACAGAGAACACAGGGAGAAGACTTTGGGGGAACATAGCTCAAGTCAGCAAGCATCACAAACAGGTACAACACTAGGGATCACAGCATGCGCAGATAAATGGAAGTGAACACACAGACATGCACATACAACACACACCTTGGGCGCAGGCAATGTCACACGTGTACACACTGCCATGAGGGGACTCCACTCCTGTGTGAGGAAAGCTGTGCCATATGTTGCCTCAGTAGGGCCCCATCATGTCAGCTGAGCACTTGGTCACACAATCAACAATTAGCACCAAATGAGGGCTCCCGTCACATCAGCCTGGTCATGGATGTGCCAACGGAATCATCAGCACAGATCCAACACACTTGTATAGCAATGTTGCACTGACTACACGGATGAGTCCTTCCCCATTGATGCCCAAACCTGCATGTCCAGTGGAGATGGCAACACGGTCAGGGAAGTAGACAAATCCAACAATGGAAGGCACAACAGATGTGCAGGGGTGGAAGCCACAGATATGAAATTGCTAATGTAAGTAGGAAATCCCATTGCCAAATACTGAACACATGACACCCTCAGATGCTGCTATGGATGACATGGATACACCACATGATAGGACACATTCCCCCTGGACCACATGGGTTCCTGCACAGTAACACTTCATAATCATGAGACCAGATATCACCATCACTGCAGCAAGGGCATGGTTAGCAGCACCAACAACATGTACATCTGAAGCATGAGCACTAGAGAAAAGAAAGTTGCTTTATTCAGCATATGTGTTGAATGAAAACGACGTCCAGAAAAAAAGAGCAAAGGCCAATGGCCAGTCCATTGTCAAAGTTCAAACAGGGTGACACTGGCAGATGTCACCCTACGCATTCCTGCACAAAACCAGGGACAATCCACTAGGAGGGGCAACCGGGGGGCAGGCCAGGCACCGCAGGGACAGGATCAGGGCTCACCAGGGGAGTCAGGGAAGGGGTGGTGGGTGCTGGAGAGCCACTGACAACTGCAGTGGAGGTGTCTGACATGGTGTGTGCCGGCACAACTGGGGGGCATGACTCAGATGTCGTGGGTGCCGGCACAACTGCAGTGGACCCTGCAGATGCAGTGGACAGGTCCGCCACTGCAGTGCCCAAGTCAGACAGGGCGGTAGTGGACTCCACTGCAGTGCCTACCTCCAGGGGAGGAGAATGGGGAACAGGCAAGGTGGGTTGGACAGAGGGGGAGGACACCCTCACCACATCAGTGGCACAGACAAGCGCAGCGGGGGTGTGGTGCTGGGAGAGCAAGTGGCAGGGGGAGAAGGCCGGAGCATCTTGGGGATGGTATATCTGTGGGTGGGGGAACCTGGGGCAGGGTGTGGTGGGGGCACCTGTGGAGTGGGGGCCTGAGGGATGGAGGAAGGAGACCTGGTGCTTGAGCTGCAGGGCGGTGGCGGGGTCTTGCTCTTAGGACTCCGTGGGGACTTGCGGGTGGGGGCCTCAGTCCGTCTGCGCCTGGGGGAGGGTGTCCGGGGGCGAGGGGCACTCTGCTCCGTGTGGGTGGGCTTCCTCTTCCCCCGGGATGCTGGAGCAGCTTCATCGGTGGGGAAGAGGCCGAGGTCACAGAGGAAGAGCTGCTGTGACTTTGGGGTTGCAGGTGAGGCAAGGGAGGGTGCTTTGGAGGGAGAGGGAACTGAGGACTGCGCAGTGCATGTGGATGCGTGTGTGTGTTCCAGGGCCCCATCCCCTGTGAGTCTGGCTTCAGTCCCCTGAATGTGCGTGCGTGTGCGTTTTGTCATTGGCGTGTGTGTAAGTGTGCTGGATGTGTGTGTGCTGGTGTGTGCCTGTGCCGGTGTGTGTGTGCTTGGGATGGGTAAGGTGCTGGGGAGTGTGGATGGAGCAGAGGCAGGAGGGGTGAGGGACCGTTTGAGGAGGGACACTGCTGCCGTCAGGGAGGAGTCCATGGACCTATTGCCCCTCTGTAGGTCAGACATGCCCGATGAGATGCCCTCCATGAACGACACCAGCTGAGTCAACAGCGCGGTGTGCGCATGGAGGACACTCAGCATGGCTGTCTGGCCTACATGGAGCTGGCGAAGGAGGTACACAGACTCCTCACTCAGGGCAGCAGGGGACACAGGGGCAGGGGCTGCGGTGCCTGGCCCAAAGGAGACACGCTCCCGGACATGGGAGCCTCCACGGACCTGGGGAATGGGAGCCGATGGGAGGGCGGTGGTGGTGCTGGTGGTGGCGGGGACAGCAACACTAGCTGGGGTGTGGTGGCTGCTGACACCCGCCTCCACAAGGGAGTCATCCTCCGAGTTGCTCTGGTCCTCAGCTGAGGTGGATGCTGCTGAGGACTCCTCGGTGTGGCTCCCCTCGCCCTCCGTGCCACTGGGTCCCTCCGACCACTCCTCGGCTGCTGACCCAGTCTGGCTCTCTGGCTCCTCCTGGTCCGTGGAGCTGTCCCCTTCCGTGGCCGTGGATGTATCTGCAAACAATGGGGAAACAGACAGACATCAGTCACCTGCACAAAACGCACACACCACTGTGAGCACAGCACATCACAGAGCAAGCCCTGGCATCATTAGTTGTACATTGCTAAAAGTGCCCTAACTGAACAGGAGAAGCCAATTGTCAGTCTGATGCCAAGCATGGCACTCACATCCCACATGGCCTTGCACCCATCTGTCTGGTGTCTGTTGGATTGCAACACCCCAGTGTGGACACATGCACCAAGTACACAGTAGTTGGACAGTGCAGAGGACACGGTGTGGCATGTGGACATGCACACATCACAGCTCTTGCCACTGAGTCAGTACAGGTTTCCGGATGAAAGGGATGCCCAGAGTCAAATAGGAAATGCATGTGATGCATACCAGCGACAGACACCATGATGCACCCATGTCCTGATAGCCAGCGCCACTATGGTGTGCATGTAGCACATGTCACTCCCCTGCAGGCTCACCAATCAGTAGACACATGCCATGGCGGAGGCATGACTGCAAAGTCATACATCACTGTCTCAGTGATGTATGACTTGGCAGCCAGACAACAACACTCTGCACTGTGTCACAATAGTAGGTCATGGGGAATGCAAGTCCTGGAGCTGCACAAGTGCACATGTACATCCCCCCACAACACATCCTCTCAACCCTCATCTGTCCAGGTCATACCTATTGGACATATGGGAGACCTGTGACACTACCCTCTGAACCTGAGCCCCTCACACTCTGCTGTGAATGGGGAACAGCTGCCTGAACTTCACATTCACATGCCCCAGTCTGCATGGGCAGCTGATCAGACACCTATGTGACACACAAGTATCGTCTCCTATGGTCACATCTCCAGTGGCATGCTGAGCCCCTACCAAGAAACTCCACAGCAGTCCTGGCGACTAATCCACAGCACACTGACACAGAGGCAGACACCTGAGGGGTCAAATCACTGCGCACAATGTGTCAGCTGATACACGGGAGTGGGAGTACAGAGTGTATTGTATGGCCTGGAGTAGGCATGACTGTCCAGCCCCACATGAATGAGGGATGAGCCCTGGACTGTAGGCAGCTGGCTAAGTATGTGTGACACACGTCATATACATACTCCTGGGGCCCAAACATTGTTCCCACCCGCAGCATGGGTGTGTGCCAGATACCCCAGCCACATGTGGTGGATCAGCTCAGCAATTGGACCACAGATCAAAGTAACACGCTGAATACATGTCAGAATACAGGCATTGTGTAAGCAATGGACCCACCCATGATGCCCACCACAGAGTCAGGGAAACAGATGCTGTCTCCCACCTTGAGTCAAGCAAACTGCAAGGACACAGTCCTAAGTGACAGTATTCCCTGCATGTAAGGGCCACACCTGGGTATCAGATGAGGAGTGGGCAGTGCACAATAGAGGGACATGGCTCCTGGACAACATGACTGCTGTACTGTGGCAGTTTAACCAGGCCCGAGGAGGGCACATAGCATGTTAGACAGAGTTCACAGTGCAGTCTTTGACTCACCCCCTCCTTGCTGCTCTCTGGCCTTCAGCTGCCCATCCAGGTCTGGAAAGACCACCGCCAGGATCCTGAGCATGTGGGGGTCAGGGTCCGTGTTCCGCCCCTCCTGCGAGGAGGCGACAGCTTCAGCTGGACCCGTGCAATCCTCCGGGTCCAGCCCCGAAGGTCCTGCCACCTCTTTTGGCAGTTGCGGATCCGGCGCTTGTAGACCCCCACGGACCGGACAGCCCGGACGATGTCCTTCCAGATCTCCTGCTTCCGATGGGCAGAAGCCTGTCAGGATGACAAAGTGATAAGGCCATTACTACACATGCAACATATCCGTGCATGACACAGTTGCATCTACATGTCGCAATCACAGGGGCACATGGTGTACACAGGCAGTGCACGGCTGCCCATGGACAGTTTTCCAGAAGTCACTACATGGTATCATTGCATGGGGAGTAAAACCCTGTTCAGAAGCACTGTCACTGCACCATACCTGTCCAGTGCAAGTCACTACACACTATGGGGGGTGACAACTACTCAGTGAGCCTGCTAGCCAGTGGCGTGCAGACTCTCAGCCTTGCTAGTCAGACAAAATGCACATTCAGAAAGGCAGTGCACAGGACACTCACCTGCTCCCCTGGTGTCCCATACAGCTTGCTGTACTGTGGAAGTAGGCTGTCCAGCAGGGCCTGGTTCTCTTCAAGGCTGAAGGCTGGGGCTCTCTCCACAGTACGTGCCATTGCAGGGTCCAGAGGGGCAGAGACAGCAGCAGTGCAGTGGCAGATGTCGTCTTGGAGCATGTAGTGCAGGCAAGTGGGCTCTCAGGGGACCAGCCAGCAATATATATGTGCTGGAGAGGCAGATACTGTCCCTTGTGTCCAAAGTGATAGGTCCAAGTCGTTTGCATCTTCTGAATCTGGCCAATCCATGGAATAGCAGCACCAAAACACGCCCACAGCATCCTTCAAATCTTCAACTTCATGACATACATGATTTTGCAACATTGTTGTGGGTGACCAACTGATTTTCCAGCAACCGACTCGTTCGGAATTCGAAAACGCGTCCGTTGCCAGGCAAGCCCATTGTCAATGGGTGCGCACCGATCGGTCCATTGCAGTACAACGCGCACAGGGGTACAACGCGTACCCGCACACATTGAAAGCAATGGGCCGGCCGGAGGCACCGATCGGTCCATTGCAGTTCAACGCGCACAGGGGTACAACGCGTACCCGCACACATTGAAAGCAATGGGCCGGCCGGAGGCACCGATCGGTCCATTGCAGTTCAACGCGCACAGGGGTACAACGCGTACCCGCACACATTGAAAGCAATGGGCCGGCCGGAGGCACCGATCGGTCCATTGCAGTTCAACGCGCACAGGGGTACAACGCGTACCCGCACACATTGAAAGCAATGGGCCGGCCGGAGGCACCGATCGGTCCATTGCGGTTCAACGCGCACAGGGGTACAACGCGTACCCGCACATTGAAAGCAATGGGCCGGCCGGAGGCACCGATCGGTCCATTGCAGTTCAACGCGCACAGGGGTACAACGCGTACCCGCACACATTGAAAGCAATGGGCCGGCCGGAGGCACCGATCGGTCCATTGCAGTTCAACGCGCACAGGGGTACAACGCGTACCCGCACACATTGAATGCAATGGGCCGGCCGGAGGCACCGATCGGTCCATTGCAGTTCAACGCGCACAGGGGTACAACGCGTACCCGCACACATTGAATGCAATGGGCCGGCCGGAGGCACCGATCGGTCCATTGCAGTACAACGCATCACTGTACATGTGACTGGCATATGTCAGCATGCCTGTCTCAGATGGACATATGCCAGCCACAGATAGCTCCCAGGGAGTGAGGGGCACACCTACATCACGACAGCCTGTCCAAACCTTATCATAAGGCATGTAAGGCTGCATTTCCTATTGTGTGTATGTTGGTGTACATGTTGTCCTGTGGGTGTCACCTGTGGGCAGCCACCCCCAGGCTGTGCACGTGTTCATGGGGACAGGATCCTGGGTGTTACGTGTACGTGACCACTGTGATGTGCAACTGTTCATATCTGTGCATGTGCCATGGTCACATTTCACAGTGGTGTTTGTGTATGTCATGTCACATACCCCGTGAGTCCCATGTGGGACGGTATGTTTGAGCCAGGGTGTCCCAGTGGCACAATAGTGATGGACCTCCACAGTCTTTGTGCATGTAGTGTTTACAATGTCTCTGATTTCATGTGCACAATGGGAGACAGTCTCCACATCCACGTTGTGTGTGCATGGACTCTGATGTTGTGCGTGTGTGTCACAGACATCCATGTCTGTCCTGCCGTGGCAAGTGGGGCCACTACCTGTGGGGGTCATGTTTGTTTTGCTGTGGTGTACACATGATACTCCATGTGATGCCAGTGTCCATGTGGCATTACAGGGTCCCTGGGAATGTACCTGTCGTTGAGCTGTGGTGCCTGGGGCACATCTGTCCTCACATGTCACTGTGGGGGGTGATTGTGACACGGCAGCAGGAGATGGGAACTGTGACACGGCATCATGATATCCAATGGGCCAACCTGGGACAAATTGATGCCACCTGTAGGACCGTGTTGACAGATGTTGGCCATGTACGTACCATACATGTCCTTCCGGTACTGCACACTTCATGTAGTTGTGCCTCATAATGATGTATGTTGGGATCTTGAGTGTGTTCAATGCCGCATATGTGGGGTGACTGACAATCTTGCTTACTTCTCCTCTGCACTGCAGGGCTCCTGCTGTCCATCGGCCATTCCCAGACCTGGCAACGATGGTGGAACGGGACAGCATCCGACGGTACTGCTTCACCAGGCAGCTGATTGAGGATTTGGCAGTGCAGTTGTCCCCACATTTGCAGCCTGGCCGGCCGTATCCTACAGCGCTGACCCCCAAGGTGAAGGTGATGGCAGCCCTACACTTCTTTGCCACCGGTACCTTCCAACATACTGTGGCGACTGCTGGTGGGATGTCACAGACCATGTTCAGCCGTGTGCTCCGCGATGTTTTGGCGGCAATGTTGCTCTTCCTGAACCGGTACATCTATTTCCCTAGACTGCGACGACTCACTGACGTGAAGAGTGACTTTTATGCCCTGGGGAGGATGCCGCATGTAATTGGCTCCATTGATGGGACACATGTGGCTTTGGTACCACCACAGGCCCAGGAGCAGGCCTACAGGAACCGCAAGCACTACCACTCGGTCAATGCACTGGTGGTGTGTCTTGCAGACATGACCATCACACACGTGTGTGCCCGTTTCCCTGGTTCAGCACACGATGCCTTTGTGATGAGGAGTAGTCGCATCCCCAGGATGATGGCACAGATGCAGAACCAGCGTGCCTGGCTTGTCGGTGTGTACTGACTTTGTGCCATTGTGTGTGATCTGATCTGTAGTATTCCGCCCACTTTTCCAAGTCAGCTAATGTGCACTTGTCTGTCCGTAGGTGACTCGGGATACCCCAACATGCCGTGGTTGCTGACACCCCTCAGGAACCCTGTGACACCTGCCCAGATGCGCTACAATGAGGCACATGGTCGGACCAGGAGAGTGATTGAGCGGACCTTTGGTCTCCTGAAGAGCCGCTTCCGCTGCCTGGACAAGACCGGAGGGTCCCTCCCATATGCCCCTGCGAAAGTGTGCAAGGTTATCATCGTCTGCTGCATGCTCCACAACCTGGCAGTGCGGAAGGAGTTGCCTCTCATCCAGGATGACAATGACCAACATCCGCCACCTGTGGAGGATCCTGGCCTGGACCACGATGCCAGTGACGATGATGATGATGATGATGGTGATGGTGATGTCCGCACACAGCTCATCACCAACTTCTTTAGCTGAATGTGAGTATCCTGAGGTGTCATGTCAATGATGTGAGTTGGCATGATGTGTGGGTGGTGCTCTGGTGCTGTTGGAGTGTGTCCATGGGCTACTTGACTGGATGTGTGTTGCGATGTGTGGTGACAGGTGGGCTGTACTCCCCAACAGTGTTGACATGCTAACTTGGTTCTGGGTGGGTATCTTGTAACATGTATTGTGCATGAGTTTTGCTGTTCTGTCCTGTACTCCATTGCTTTTGACTGTGTGTCATTTCTGTCCTTCACAGGGTACTTTCAGATTCGTTTGGTCAACTGTGTCCACCGACGACGTGATTGCACATCCAGGCTGGTAGCTGTTGTGTCCCTACAGGTGATGTGCGCCACACCCATGGACTTCCTTCCGTCTACAGTTGTTGACTGTGTGCCCGCTACCAGGTGGGGTTACCTTGCATCTGTAGTGGTTACGGCATGTTGCAACTGTGTAATAAACCTGTGCTTCACTTTGTGATGTGCGTTGTCTGTGGTCACACATTTGACTGCCATTTGCTTACTGCACCAGTGGGCTACTTGACTACAACTGGGAATGGGTGTGGTGTCTGTGCATTGCACCGTCTTCCCTGGCAACATCAGTGTAGGCAATGAGTCAGATGGCCTAGGTGTGTATGTGTCGTGTAGCCCTGGTGGTGTGTCTCCCTCATGTGTGTCACGTTGCCTGTACTCACATGCCTGTGTTGTCCTTGCTGTTGCAGTTCGCATACACAGTGTAATTTTGCAGTTCATCATCCCCATAACAGCACCCACGTTGGAATCACGACAGAGGCAAGTATGGTGTATTTGTGTGTTTATTGTGATACATTTGTGTTAATAGTGCATAGGATGGGTTGTGCTGTACATGAATCTTGCAATCCCAAGTTCCTAGGTGAATTGAAAGTCCGGGTAGACAGGATCCCCAGTATCGGGGCCACAGTTGTCTGACACATTGGTCCAACTTGTACTCCCCATGCAATGTGTGGGAGTAGTGTTGCCGTCAACAGGGTGAACAGTCTGTGCACAAAGGCGAACATCCAGAACTGGTTCAGGCTTCCTGGGAGTTGCGCTTGGCCATCGGCCTCTCACTTTTCCCTCCTCGGACGACCCCTCTTCTTGGGGGGGGCCCCTCAAGTGCAGGCTGCTGCGGTGCAGGGGACTCTCCGCCAGAGTCCTCCTCCCTCCCTGTGGCAGTTGCAGTTTGTTCGGCACCAGATGTTGTTGGCACACAGGGAGGTGTGGACTGGTTGCTGTTCATCTGGCGGAGGCATTGTAAAATGTCCCTGTGCACCGCCGTCATCTCATGCAGTGCATCCCACTTGGACTCCACGCGGGACATGTGTGAGTCCACACGGGACATGTGTGACTCCACGTGGGACATGTGGGAGTCCAAGCGGGCATGATGGGCAGCCTGCTGCTGTTTAATGTCTCTGAGGAGCCCCACTACCTGGCTGAGCTCTCCGGTGCTGGACTGGTACGCATCAGCTATGCGTACCAGTTGTGGGTCGTCATGCACACCAGCAACGTCTGCAAGCAGCGACCTCTGTCTCCCACCCCTCCCACCACCCCTGCTGACATGTGCAGTGTGTGCAGTGGCACGCACAGATAACCCTGGTCCACCTTGGCGGTTGGTGGTGGTGGTGGTGTCCATGGCCCCAGGTTGGTCCAGGGTCACTGTGCTGGTGTTGCTCCTTATTCTGTCCATGTCGGCAGGGATGGTATTTGTGGTGACAGTCGTTGTAGGGGTGGGTGCAGGGGGTGCAGCTGGTGGTCCTGCTGGTGCTGCAGCTGGTGGTCCTGCTGGTGCTGCATGTTGACTTGCACCGGATGTGCCAGGTTGTTCTTCATCGTCCGAGGAGGACAGAGGCTGTACGACGCCAGTGAGCTCGGCATCCTCTTGAGCCTGGGACTGGGACTCCTCAGCGTCTGCTGCTGTGTCCCCATCATCACCTGTTTTTGGGAGACACAAACAATGTATGTCATGTTTCTGCAGGCATCAATGGTTGACACACATGACAGTTGTGACTGTGCCTCTGGGTGCGGGCCTGTACATTGCATTGTCCTAAGTCGTCACAGTCAGGGGTTGATATTGGTGTGGCACATTGTCCTGCATTATTTGGGCATTTCTATGTATTTTCTGGGGTGTGAACATGGTCTGCATTGCTTGTGTTTGGTTGACAGCCGGACCTCCTTCCCACCCACACAGCCAGTCAGTTATTCCACCATGGAACGTGCTTGCATTGCAGGGAGTGGAAGTTGTCTCTCAGGATGTCAGTCAGTGGTGTCCTGCTGTTTGTTGGTGCACAGTTGGCAGCAGGGCCTTGTGCTCCCCACAGCAGTAGCCAGTGTCAGCCATCTTGTGAGTCCTTCTCCACTCCCTGTGATGTGAGCATGGTTCAGGGTGGTGTTGATGGGCCAGTTGTGAGGCTGAGCAATGTCTGTGACTACGACTCCCATCATGCTATTGCCTCCACCCCCTTCCCAGCATGCCCATGCTTCCTTCCTTTTGACTCTGCTTCCCTGTGGGGTGGGCTGGCTGTGCTGACAGGATGGCTGGGAGTGTTGTCCTGGCAGTTGTTTGGCTAAGAGTCCCAAGAGTGTCCCTGTGCTTCACACAACATAACCCAGGGTGGTGGTGCTTAGTGGGATCTTGTGTTAGGATGGAGGGCATTGCATTCTACCAGGTGGGTACTGTGGAGTTTGTGTTGGGGGGGTGTGAGGGGAGGTGCTGGTGACTATAGTCAGTGCTGCAAGTCCCCCTTCCCACCCAGCCAGCCAGATATCCCACCATGGAACGTGCTTGCATTGCAGGGAGTGGAAGTTGTCTCTCAGGATGTCAGTCAGTGGTGTCCTGCTGTTTGTTGGTGCACAGTTGGCAGCAGGGCCTTGTGCTCCCCACAGCAGTAGCCAGTGTCAGCCATCTTGTGAGTCCTTCTCCACTCCCTGTGATGTGAGCATGGTTCAGGGTGGTGTTGATGGGCCAGTTGTGAGGCTGAGCAATGTCTGTGACTACGACTCCCATCATGCTATTGCCTCCACCCCCTTCCCAGCATGCCCATGCTTCCTTCCTTTTGACTCTGCTTCCCTGTGGGGTGGGCTGGCTGTGCTGACAGGATGGCTGGGAGTGTTGTCCTGGCAGTTGTTTGGCTAAGAGTCCCAAGAGTGTCCCTGTGCTTCACACAACATAACCCAGGGTGGTGGTGCTTAGTGGGATCTTGTGTTAGGATGGAGGGCATTGCATTCTACCAGGTGGGTACTGTGGAGTTTGTGTTGGGGGGTGTGAGGGGAGGTGCTGGTGACTATAGTCAGTGCTGCAAGTCCCCCTTCCCACCCAGCCAGCCAGATATCCCACCATGGAACGTGCTTGCATTGCAGGGAGTGGAAGTTGTCTCTCAGGATGTCAGTCAGTGGTGTCCTGCTGTTTGTTGGTGCACAGTTGGCAGCAGGGCCTTGTGCTCCCCACAGCAGTAGCCAGTGTCAGCCATCGTGTGAGTCCTTCTCCACTCCCTGTGATGTGAGCATGGTTCAGGGTGGTGTTGATGGGCCAGTTGTGAGGCTGAGCAATGTCTGTGACTACGACTCCCATCATGCTATTGCCTCCACCCCCTTCCCAGCATGCCCATGCTTCCTTCCTTTGACTCTGCTTCCCTGTGGGGTGGGCTGGCTGTGCTGACAGGATGGCTGGGAGTGTTGTCCTGGCAGTTGTTTGGCTAAGAGTCCCAAGAGTGTCCCTGTGCTTCACACAACATAACCCAGGGTGGTGGTGCTTAGTGGGATCTTGTGTTAGGATGGAGGGCATTGCATTCTACCAGGTGGGTACTGTGGAGTTTGTGTTGGGGGGTGTGAGGGGAGGTGCTGGTGACTATAGTCAGTGCTGCAAGTCCCCCTTCCCACCCAGCCAGCCATCCCACCATGGAACGTGCTTGCATTGCAGGGAGTGTAAGTTGTCTCTCAGGATGTCAGTCAGTGGTGTCCTGCTGTTTGTTGGTGCACAGTTGGCAGCAGGGCCTTGTGCTCCCCACAGCAGTAGCCAGTGTCAGCCATCTTGTGAGTCCTTCTCCACTCCCTGTGATGTGCGCATGGTTCATGGTGGTGTTGATGGGACAGTTGTGGGGGGGGCAATATGTGTGACTGCGACTCCCATGATGCTATTGGCTACACAGACTTGGCCAGCATACACAGAATTCCTTCCTTTGAGTGGTCTTCACTGTGTGTTGGTGTTGTTGTGGTGGCTACATGTCTGGATGTGTTTGTTAGTTCTATTTGTGCCACTGCCTAGCTGTAGTTGTAGTTGTGTTTGTACATGTGATGGCACGGTTGGATGTAACTTTTTTGATGGCATGTGTTGTGTTTATCTGACTGACATACACATTTTGGGATGATTCTGTTCTGGTTGCTGTGTAATTGCTATGAGTGCATGGTTTGACTCTCCCCTTGACAGTGATGTGTGTGTGTTTTGTGTCAGAAAATTGTGTACATTTGTTGTGTACTCACCAGGCTCTGGGATGTTCTCTAGTCCATATACGCTCACTGGCGGAAGGATGGCCCGCACCTTCTCCTCCCAGGGCCTGAGGTATACTGGCTTGGCAGGAGGGCCACTGCCGGTGTATTGGCTGATGAGGTAGTCTTTCTTGAGCAGCTCCCGGACCCTCCTGCGCACGTCATACCACCTGTTCTGGATGTCGGTCTTTGTGCGCAGACATGGTGATTGTGCGTTCACCCTGTTGATGATCCTCTCCCACATCTTGGTTTTCTGCGACATGGGGGTCTGTTGGACCAATGTGCCAAACAGCTGTGGCTCTACCCTGAGGATCTCGTCTACCAGGACTTCCAATTCACAATCTAGGAACTTGTGATTCTTCTTGGGGGGCATGGTGATGGGTGGTGATGGTGAGTGATGTGTGTGTTGGTGTGCAGGTGAGGGTGTGTGAGTGTGTGTTTTGCTGGGTGTATGTGAGGTAGGTATTTGTTGGTGTGCTGATGGTGTGTGGCTTGTGTGAGGGATGAGCTGTGGGTGTGTGGTTGCTTTCTCTTGGGTGCTGGCAGTGGAATGGCATTTGCAAAGGCTCATGGTAGTGATTTGTGTCCTTTATGTAGGTGGAGTTGTGGGTGTGTCTTTGTTCTCTGTCCCCACCCCCCCCAGTATTTATTGGCTTGGTAATTGCTTGTTTGGCCTTTTTTTGGGTGATTTTTCCTTTGTGCTGTTTGTGTGTGTTGGAAACGTTCTTGTGACCGAGTCGGACCCTGCATTGGTCTCGTACGGTGTTCTCCGTTTCGTTCACGCTGTGTTTGTGCAGTTTTCTATGCTGCGTACGCGTCGGTCGCGGTGTATTGGGTTGCTTCGGCTCGGTTTTGTATGCGTGTCGGTCGTCCGGCTTGTCCTCCGTCCGACTCGCTCGTGGTTTTCGCGCCTTGCATCGTACTTAGCGGTTTGGAGTTAGCGTGTACGTTTCGGTCGGATTTGTTCCGGGTGCGTGTCGGTCGGTTGGATTCACGTGTTTTTCCGGCCGGATTGCTGTTTTCCGTGCGGCTCGGTCGGTCGACTTGGTTTCGTTACGTGTCGGTCGGAGTTTTCGCGCCTTGCATCGTACTTGGCGTGTCGGGCGCCATGGGTACGTGTCGGTCGGTATTTTTTCCGGATCCGAGTCGGTCGGTGCTTTTTCCGGCCCGAATCGGAATCGGCCCCCAAGCAGAGGGAGGTGAAGAAAAGCTTGGATATAAACTAATTCCTTCTCATCCACAACAGTTTGATCATATTTTCAAATTTTCCAGACATAAAGAGATGGAATTCATACATTTTATATAATCCTACGAATAAGAGATATATTGATTAAGAGATGTGTAGAGACTATAGAACTCATCTAAAAGGGTGTGACAAAAACATGAATTTGTAATTATTTAAAATTCAATGCCTTGGGTAAAATACTGCTTTGTGGAAGGAATAGAAATACGTGTATTTAGATAACATAATTCATAAGTTATGATTTGCCAGGAGAAATTTGGAACTTCTTTTAGGATTAGCTCTGGAGTTCTTCTTGCTGGTATCTTTTTGAACAGTAAGCTGACTTACCCTATACTGTCACATTAACATACTGAGTTGAGTAAACAAATCTTTCTTGTATTTATACAAACAACAACAGCTTAGAATGAGAACCGACCTGGCATCCATTTTGACTCTGGTCTCTGTGCATTTCAGTGAGTCTCCACTCCTAGCTCCTGGAAGTAGTCTGCCTGACCTCACCGCTGAGTTTACAGTTTGTGCATGTTGCTGATGCACTCTCTGAGAGTGATGACACTACACGCCCCTTTCCTATAATGAAAGTACTGGTTGATTATTGTGATGGGTTTTTCAGGGGATCTGATGGTGTATGTCAGTGTTCATATTCTGTAGCTCATCTGGATATGTGAGATAAAGTAAGAGTACCATAAGTGAAGTTGTCACTGGAGCCCCCAGGAGTTTATCCTTTTGAGGCTATGCAAAGTTAATCTGTGGATTTGTGCAAGCGGGCAGGGGTTATTGCAAAGGTTCTGCAGTAGCTGAAATAGATTGACACACTGGTTGTGTTTTTGTTATTCCTTTTTTTTGATTTGATGTAATAAGAGATGAATGGTAAGTAGCTATGAATGTATGCCCGCATACCATCACCCTTCTCACATCGTTTCATGTATTGCATTGTAGCATTTATATAGTGCTTCAAGTGCCTAGGTGGGGAGCTGAAGCACATTCTTGAGCGTGTGGCACGCTACACAATAGGGGTGTTCTTACTTGGAAGAGTGCTGCATTCATAGTGATCTCCAGTCCTTTAATGTCCTGCCCTTGAGTGGTTTGTTTCAGTATCTTGGCAATGCTTTTCTGATCGTGGACCTACCCTGCAGTGGTTTAGTTCTGTTATTGGAGCTTCATCTGGACTGCTTAGGTTTGTGCTTGTTCCACAGTCTGCACTGGTTACAGTTGGCTGATGTGGTATCCAGTTGTAATGCCTCCTCTGCAATTTGTGCACCATTGCTGTCAACAGAAGAGGATCTTGGAGAGGGTGACCAGAGAATATGGTCATTTGTGGTCAGAAGGTGGTGTGTTCCTCAGATCTGATCATGCATGTAGTGATCAGGAGACTTTGGCCATTCTGTTGCTGAGTGCTACAAGTGGTTTAATGCTGGGATCAGAGGATCCAATTGTGCGTGTTCATTATCTTGGGAATCGGCATGTTTGTACTTCTTCCCTGAATTTTAAGTGGTTGTGAATTTTCAGAGGTTGAATGGCAAGGATTTCTTCTTGAACAATAGCTCAAGGCGCTAATGTTAAGAAAAGGTTGATGTTTTGCAATATTAGTGGAATTGTTGTTGTAGGAATTGCAGGCCTTTTCCTTGAATGGTTTTGTGGATAAAACAGAGTGTCTTAGAAATCAAATATCTTGCAACTGATAGCCAAAGATATTCTTAAAGTACAGTGGTAATGAGCCCAATGTGGTAGTTGTTGCAACAGTTTTGCTGCGGTGTCTTGGAACCTTTTTAGTTACTGTCATACGAAACAAGAGGTGACAATCAGCAGCCTATTGGCATTGTTGGTTATTGATATTATAAGGGTGAGATGAGCCTCTGTTCTTGACTTTACACTAAATAGGGAAAGATGTACCTTAGTGTGATTTCCGTATTATTGAAGTTGTAAACAAATCCACAATCAAGAGCCATGTGAAAGCATTGAACTACTTTGGAATAAAACTTCTGGGATTAAAGAATTAACTATCCTCTGTGCTCCTGTATCGTTTATCTTCTATTCTCGAATTGCATAACCCTGGTTTAGGATTGACCTACACCTTGCTGGGAGCAGGGTGTTTTGATACCATGTGATCACTGTCTTCTATCACTGTGGATCACTACAGATACTTGACCCAAAGTTTGAAGGTTTTGGATGTCTGATTATTCAAAGTACATAGTTAGAAGGCTTTTAAACAATCCATCAATAATCTAAAGTGCTCGACAACAGTGATCAAGTTTTTGTGTCAAGGCTCCATACCAGCAGTATATTCACAGTTTTCACTCACAGTCAGTGTCAATACTCCATGCCAACATGCGGCGTTTCAGGGGAGCAGCCATATCCTTCTTCGGGATTTTACTGGAACATTCCATACACCTTTACCGGTTGGCTGACATCAAAGTCAAAATTGGCATATACCGGCCCGTGTCGGCCTTTAAGATAGCAGGAGATCCCTTTTGATGGACGTTCAGGAATCTTGAGTTTTTTAAGTCTCCATAAGAGTCTTTGATGGTGGGCGGTGTTGAATATAGTGGATATATCTAATAGTGGTTGTGATGCTACTACATTCCTACACACGGTTAGTTTCAGGTCATCCTAGTTGGATAATAGTGATGACTCTGTGCCTTTATTCTCCTCCCTCTTTTGTTGGTAGTTTTGCAATTACCCTATTGCTTCTGTGATGTTGTGTTAGTGTATTGATGTACGTTTTCAGTGCCTCAGAGTGCTCTTTGTTGTCTGCCATGCAGAATGTTGCACTTTATGAAATTCCTAAACAAACAAACCTGTGCTGCACTAAAGAAACCCTCTTGCAGCACAGGTTCAGCACTAGGCCTAGGACCAACATTTTGCTCCATTTCTCCATTTTAACCAGAGCTCAAGTTCTCTCATCTGCAGACTGAGATTCATTGGGCCTGCACTAGGATTATTAGGAGTATTCTTATCAGCCAGTACTTTATTTGCATACTTGAGATTGTTTTACTTTGCAGGTGAGGTGCATCCAGGTTCAGAAAATTCGCTATGTATGGGACAGTTCAGAGAAGCAGTTCCAGGAAATTGGGTGAGTTAAACCTACTGTTCACGTGTCTCCATAGTGAGGCATCCTCTTGCAAAATGCTCTCTAACCTGGCAGGCTTTGCTTTACACATTGCAGGGTTCTGGGAGACAAATACTCCTGCTCAGAGATACATTCAAAGTTTGGATCAGGATTTACAAGCGAAGAACACATCATCCGGTGAGCTCCTGCATGCAAAGCTGCTTTATAGGGGTATTGTACAACAAATCAGTGGTACCCTTTCACTAAGAACTTTTGAAACAATGTTGGCCTATACTCCTCTTGGTCTCACTCACATTCATGTGTTGTAGGTTCTTTGTAACAGTTAAAAGTTTTGAATGCAAACAATGAATTTCTGGATGCAATGTGAGTAAGTATTATGGAGGGAGACAAGTTAAGCAAAATGTTTTCTGCCCCTTTGCACATCTGCACATGTTGTTGTGAAATCCAGGCTTTCTATTGAGGTCTTCAATAACCGCTCACTTACCTGGTTCAACTGGTTTTCTGATACTCACCACAATGCCTAGATCGTTAATTTATATGTGTAGATTTACCCATGTGTATATTTACCCTTACACTTTTTGGTAACTTTACTACTTTTGTCAAATCACCATTTCTGAGTGTAGTTACTCCAAAGTGTAAACTTACATGTCCCTACTCCCAGAAACAAGGGAGTGAAGCCAAACTTAGTAATTGAGGAAGTAGTACCTATTTACACATAGGTGGAGCCGTCTACCACCTAGGCGGAGATTGCTGTAAGGAAAAGTAAAGGGAAAACTAAAAATTTGATGTAAAGTGCGAATACCTTCACTTTATTCTTTTGGGAGATTTTAATCTCTATATGGATATCACTGAGGAGAAGAAGGTAGTCTCCTTACAAGAGAGCATTTCTTCCTTTGCCTTGTCCCAATGTGTGTTCGAGCCTACGTATCGAGCAGTTCATGTTCTAGATCAGATATTTTCTAATGTAATATTGGAAGTAGATACTCCAACACCGTTAGTCTGGTCGGACCGCTATCTGACTGAATTTAGGTGGACGTGTGTAGGGAGGACCCAAACACAAGGTGGGTCAATGTCTCGGGTGTCGAGAGCTTTTCACAAGATTCAGTCAGAGGCCTTTTGTAGGGCATTGGAGGGGAAAATACCTGCTCCCTCAGGTGATGTGGTTGCTGATGCTGGTTTCTTGGATAATTGGATTGACTCCACTACCTGTGAACTGGTGGTCAAACTTTTTTGGCGGTCATGCAGAGCTAAGTCTTGCTGTCATTCATACACAGACTCCCTCAAAGAGGTTAAGAGTAAGTGTAAACATCTTGAAAGACGGTGGAGGTTATCATATAGCCTGACTGCTAAAGCTAGGTATAAAGCTGCTTTAAAAAATATCATAAAGTGATAAAAATTGCAAAAAAGCCTATTTGATGACAGAATTATAAAAGCTGGCATCAGGTCTAGATACCTTCACGTCCCCGGAGGCCTGTGTAGGGTGACAGGAACCCACTGTGGAATGCTGTGAACAATTGGCTCACTATTTTCAGAATAAGATTGTAAATATTCAAGCCAGTCTCCCCCTTCTATGCAGGTGGAGGAGATTATGGGGGACAATCGGCAACCTATCCTAATACATGATTCAGCCCTTTTGCTTGATAGGTTTGATCTGATCTCATTGGAAGGATAGCTAGGTCTGTTGGCCTTAGGGGTAGGTGTCATTAATTCACTGGCCAATAATCTTCTGAATGCCTCTCTGTCATCAGCCACAGTACCCCATGCCTGGAAACAGGCTAAAATCTTGCCCCATAGTACCCTGTGCCTGGAAACAGGCTAAAATCTTGCCCCATAGTACCCCATGCCTGGAAACAGGCTAAAATCTTGCCTCTGGTGAAGCAACCCCAGTCTGACTCTCGTGATCCATCCAACTCCAGACCTCTTTCTCTGCTTCCTGTGCTCTCGAATGTTCTGGAGAAGCACATTAACCATCAGCTGTCCAATATATATATATATATATATAAATATCACTGAGGAGAAGAAGGTAGTCTCCTTACAAGAGAGCATTCCTGAACTCAATATCCCAGAATACATCAGAACATTTGTTCCGAGTGATTTTAGTCCTCTTTTGATGTTAAGCTGCGACATCCAATGGGAGTACATTTACCTGTTTAAAAATGCCATCATGACAGGTTGCGCTGTACTTTGAAACAAGCTGAGGAAGGCAGAACGCCAAAATGAGTCCTTGTATTAAAGCATCCTAAAGAGGCCCCGTGAGTGCAGCGTTTCTTTTGTGAAACTGGAGCGTTGAAATTTATAGGGACCCACCTCCCTATTGCTGCACCCGTCTGCAAGAGTGCATATATTGCCCCAGGTGGACTGTGGAGCTGACATTTACATGGCAATTGCACCGTCAATGAGGATTCTGAGCACCGCCGCCGACCGACGTCGACAGCCATCATTGCTGTTGGAGACCTGGCCATCCGACAGGCTCCTGCGCCGAGTGCTGTGAGACCTCGTGGTTGGACGAGGGCCCCCCCAAAGGTGTGGTGATTAACAGTGCAATCCGGGATTATTCTTTAAATCAGCAGCACACTTCGAAGAGGATGGGAAACACCATTCCTGAACTCAATATCCCAGAATACATCAGAACATTTGTTCAGAGTGATTTTAGTCCTCTTTTGATGTTAAGCTGCGACATCCAATGGGAGTACATTTACCTGTTTAAAAATGCCATCATGACAGGTTGCGCTGTACTTTGAAACAAGCTGAGGAAGGCAGAACGCCGAAACGCGTCCTTGTATTAAAGCATCCTAAAGAGGCCCCCTTGAGTGCAGCGTTTCTTTTGTGAAACTGGAGCGTTGAGATTTATAGGGACCCACCTCCCTATTGCTGCACCCGTCTGCAAGAGTGCATATATTGCCCCAGGTGGACTGTGGAGCTGACATATATATATATATATATATATGTCCCGCTTTCCGCCAGTCCTTCGGATTGATCCAAAGACACGGACCACAAATACAGTGTTCTTCAAATCTTTATTTGGATGCCGCCATTACGCGTTTCAACTCTCAAGGAGCCTTGATCACATGATATATATATACACACAAAGTGAAAAGTATAGCTCCATTATCTTATTATCTCGAAAGTATTTAAAAAAATTATTTAATCAAAAAATGTTTTCTTAATGTACAATTGTGCATTTAAATATTGATTAAAATCCCTTTTGCAGTAAAATGTTAACTTTTATTCAATCTGTCTTAAAAATTGCTAAAAGTTGGAGTCCAAGATATTGGAAACTCAGAACTAAGCTCACGTCGCCCGAAGTTAAGTAAATGCAATTTTTATTTATCAGCGTATATATTTTTATTAAACACAGAGGGGCTGATTAGGATTTTGGTCAGAAAACCTCCAACCGCAGCTTGGACACTTTCCGAACAACATCCATGGTTCAAAGTCTGACCGCCTTATTACAAAGAAGTTGGTCGGAGTTTAAACTGGCCGGTCAATCCGACTGGCTTCAGGCGGGCTCAATTAGCCCGTCGGCCAGTCGGAAACTGCAACATAATCCTTTACGTACGGCGTTTCTGCCATAGGGATTATGATGTTGGTTTCCGACAGGCTTTCCATGTCGGGCTTTCAGACATGGAAAGGTTGTCGGAAAGTGACTTTGGGGGCCCCTAGCAGGGCCCCCTTTCCTCTGCAGCCTCTGGTTAAATCCTTGCACTGTGTAGCAAGCACCGTGAGGTGCCTGCCACACGGTGCAGGGATTTACACAAACTCCCATTTCTCTATAGGAGCTTGTGCTTTGGGCGGAAACTGCCAACAGCACAAGCTCCCATAGAGAAATGGGAGTTTGCGACCGCACCTTGTATGGTTGCATCATAATACGGTGAGCGGAACCGCAGACCTATGGTCTGTTGGTTCCCACACCGAAACGGAGTCGGGCGGACTCAAGTCTGCCCGACATCGTAATAGTGCCCAAAATATTTTTTTATTGAATAGAACATATTGCATACAATTTTAAATAATAGAGATTTGTTTTCAACATCTTATGTTAGAATTATTTCAAAAATAATATTTTTCCATTTTTATATTTTATTAGAAATAGAAAATATAAATGATATGACATACATTTGTGCATGTTTGCATTTATGCAAAGTGGTACATATTGGTTGATATTTTTTGAAAACTAAGGGGTCTATTACGATGGCAGTCGGATGTCCACCGCCGGGCCGGCGGTGGCACCCGCCGGACTGGCGGTGCACATCCGCCCACGATCGCAACCAAGAAAACCGCTGGTCAAATTAGGATGGCTGTGGTGACCGCGGCGGTGGGAAATTCCAACCGCCGCTTTTCCGCCGGTTGCCATCCGCACTCCTGCCTGGTGGAAGGAGCAGGACCGGGATAATGGTGGCGGTGCAGAGCAGGCTCCGCCGGCAGGATTATGATGCCGGCGGTAGCCAGCCTTTCCTCAGCGGTCAAACTGCCATGGAAAGGCATGCAGAGATTGTCTTCCGGGGCCCGTTGCGGGCCCCCAATGTGTTGGGGGGGTGCACTGGGGGGGTACACATGGTCCCCCCTACATTTCCCTGTACCAGGTGGCAGGCACTGTGCAGTGCCTGCCACGCAGTGCAGGGAAATACAGGACATGCTCCTTTCGGCATCGCGGCGGTGCTGCGGGCAGCAGCAACCGCTGCAATGTTAAGGCCCGCGATCAGACAGCCTCGGTCGGATTTCGAGCGCGGGTCATCGTAATTCGACCAGCGGTAATGTCGCGGTCCATGCGGGCGGTCTTTTCCCGCTACCATGGCGGTCGGGGAGGTTTTCCGACCGCCATCGTACTAGGCCCCTAAGATTTTTGAAAACATAATTATTTTTACATGTATTGTATGTAGAAAATAGTATTTGTCTTACAGTTTTTTAATAAACATATATTTTTATATTTTTTAGGATAAGACATATTTTTAAACAACATAGAAACATTTTGTTTAGAAATTTGTGGTCATTCAGTAATATATTTTTAATACATATTAAATAATTTTATAGAGGTAATATTATTTAATATGTATTTTACAACGTAAAATAATATTATACAGTAATTTGTGCAATACTTTTTATGTATATTAATTAATATTTAGGGCCTTATTACGATGTCGGGTGGACGCCGTATCGGTATGGGAACTGTCCGACTATTGGTTGGTGGTTCTGCATACCTAATTACAATCCGACACTCCCATTTCCCTATGAAAGCTTGTGCTATGGCTGTTAATTGGCCATAGCACAAGCTCCCATAGAGAAATGGGAGTTTGTGTGAATCCCTGCACCATGTGGTAGGCACCTGACGGTGCCTGCCACACAGTGCAGGGATTCACACCCCCTCAGCCCCCAACCAGATACATGGAAAGCCTGTCGGAAACCGACATCGTAATCCCAACGATGGAAACGCCATCCATTGGGATTACGTGCCTGTCTCCGACTGGCCTTTGGGCTCCTTGAGCCAGTCGGAATCCAGCCGAAATGATCGGCCGGTTTTAATTTCGATCGCCTGCATCATAATGCGTAATGGTCGAAACTGAAACCGGGATGAGGCTGGGAAAGCCTCATCATAATCGGGCCTTCTATGTTTGATAATGTTATTTATTTTTTGAAAACAATATTTTGAAGTAGTTATACATTGGTATTTTTTTTACATCATATATAAACACTATACATTTTTTAAGTATTGTAAACAAAATGTATTGCATTTTACAATATCAGATATAATATATATTACATATTATTATGTAATAATATTTAATATATATTTTAATTTCTTTAAAAAAATTGTAAAACATTTTTAACATTTGTAACATATTTTTTTTTTTAACAAAAAAAGTAAGCATATTTTGCTAATTTCTATTTTTGCCCTATTCATTTCTATGGGGAAGTAGTCTTTTTTCTAGTTCAATTAAGTGGCCATTTTTGGGGGGTTTCTTTGTTTTGTTATCTATCTATATCGTTGTTTAGTTAGTTCTGTAGAGGGAAGCTCGCGGTTAGGAGCCGCATCTCTTCGGTTAAGGTAAGTTGTTTTAAGCAAATTTTTAGGTAATTTAAGGGTAGGGGGAGTTAGTAAGAGATGCATTAGAGTACGTAGTTTGTTATTTTTTACTTTATTGTGTAGTGTTGCATAGTTTTGGTAGTTTAGTATTTAATGTTAGTTTTGTGATTCATTATTGATCGAAAGTGTAGTAGTTTATTAGTTAAGTGCCATTAATTATGTTATATATCGAAATGTATGTTTTATTGTCTTAAATTGCGATGTGGGAATGTATTTGTTTTTGCGGGAGGGTGTTGTGTTTATTTTTTGCAGGTTTACTTTCTGGAGTTATGGTGGGGACGAAGATGCGTTTTATTTTTTCTTTTAAAAGTTAATATTATTTAGTTTCATTGAAACTATACATTTCCTGAAGCGTTTCTTTTCTTTCATCTATTTTTCGGGTTTTTGATGTTTTGAGCAGAGAGAGGATTGCGTCGTTGGGTCCCTATTTTTACAGTTGTATTTTTTCATTTTTTGGGGGGATTTTGTCTTTTTATGGAATATTATTTGGATCGTTTGTGATTTCTACTGGTTTAAGAACAATCTACTGCAACAAAATTATAAATTGTTTTAATTTTTTTATATATGGGTGGGAAATGATATATTTTTTATGTGTTTTGCTGTTGATACATTTTGGGCCTAATTACAATGTCGCTCAGAAAGCCTCCAACCACTGGTCGGAGGCTTTCTGACCGACATTGTAGGTTTAAACTCCAACTGATGCTCTAGGACAATGGCGGTCAGAGTTTAAACAGGTGGGGGACTCCGACTCGGTTCCGTCGGTCAGTCGGAACTGCACCATAGTCCCTTAAGGACGGCGTTTCCGCCATCTGGATTATGATGTCGGTTTCCGACAGCCAATCCATGTCAGCCTTTCTGACATGAATTGGCTGTCGGAAACTGACTTTGGGGGCTCCTAGCAGGGCCCACTTCGCCCCTGGCCCTCCGTATTTGCCTTCCACATGGTGCAGGGATGTTTACAAACTTCCATTTTTCAGTGGTTCCTTACCTGAAACGGTGTCAGTCGGAGACAACTCCGACCGACATCGTAAATTTGGACCTTTATGTACTAATTTATGTGCAATGGATTTATTTGATGGCTTATTTACTTTATTTCATTTTTTAATTTGGTTAATTGGTAGAATTGTTTTTATTTTAATTATTTATATGCCAATTATTATGGTTAAAATATTATTTTATTTTTTAAATAATAAATACGTTCAAAAATTTTAAAAAAATGTTGTTAATTTTGTACGTCTTGCGCAGTAAGTGTAGCACATTTAACAGAGCAAAAAAAATCCCTTTTTGAGAGGCAATGTATTTAGCCCCTTCTGTCATTTTCTGGGTTATACTGTAAACGTATACATAAATATAAATTTGTAAATGCAATGGCTATATTTACACTGTTACATTTTGTTTTCTTTAAATACTTGCATATATGTTATGCTTGTATTTTCTTTGAAATTATTTGTTGTTTTTTCTTGCTTTAATGTTGCTGTTTGGACCTGTTAGGAGGTAAAATGTATTTTTTATTCAGAGTAAAATGTTATTAAGGTTTAGTTTAGTTAAGAGCAGTTGGTGGTTAATTGCTTGTTTTTCTAGTTTATTTAAAGTAATATTTACTATTCTAGGTGGATATTTCTGTTTATTTAGTGTATTTTGATTCTTTGCAGTTGGTGAAGGCTGTAGAAGAGAGGAAAAAAGTCAGAAAACGTTTATTAGTTTTATTTGTTAGGAAATTTTGTTTTGCAGATTAGTTAGTACATTTCAAAATTAATTAGCGGTCATACTTTGTTTTTATAAATGATTAGTTTATTTTCTTGTGTCAGTAATATGTTGTTGGTCATATGTTGCACAGTTTATTCTCTCTGCATTGTTTCTCTTTGGTTAGGTTTGTTAGTTTAAGGTGTTTAGCTCTGTAGAAGCGAGAATTAAATGTGCATAACTTATTTACTTAATTTGGTATGCTTTACTTGTTTTAAGTTTAGTCAGAGCATTGTTTAGATATATTCGATTTTGTATTTAGGTTTTTTTATGTAGAGGTTTTGAATATCTTCAGTTGAGGAAGCAATCCTACAGCATTTTGTCCTTTTAAAATCTTTGTAGTTTGTGAAGTAATTCTTTTGTTAATCAATTGGCTTCTTTTATACTGTTGTTTCAATTAGTTGAATGTTTCTATGGTTTTTGTTGTTTATTCTTTTATTTTATTAGTTAGTATAGCATCTGTTTGATTGTTTTGACAGTTATGTGTGTGTTTAGCGAACAAATCTTTTGTTTATTTAAAGGAGCATTTCGTATTACATGTATATGTGTTAAGTAATATGCATATTTCAATATGTTTGAAAATTAGTTATTTGCATTTAATATATGTTTAGTGATTTTTTAATGGTAGTAAATGTTATTTGTTGAATAGTTTTTTAATTTATATTTAATAAATATAGATGTTTTTTGCTTATTTGCTAATAATTTATATTTTATAAATATACATTTGAAATAAAAAAATATTATATATTTTTTCGTTTAATTATTTTATATGTGGTATGTTTTAGTAGATTTCAATATGTATTTTAATGTGTGTATTTTACTTTTAGATATTTATGTGACTTTTTAACAATATTTATGTTGTCAATATTGTGTTTGGATATTTTTGTTAAATTCTATGTTTATTTAATTTTTACAATATTTTTGTTCACAATAGTTTTGTATTCGATATTAGTTATATTGATTTTTTTAACAACAATATTTTTTTATTGATATTTTTGTATTTTTAATGGTAAGTATATGTAGTCGATATTTTTGTATGAGATATTAGTGTCTCGATAATTTTGTAAGTCGATATTTTAGGTGTCGATATTGTGGCAGTAAACCGAATAGTGATGGATCCTTGATTGAATACCTATTACAATGAAATTTCACCTGTTTTCACCTGTTGCCTCTTTGCACCCAAATCCATCTAAATACACACTCTTTAACTTTATTTCGGTCGTGCTACCATAAAGGTGCATAGCACAAGATACATACAATACATAAACATATAGCAGCCATAAAAAATACACAATCCTAGATTCAGTAAGATAGCCAGTTGTACATATACATTGGTCTCAGTTCGGTCAATGAACTCAAAACAACTTAGATCTCCAGGTGCCACGACCACATAATCTGTGTATGTCATAATTTTAAAATTCATGAGTGTATCAACATAACTAAAATTTCATTCACTTGATTCACACCATGCACAATAAGTAAATAACAAACAATGATTAAAAATAGCCCGAATTGTACATCCTAGACAACACAATAAAACTCCCATAAATAAAAACCTTGTCAATAACATACTGTCAAAACCATAAAGTGCTCAGTGCCTCAAGTGGTCAAACAATCCTGGATAAAAAAATCCTGCAATAACATTCACTTTATCCTAACCATAATTGCAACTCAGTTAGTACAGGAACCTCTCGGACAACCTGGGACATAAACTTCTGACGCCTGAACCAGACGTTTGTCAAGAACCTGCTTACAGCAAAAACAATGGATGTTGTAGTATCATATTTTAATATCCTCAGTGTAACCCGATAGCGTCTGGTTCCCAAATTACGACAAACAGGACAAATCCACTTTCTGCTGAGGAAATTGTATTCAGTACAGAAAAATAAGATATGTTCAACAGTTTCCAGGGCATAACCACAGGCTGGCCATGCAGTTAAGTCTGAGTCGGAGGCCCATGTGTTAAACGACCTTAGAGGTAAACAACCTAGTGGAAACCTCATGTAAAGACTTTTCGCCACAGGTGGTGTAATCAGATCATAAAAGCGCTCGAACTTAGGAAAAGACTTAAAGCTTAAAAACATGTTGGTTAGACACCCCACAGTTCTGCTTGTGACATACCGTTCATCCACAAAAACCCAGTACTTAGCTTTCGCAATAGCTCTATCTTTTTTAGTAATACACTCTGGGCAATCCCAAAGGTGGATCAACCATCCCCTAACTCTGGGGTGGTTCACAAACGCAACCTGTAAATCAGTGGTTTATTGCGGCCACATCTCCGATTCTCTTCAACCCTAGGTCAAAAAACAACAGAGTCAGCGGAATACTGGCACGGAGACAAGGGATCTGGCAAATATATTCTCACACACCACTAATTTGTGCATGTCAGCATTACCCCAAAGCTCTGCACCATAAAGTGCTGCATTTTGAGCTTTCATCCGATAGACTTCTAAGGCAGTGGTAATTGACTTGGGAAAGCACCTGTTTATAAAATCGGAGTATAGGTTTGGATTTATGACATAATGTTAGGTTTCTCGAGTTGGAGATCCCAGCCCAGGGTATCGGTTAGCCTTACTCCAAGATAGTCAAACTTGATCACACTCTCAAGGGGTTTTCCTGCTATCATCACTGGTAGTGTCTTAACCTTGATCTTACCAAACACCTTGAACTAGGTTTTCTCTGCATTAAATTCCAGGCGCCTTGTTTCACAGAATACCAAGAATTTGTTAATTAGCTTCTAAAGGCCCATTGGAGTCCTGGAAACAAGTAACGAATCATCAGCGAACAACAGGATTGGCGTTTTCTTACCGTTTAACAGTGGGGAATCATTTTCACAATCCAGTAGTTCGTTAACTACCTCGTTTATATATAGGGAGAACAATGTAGGTGCGAGCACGCAACCTTGGTGTACCCCGCGCTGAATAGGGATCTTGGTAGTCAGTTCACCAGATCTCCCCCACCCAACCTGTGCATAATTACCCTTGTGCAGCCTCACAAGCAGATTTACCAGGTTTGCTGGGGCTCCCATCCCTAATAGAACTTGCCATAGCGTTTCCCGGGGCACAAGATCAAATGCAGCTCAGAGATCGACAAAAGCTTTGCACAATTTTTGCTTATTTAATAGTACATATTTCCAGGTTAGCAAACTAAACCTGAACACATGGTCACGTGCTCTTTTTGGTACAAAATCCAGCTTGGTAAGGTGACAAGATCTTGTTATCTTCTGTCCAGGTTAGCAATTTGTCCAAAACTTGTCTGGCAAAGATTTTTTGCAGGTTATCTAATAGACTAATTGGTCTATAATTCGATGGAACAGTGGCATCTCCTTTCTTGTGTATAGTTATTATTTCAGCCGCTCTCCAGGTTTCAGGTATTTCTCCCCCATCTGCAACAGCGTTAGACATAAGATTTATATAGGGGTCTCAAACTAGCTGCTCTGACTTATACAAGTCACCAGGTATCTTATCAGACCCTGGAGCTTTCACTGTTTTCAATCTATCAATGGCCCTGAGAGTATCATCCAGGCTAAAGAGGGGTCCGCCACTGCCTTCACCGCACGTTACCTCAATAGGTTCACAGTTGATCATACTATCTATGCCACCCGCAGGGAGAGTAGCTTCCCGCTTATCATAGAGCATGGTAAAATGGTCAACCCACTTCTCGGGCTGGATGAAATAATCGGGTGTAGTGACACTGTCCAAGCTCCCATGTGCAATAATATACCAAAATGAACGGTTGTCATTACACCTGGCAGCAGCCAGTAGATCCAGCCAGCTTTTGTCGACCCAGTCACGCTTGGCCTTTGCTAGGGCTGTTTTATACTTGTTACGTGCTTAGGTCAAAGCTGGGCGATCACCCTCCTGAATATCCAATCTTAAAATAAATTTTGTATGTTTACACTCATGGTTGTACCTGGGGCGTTTCTTCCCCTCAATAAGTTTCTTCTCAAGGATTGTGATAAGAATACATCTTTCAGCTCGTCGAAGAAACCTCCATGGGCTGTTAATATTATGTCAGGTGATTAAGTAACTATATAGATGTTGGTAAAATGATGCACAAATAGCTCATAGATCTTAGATTGCCGTTTGCTATTTTTCTGGATCTTGGGCCAGGAAACTCTTCTAAGGTTGCAGGTTACTAGGGGTTCTTGATATGCGAGCGGCTTCCCGGCAAGACCCTACTAAGGGGAGTAACTTCCATGGAAAAAAGGAGGGGATTGTGGTCGCTGTCTGACTGGGCTGTAATCATCATGTCACTCACCAGGTGCCACAGTCTGACATCCACCAGGATATAGTCAATGACACTAGAACTAGGGCCTCTCTTAAAGGTGGCCTGCTTGTCAAGGTCTGAATGTGCCCTGCCATGGCATGCCCTTAGGCTCCTCCCCACAACCAGAGAAAGAAGCTGAAAGGCTACATTGGTGTTATGTGAGCCACTTGCTTTGTGCGTTAGGTTAGGGATTCCCCAAAACTCGTCTTCATCCTCAATCAGAGAGTCGAGTAACGGAGAAGGTTCAAACATAGTATTAAAATCCCCAGCTACCAGCACCTTAGTATGTGTCTGGTAAGTACCTACCAGATTGTCCAGCATAGATAAAGTGGGTGAGTCATTCCCTGAGGAGACAGACCTAGCATAGACATTAAAGATAGTTCGAACAAGCCCTTATGGAAAAATAGTCTGAATCCCCATTAAATCCCATGAATTGATTTGCAACTGTTTATGGGCGCATTTTTCACAAAGATTGCTAAACCAGCACATCCCCTCCCTGTGTTCCTTGGAGCTAACGCCTTGGTGCTGTATGTGGTGTAACCACTAGTGAATACCCTATCGGTAGCCCAGGTCTCCTGGAAGATACAGATATCATAATCGTTAATAAATGTAAGCCACCCTGAGTCAGAGAGTTTAAATGATCCCTGCCAGGTTTCAGGATATAATAGTCAAAATAAAATTCGATAAAATATCTTCCGTTTTGCTACTAGCAGATGCACCTACTTTGGGCTTGTCAACTGCAGCACGGATAGATTCAGTAGTGCTTATTCCCCACTCAGGATTATTACCAACTGGGTGAATAGTAGCTACAGTAGCAGTGGGCTTGGTCAAGTGCACAGGCCCACTGCCTGTTATGCATGTTGACGGCCCCATATTGGGCAACTACCCGGGGTCAGAAATAATATCTTGGTCATTAACGTACTCTATGAATGGAGAGTTACTCTATGAATGGAGAGTTAATTGCAAACGTTCAATTAGCATTAAGAGAGGGTATTCCCAAAGAGTTACAAAATTCAAATTCAGCGGCTGGGATATTCACATCAGTATGTGGACTTAAAGCACTCGTAGACCTGGGCCTAGTTTGAGGGGCAGGATCCTCAGATACTGTGTGGATCGAGAGGGGTGCATTTCTAGGAAGTATCCCAAGTCAGCCCACATCCCTCTGGGTGATAGCATGCTTCCTCCTTGCTGGACCCCATTGGGCAAATCGCTGCCCGATCTGCAGTATTTAAACTGTATACATAAATTATTGGGTGGGCTACACCTAGAATCAAGTGCAACTAGATTTTCCTCCAGCCTCCCATCTCTCAATGCCAGCTTGATCACATCGTATAATGTATTCGTGATTGTACACCTCCGTGCACTAAGAATATCTTCACTGATCACAGAGTGACAGCCCCTGACATGCCTAATCCACTGCGTTACCTTATTAATAAGGGAATCGTCCGAACTCATGCCTACCAAGTGAGGAATGGAATTATGGGACTTTAACCATTGAGAGTCTGTTCACGACAGGATTATACCTCTCATTATACCTCCTGTTTTGGCGTATAGTAGACCTGTCGCTCCGCCCTCATCACCCCCTCTGGTCTCCAGGTCACGCTTACAGATGAATATTTGATGGCCCAACAGAATTTTGATGCGTGGCATTGAATTCGGTCAGAAACCCAGCACCAGGCAGAGAGCTAAAACCATTCACAGGGATTTTACGGCCAGAATGGATGGTATTAGGATGAAATTTGTATTGTTGGACCACGGACATTTCAACCGGAGGTGGTGGTGGTGGCAGTAGGGGTGACCGGCCAACAACCTGCCCGGTAGGCTCCCTTGTATTTACACTTTTAGTTGGCTGGAGTTGCTTAACAGTTGTTATCAACTGAGGGATGATGGTTTTTAGCTCTCTCACCTCCACCTTAAGTTCCATTATCAAGGGAATACAATCAATATTAGAACTGGTAGGTGCAACAGCCATACTATTGGGAGAACAGCTAACACTAGTACTATGCAAAGACATTTCACCTGTTAGTACAAGTAATGGTAAAAACCGGTTTCTACACAGAAGAGCATTATCACCAGAAGGTGTAATTACTGGGGGATGAGATGCAGAGTCAGAGTTTTTATTCAAAACCGCAGTTGGCTGTATAGGCTCAAGGCGAGTTTTGGATTTCGTAATCATGTTTGGGATTCTGGTTTGACACCGGTCTGAACCAGCCAATTTAGGGGATTCCCTCATAGATACAGTAGCTGAGGGCTGTGCAGTAGTAGGATTTAGCAATTTTTCACACTCGCCCAGTAGGTCATCTATGATCAATGACCCAGTTTCCACCCCCTTTTTTTGACTCACTTTTAATTTCTTAGTTTTCCCAAGTCCACTTGCGCCCTCCCCTGCCTTCCTTTTACAGATATTTTCTAATAAGAAAAATCAACCTTAGCTGTGTCCTTGTATTGGGCCTATAGTTGGCCACTATCGGATATAACGCAATTAATAGGCAATGGCAAGGGATCAAAAATGGGCTACACTCAGGATAAATAGTCCTCCGGTACTTCGTGATAACATAAACAAATCTTGGGGTAATCAAGAGTCAATATCACAAATGATTTTAACCACACTGATTTTCCCTGCAATTAACGCTGTAACAGTACCTCGGATGAAGAGAGTTAGAGGGGGGGCCCAGCCCTGAATCTTCCTGGCACTGACAGGCTCAGGACGGGCCCGCCCTTGGCCTGGGCTTCGCCCTGGCATGGCCCGCACGGGTCCTGTGCCGTGGGTGAATTCTCAGGCTTTTTGCACGGCACAGTCCTCCTCCTGGACACAGCAAAGCTTCCTGGGATTAGGAGTCACAGGCAGTCCATCAGCAGCAGCAACAGAGGTCAGGTGTCCCACGCTGCAGGTGATTTCACGGGCTTTTATGCATGGCACGGCCATCTTCCTGGACACAGCAAAGCTTCCTGGGATTAGGAGTCCCAGGCAGTCCCTCAGCAGCTGCAACAGAGGTCAGGCATTCCTAAATACACACTCACTTCTGGGGATGCATTATTTTGCAGATTTCTTGAAATGAGAGCTGGAAGGATTTGGGCAGGTGACAGTGCCAGAAGGATGAAAATATTTGGGGTTACAATTAGCCAAGTGGTTTTATCCAGTGGTTGGGTTCAGGACACTGCCGAGTTATGATCAAAACTAAGGCTAGATAGAGGTGTATGTGCCATAAGAGACGGGGCAGACAAAACCTGTTCTGTCACTTACCCTTCTGACATCCCAGGACTTCCCAGGTTAACTGGGTGGTCACTCTACTTGATGCTTCAGCCAAGGGAGGGTTCTGTTGGTTGTAGGGGTGTCCTCTTGCATAACCTTATAGTTAGACTTGGCAGCCTTACGGTGGTCTTCCTCCAACTTTTTACTTGTCTCCCTCCCTTTTTCTGAACTCATTTATGCTAGTTTTAGGACTCTGCATACTTTACCACTGCTGACCAGTGATGAAGGGCTTCTGCTCTCTCCCCTAAACATGGTTACAATGGCTTAACTCCAATTGGCATATATAATGTACTTATAAACCTCTAGTAAAGAACACTACATGTGTCTAGGGCATGTAAATTAAATGCTCCTATTGGGCCTGAAGCACTCATTGGGCCAACCACTTAAGTAGCCTTCTAACCATGGCACAGCTTTAAAAATGACACTTCGACCTAACAAGATAACCCTCTTGCCAGGCCTAAATGTACTCTTTTTATACATGTAAATCACCCCTCAAGTAGGCCCTGTCTAACCCACAGGGCAGGGTGCCATGTATTTAATAGAGAAGGACATGTACTTTTAGTGTTTTACATGTCCTGGTAGTTTTCCAATACTGCAAGGCCTAGCTCTCCCATAGGATAACGTTGGGTTTACCTTAATAAATCTTTTAAGTGTAATTCCCAATTGTGAAGAGATTGACATTTCAAGTTTGGCGTCACTGAAGTTACAATTTAACTTATGGTGAAGTTGGATTTGAAATTCCAGTTTAGCAAATGCCACTTATAGAAAGTTGGTATTTGCTTACTTTAGCCATTTGGTGCCTTTTGCCTGTCTCTGGAATATATGACTGGGTGGGTGACAGCTGGCTTCCTGCATTCCCTCTGGACAACCACACACAACAGAAAGGTAGGGGTAACTGAGTGGCCATCTGCATGCTGATGGACCATCCTGAGCAGGATGGGATGCAGAAGCTGACACACATGAAAGAGCTGTGTCCTGTCCCCACACAAAGCATTGCATACCCCCCTGTAGTGAGTCTGGAGCCGGGTATGGAAGGGCAGGGACTCTGCACCCTTCAAAGCTTTCTTTGAAGTCTCCCCCACTTTAAGGGCACAACTGGGTATAAGTACTGGACCAGTGACACCAACAAATCAGTACACTTCTGGACCTGTGACTACTCTCCCAGGAGGAAGAACTGCTGTGCTACTGAAAGGACTGCTACTCTACTGAACTGCTGCTTTGCTGGACTCTGCTTGCTGTGCTCTTGCTGAACTGCCCTGCTGCCAGCTGTTCTAATGCCTTGGTGAGAAGGACTGGACCTGCATCACTTGAACTCAGAGTGACTCCAAGGGCTTGCTGGCTTGCCTGCTGTTCCAAGTCTCAGAGATATCAAATACTTAAATTACCTGCATCTGCTCCTTAACTCTGCAAACTGTGAGTCTGCTTCATGGTTGCAGTTGTGTGGAGCGGTCCCGGCACCTCGCCCTCGGAACCAGTGCATTGGCTTCAGTATCGACACATCGCCTACTTCATGAGCATCAGCCGCGTCTCTCATCAAGAACTCGGATCTGACGATCGCCGCAGTAGAGTGGAGAAAAGTTGCGCATTTCATCCACTGCGTGCTTTCTGAGATTTAAATGAGGGAAGGATCCACAAAGTTAAACTTACACTTTTATGTAAATTTACTATTTTTTTGGTATTCACAAAGCATGAGTTTAATTTTACTTATAGTAATTTTACGACTGCAGAGACTTTGCCACCGGGGCAGAGCACTTCGCAAATAAAAAGTGAGGGCAGGCCTATCTTTTTATGTGTGGAGACTCCACCACGAGTGTAAATTCTCCGAGTCATAACATTACTATTAGTAAAATTAAATTCATGCTTTGTTATGCCAAACTAAAAAGTAAACTTACTCAAAAGTGTAAGTTTACCTTTGTGGATCAGGCCCTGGGACTGTAGTAGCTGTTTCCTCATGCTAATTTGATTGTCTGTTGATGATTTAATAGTTTGTTAGCTATGCGTGCATATGTAGCACTGTAGAATGCTGCTATATGCAAAGGCTTGTGTTTATCTTCCAACACTTTAGGGCATATATACAAGCCCCTAACGCCACAGGAGCGACATGTTTTTCGACACTCCAGTGGCGTTACAGCATTCCCCATATTTACAAGGAGGGGCTTAACCCCTTAACTTGGCTTAACATCACCTTGTAAATATGCCCCTTTTTACTGCAGTCCGCTGCAGAAAAGGGGCAGGCAGTGGGTGTTGCTGTGGGCATTCCTCTGCAACACCCATTGCTTTTTGACGTTGCCCAAGATTTACAAGACCCGGCAGTGCCAAAAACCAAGGCCAGGTAATACCTGGTATTAGGATGGCGAGACAAGGAGAAATTATTAATTTCTCCTTGTTTTTTGCTCTTTCTTTGTGTGCTGCATTCTGCAGCACATATCGAAAGAGCAAATTGCCACTAAGGATTGTTTAAGTGCAGGAAGCTGTCCCTTCCTGCACATAAACAATCATCCCTGCAGCACAGGCACCCTTCCACAAGGCTACGCAACTTTTTTAGCGCCAGCACTGGGGGAAATGCAGGGGTGTGCCGTATTTTTGTAAATACAGCGCATCCCTACATTTTGAAAATGTCAGAGCGCAGCGTTGCTAAATTTGGCATTACACCGTGCTCCAGCATTTTGTTGTAAATATCCCCCTTCATGTCTGTTTCACAAGAGGGTAACAGTCATTCTGCGGTTGTGGAAGTGAATTCAGACATGATATATTTCTATTACTGTTTGAATGAACTTGCCTGCTAGAATTCTCCTAAGTGAAAGATTTTTACTTTGTTATGTCAGTTTAATACACGTGCTGCACAACCTGGTCCTAGATCCTGGTCTAGATAGAAACAACAACAGCAACTCTTAGAACTTTTGGAATATTTGTATTTTCTGTAGGTTTAAATTGGTGCTTATATTAAATCTCTGTTGTTGAGATTGTCAATACACACTCTTTACCTGCATGGAAATTTGTGAAGCACTAATCACAGAAACCCAATGAGGTCTGCTGGCGTTGGCGAGCCAGTATGGCAAAAACAACTATATTCAGTGGCGAACTGCTCAGGTTCACAGTTGAAAAGCATTTTATTGACATCTAATGGTTTATTCATCTCTGGGAGACTTTGAAAGTGTATTTTAAAACCATTAAGGTTCTGGCTCCCTTAGAGACAACCAGGAGTCTGTGGGAAGCTGAGAGTTATTTTGGAGCAGAGTTATTGGGGTTAAAGTCTACAAAAACTCTTCTTCAAGGGAACCCAATACAATGATCTAATCCTATCAGTGATATAGTATGTTGGATACTTGGATACTCAGGAGTGTAGACAATTTCTTTAGAATAGGTGCTGATCTAAACAGCTTTAGAATAATCAATGCCACAGTGCATAAAAGCATTGGTAGCTCACTCCATACGGACCATGGACAGAAGGTGAAGGCCTGTGATTAGGGAAAGGAAACCTTTATAAATGTGCTGAGGCCCAGGAGAATTGTGGAGATGATTGAATATTTGATAGATAGTGGATAAAACTTTGAATATATCCAGGGGCATATTATCAAGGGCCTTATCTCCGCTTTTTTGGCTTTAAAAGCCAAAAAAGCGGAGATAATGTTTTCGCCCTATTAACAAGAGGGTGATAACATGCATTAGCGCATGTTAGCACCCTTTTACCCGACGCCTCCCTCTGCATCTCTAATGAGATGCAAAGTGGGCGTCACTGGGCAGAACAACCTTGTAAATATCGCTGATGTGCACATCGCGATATTTACAAGGAGGCCAGGCATTTTTGCAGACGTTAGTTTTTGGCGAAAACCGCGGTTTTTGCCAAAAACTAACGTCTGCAAAAATGCTGACTTACCTATACTTTATATTGGAGGTGGATTATGCTGATACGACCACAGGGTCGTATCAGCAAGGTTATCGCCGTTTTCCATGGAACATCGCTGGAAAACCAGCGATGTTCCATGGAAAACAAGCTATCGCAGGAATAATTATCGCCATTGCGCTATGCGTTGTTAATACAGCGCTAGCATGGCGATAATTATCTGCGGTAGCCGGCGATAACAATTCTCACGCTGTGAACGGCCAGCGATAATTATCGCTGGCCGTTGATAATATGCCCCCTAATTTTTTTCTTAATACGAAAACCTCCTGCATTGTGCATTGTTTACATTTTAAAGGTCTTCCAACCATGTTAGTTAAAGCTTTATAATAAATGTATGATATTTGGGGAGACCACATGCAATGCATATGTTAAATCCTGGTAGCACGGCTGATCCGTCACACTGTGGTGAGGTTTTTGGAAATATGTGCTAGTTGCTGTATTGTTTGAATGACCGGGTGGAATGAGTCTGTTATCTTCAATGAGTTGCGATACTGGTGGACAAGCCCTGGTGCTGAGTAGTTTTAAGGTCTGTAACTCTACTCCTTCTAACTCTTAACTCCACGGCAATCCATCAACCTTCATTACCTCCTTGAGGCCCACAACAGCATCATCGTTACTGTGTGTCAAAAAGATGGACGTGAGTTACAATTAAGTTACTGTTTGTTAATTCATCTTGCATGTTCATGTCCTACTTTGTAACCATTTGCAGCTGAAGGGAAACAAACATTCAAACTCATCAACCACAGAGGGGGGTGAAGGTATCTGTGACAACTCGTGGCAGCAACCAATGCATTCCTTAAAGAGAGGTCATATGGCTTAATTCCTTAAGGTTTTGGATTCTAAACAATGTCCTTCTGCCTGTCTTGTTTTTTTTGTTGTGCTCGTCACAGTGGAATCACAATTCCAGAGGGCTGCCCCTAAAAGGCACACAGTTAGCCCCCCCCCCCCAATCCAGGTCTTCTTTACCTCAATTAAATTCACATAAAGCAATCTAAAAATGAATTGTTTCTTTTCTATGGCACTTAATGTTCCAGCACTTAGAAAATTAGAAAACTGTAACAATAAGTGCTAATCAATAGAAACACATCATTATTAGAATTGCTTTGCAAATTAACGGTTGGAGAATGACTGAGAATGACATCTGCAGGGCAAACAATAATCTGTATACGTTTGAAGCAGAAGAATTGCAATAAACATAATTTTCTGAGATATATACATTTATTTATTTATTTATTTATATCATTTATAGAGCGCATGAATCACCCCAACCGGGGTATATCCGCGCTGCAACATCCTGAGGCAACCAAATGGGAAAGATCAGAACAATGAGGTTTTTAGCAGCTTCCTGAAAGATAGGTAGTTGGTACAGAGACGTAGGTGGATAGGCAGTTGGTTCCATATAGATGGAGCCAGATATGAAAAGGATTTACCCCCTAGTCTCGCTTGTTTTATCCGAGGAATGCGGAGGAGATCTTTGGACGCTGAGCGGAGGGTCCTAGATGGAGTATATCTCACCAGCTTATCTGACATGTATCTTGGTCCCATGTTGTTCAGGGCTTTGAACACCATGCAGCAAATCTTGAAGTTTATTCTTTTGCGAATGGGTAGCCAGTGCAATTTCCTGAGTAGGGGAAGTGAGGCTGTTCTGGGGGGGAGCATTGGTCACTGAGAGGGCTGCCGTATTCTGGACTACCTGCAGTCTGTTTAAGGAAGATTCCTTGGCTGAAATTAGCAGAGCATTGCAGTAGTCCAGACGGCTTAAGACCAGTGCTTGTATCAGGGTTTTGCGTGTGGATAGTGGGAGTAGGGGGAAAACTTTGCGAAGAAGGCTGAGTACATGGTAACAGGCCCTGGTGGTTGATATGGCATGCTCTTCCAGGCTCAGCTTCTGGTCTATTTGGACCCCTAGGTTCTTTACCACTTGTTTTGGGGACGGGGCCGGGCCTAGTTCTCCTGGCCACCAGTTAGGTGACCACCTAGTGACTGCTTCTTTGAATAACATGATCTCTGTTTTCTCCGCGTTTAACTGAAGGAAGTTGTTACTCATCCAATCAGTGATGGTTTCATGCCCTCAGAGAAGGTGTCCTGGATACTTGTGTTATTCTTGTCAAAAGAGAGAAGCAGTTGTGTGTCGTCGGCATAGGAAATTGGTATGAACCCTAGGTTTCTTAGTAGAGATGCAAGTGGTGTAACATAAATGTTAAATAAGGTGGGGCTCAAACATGATACTTTGATTATCTAAAAGCTCCTAATTGCAGACCGTTTGTGAACAAATAAACACCCTCCATATACCCTCCACACTCTCTCTCTCTTTCTCTCTCTCACACACACACACACACACACACGCGTGCGCACACACACACACACACACACACACTCTCTCTCTTTCTCTCTCTCTCTCTCTCTCTCTCTCTCTCTCTCTCTATCTATGCCATGGGTGTGAAAATAAATGTGGCCAAATATTATGTTATTTAGAGCAACTGTACTAAGAAAAACACATTCACACATTTGTTACAACAGTGCAAGGTTCAAACAGTGCAGTGAAGCTGACAGGAGAAAAACATTATTTGTTGCTTTACAGATGGTCTGGTTCAAATACTTTACATAGTGAAACAAAACTAATAGTCACCAGGTCTCTTCAATGTGATTTTACCACACTGAACACTTTTACCCTCTTGCATCCTTGTTTGGTTAAATGTATTTTGTTAAATAAAATACTAATTATAAATACCATTGCATAAACCATGTATATGTGGTGTAGAGGGTATAATCTTGACAGCAAGCTCACCATGAAAAACCAGATCAATGCAGTCTCCTCTGCCTGTTTCTTCACCCTTTGCATGCTCCATAAGATTTTCAAATGGGTCCCCATCAACACCAGACAAACCATCACTCAAGCCCTTGTCACTAGCCGGCTGGACTACGGCAATGCAATCTTCATAGGAATCAAGTCTCACCTCCTGAAGAGACTGCAAACCATACAGAATTCATTGGCCAGACTCAACATTACCTCCCGAGGTGGGCAGACATCACCCCCCCACCTCATGAAGCTCCACTGGCTCCCTATCCAGAAGAGATGTCAATTAAAGATGCTGATCCACACGTACAGAGCTCTACACTACCAGGGAACAGCATACATCAACTACTGCCTGAACTTCCACCAAGCGTCCAGACACCTGCTCTCACACCCCACATCTGCCGAAGCAACAGTGGGTGATGCTCCTTCTCCTACCATGCCATGTTGAGATCTAATTGGCTGCCAACACTTCAACCAAGAAGTGTTGGCAGCAATCTTGCTACTTGGACTCAGCTGGTGGTGGGTGTTGCACCTGCTTGACGTAATCTACAAACAGCATATGTGAGGAAGCAAAACGGGTTAACTCTTCCTTTCAAGTAGCTTTGTGTGTGTGGATTAACCGTGCCATCTAACATTGTTGCTTTGAGACCAATTGATGCAATAACAAAGCCCGCATTATGTATAAAAATGTCTAAACCCCTTAGGAAAGAGGCACATGGTTAAAACTGGGACCGGCACAGGGTGGGGAAGGGTGGTTTTCGACACCATTTAGTCCACAAACCGAGGAGATATATATTGTTGCATTTTAGTTTTGCAAACATGCCGGTGCCCTTAAAAGCTTCTGCATTATATATCGAGGGTAGCGAGTTGCGTCTGACCACGGCTCTGTTGTTGAGAGCCTAGACACTGTAGAGGGCACCGGCTCTGGAAGAAACATTAGTACATACGCAAATACTCATGGGCTTATTTTCAAGCCCATTGCGCCGCCGGTGCATTACTTTTATTGACGCTCCGGCAGGGCAATGGGCTTCCCCATATTTTCAAGGCCATGTAAAGTCACCCTGTGTAACTTTTCATGGCATTGTAAATATGTTTCTCTTTCATGCACAACTCTTCGTGAAAGGGGCGTTCCATCGGTGTTGCTCTTGGTGTTCCCATGCAACATCCATGGAACGTGATGCATTCCCAGATTTACAACATTTTGTAAACCTGGGAATGCATCAGAATCCTATGCCTCCCAGGGGAGGCGAAAGGAGGTGCAACGAGGAGAAATACCTTTCTTTCTCCTTGTTTTTTCCTCTTTCTATGCGTGCTGCATTTTGCAGCATGCTTAGAATGAGGAAAATGCCTTTAATGATTGTTTTTGTGCAGGAAGGTGTCCCTTCCTACACAAAAACAATCATCCCCTCAGTGCAGGCACCCTTGCAAAATGATGCTAGGGTGTCTGCGCCGGTGCAGGGGTGCTGTTTGTGCGCCGGTACATGGTAGAAGGACAGGAGTGTGCCATATCTTGTATATACAAAAAGAACAATTGATGGACAGAATGCAGAACAATGTCATTCAGCGGTCGAATTAGCAGTTCCACTGAAAAAGATTACTTTTAGGAGGAAAAATCCCTCACAACCCTGGTTCAACGAAAAACTAAAGGCACAAAAACTAAATTGCAGAAGGGCGGAAAGGAAATGGAGGGCTGACTATGAACAACGGACGAAAGACGAATATAGAAGCTCCCTGGCAACTTACAAAAAACTAATCTTAGAGGAAAAAAGTAACTATTTTATACGAAAAATAAATGAAGCTAAAAACTCCAGTAAGGAATTATTTGCCACGGTAAAAAAACTAACAAATCTCAATGCTAACAAACAGATAGACTGTAGCATGGAACTTTGGATCACTTTAGGTCAGTTCTTCATTGACAAAGTCAAGTCCGTTTATGAGTCCTTCATAACGACCAACAAATCTGATACCCCACATTCACTCATAGAATCTAAACAGGGCCTTCCCATGGAAATCTCCAATACGGGGTTCCATTTTTGGCCTCCATCAGTAGAACAGATCAAACAGGTTGTAATGACAACTAGGTCTGGAGGCCTAACAGACCCCTGCCCACCTAAGGTGATGCACCTATTTCCAGATCTACTGAGCGACCAACTATCCCTGGTTTTCACTAAGATAATTACATCGAGCTGTTTCCCAGATGCCTGGAAAAAGACCTCAGTCCTCCCGTTACTTAAGAAGTCAAATCTGGATCCACAGGATCCCGGGAATTATAGACCCATTTCAAGGATCCCTTTTCCAGGAAAAAGTACTAGAAAAACTACTGAACAAACAATTGTCAAAATATCTAACCTCCATAAATGCCCTAGACCACTCACAGTATGGGTTCCGGGAACAACATGGAACTGAAACAGCTCTGATCATGGCAGCGGAAGAACTCAGGAGTGTACTGGATGCTGGAGGGAAGGCTGCCTTGATTCTTTTGGATCTCTCGGCGGCCTTCGACACGGTAAACCATGATACACTCCTGACCCGACTAGCCGAAGCAGGAGTCCACGAGACGGCACTTAAGCTTCTATCCTCATATCTAACTGATAGAACTTTCTCAGTTAAATTAGGAGATGCCACATCCAAACCTTTTAACTCACCTTGTGGCGCACCTCAGGGGTCTTCTTTAAGCCCCACCCTTTTTAATGTATATGTTGCCCCATTAGCGGCTATAATAAGGAACTGTGGTTACCTACCAGTCTCCTATGCGGACGATACCCAAATTGTGGTAGCAGTCTCAAACAACACAAATGAGACAGCAGGCAGATTTAGTAACTGCATGAGTCAGATCACTCACTGGATGCAACATAACTGCCTAAAATTGAATGGGGACAAAACTGAGGTTATGTTGCTCGGGACAGATATGAATTTCTGGTCCCCAAAATGGTGGCCAGACAGCCTAGGCGACTGCCCATCCCCAGTGGACAAAGTTAGAAACCTGGGAGTGCTACTGGACAACAAACTATATTTGGGCACCCAGATAAACCAACTATCCTCCACGGTGTGGTACATCCTCAAACTGATAAAGAAACTATCACCATTTATTCCCCAAGATTCCTGTAAAACATTAGTAACCGCACTGGTCTTATCCAGGTTGGACTACGGGAATGCCCTGTATGCAGGGTTACAAATTCAACATTTAACAAAATTACAGCGCCTACAGAACGCTGCAGCAAGGCTGGTGCTGGACATTCCCAGATACAAGCCAGTCGCCCACATACTAGGAGCCCTCCATTGGCTACCTATTGAAAAGAGGATTAAGTTCAAGTCAGTCTGCCTGGCCTACAAAGCCCTTCACGGAGTAGGATCCCACTTCTTAAAAACTCATTTGAAACCATATGAGCCATCCAGGAGCCTGAGCTCAAGCCAGGCAAAATTTATTCAGGTTCCTAAATTTAAGCAAGTTAGGTGGGGGGGAGAAGCTTCCTCCTACAGGCAGCTAAGACTTGGAACCTTCTCCCTGTTACAATCAAAAACAGCACATCGCTACTCTCATTTAGGAAGGAGGTGAAAACCTGGCTGTTTACTTCATAGTTTGATACCATTCTCCGGCAGACCCAGTCTTTCATAATGATTAGCGCCAAGACGCCCTTGGGCATGCGTGCGCTTTACAAATTTGCAAATCAAATACATTCACCCCAGTACAGGGATCTGGGCCTAAATCCATCGTTTTTTTGCTCCTCATGCCATTCCAGTTTGAACCCAGCCATATGCAAATCAGTCTTGACTCTGCATCCAATGGGAACTGTCCTGCCTTAACTGCCAGGCCAGGTCCTCCCTGGACTGGAAACAAGCATCCTAGGACCAGTTTCGGGGTTTCACCCCTCATCAGCCAGGATAGCTTGACTCCAGTTGCATGAAGAGCACCGGACCCACGTCTGGGCATACCTGACCCTCTCGGGGTGACAAATGCAAAAAGAACAATTGAAGGACAGAATGCAGAACAATGTCATACATTCACCCCAGTACAGAGATCTGGGCCTAAATCCATCGTTTTTTAGTTTTCAAGCTAGCCTGGTTGATGAGGGGTGTTACCCCGAAACCGGTCCCAGGATGCTTGTTTCCAGTCCAGGGAAGACCTGGCTTGACTGTTCGGGCTGGACTGTTCCCATGAGGCACAGGGTCACGACTGATTTGCATTTAGCTGGGTCTGAACTGGGTGGCGAAGTGAGCTAAAGAACGATGAGGGATTCAACCCAGATCTGTGACTGGGGGTGAGTGTCTGAAAAGTTTCAGCGCTCTGTCTATCATCTGCTTGTGTTTGCTTTATATCTTGTAGATACAGCGCATTCCTGCCCTTTTATTTTGACTCACGGCAGCGTTGCAGGAAGGCTTGCTGCGCTGCTGTGAGTCAAAATATTATAAGTGAGGCCCTCAGTGTCCTAGGGGTTAGCTGACGGATGCAGCAGTAGGTAGGGACTGTGCAAGAATTCTGGCCCTCACACACCAATGTGATGAATTCTCCTCCATGAGTGAGATGTGGGGAGAGGGGGGAGAGACTGAGAGGGAAAGTAGGGAAGAAAGAAATAGATAGTTGCATGCTTTGTGCTGTTGCAAATTGAATAAAAATCTCTTATGGAGTAGCTTGGCATAGAGAATTACCTGAAACATAGGTTCCCTGGGAGCACACGCCATTAAAATAGCTCAGTGGGCTGCACACCTGCTGCAGAAACCTGTGTATCATGTGAGTTTCCACCCAGCCAGTAGCACTAGGACCAGTCATGCTTGTGAAAACAGCTGCAAGAAAGTAGGTATTGGGAAGCAGTGGCATCAAGCTATCCCAAACCCAGTCCTGGGGTACCCTTTGCATTCTGGTATTTGCCATCCCACATTTATGAAAGAGGAAGTAAAATGACAAACTGCAAACACATAGTTTGACAGTCAGTTTACTGAATGATAACATGGACTACATGGTACACAGTTTTGGGGTGATTTGTTAAGCAGGGGCTGCAAAAAAGGAGGGGGGAGGTCCCAAAATGCAATTTCCCTATGCAACTTACCATAGGGATTTTAGACATGACTACAGCCCAAATCACTGAACTGATTTTCGACAAATTAGGCAGAAAGGTAGATCTTGGTCCTGAAAGATCTCCTTTTATAATTTGGTGTAAATCTGTTCAGTAGTTTTGGAGATTTTTAAGGAAAAATATTAATATATATATTTAGGGATGTGGATCCACCACAGTGGATCAGCAGATCCACGTGCCAACATCAATGCTGTGATTGGCTGGCTGCAACCTGAGAGGAAAGTTGAGGCTGCCATTTTGTAGATCAGGACTTGGTTCCCGGGGGCAAAAATACCCAAGAAAATTGAATGACGGGGTCAGGGTAGAGGCACCCTGACCCCATGGGAGTGATGAGGGATCTATGAGAGACCACTCATGGGCAAGAAATTTAACATTTTCTTTTTTTTTACACATATGAAGATCCACTGCAGCGCTCAGTGTGGCCCGCATGTGAATCCACGATGGATCAATGGATCTAAAACCATGACAAATCTGTGGATCCAGACCCCAATTAAAATAAAATACACCCACTCACACACTCTCACACCCCCACACAACCACTCAAACACCCACTCACACATCCATATACCCACTCACATACCCACTCACACACCCATACAGTCACTCACACACCCTCTCACACACCCATACAGCCTTCTATACATCCACTCAGAGACCCAGAGAACAATCCACATACCCATTACCCACTCACAGACCCACATAGGTACTCAGACACCCACTCACACAGCCATGTACAACCCATACAGCCACTTACACACCCATTCAATGACCCACACAGGTACTTACACAGCCATTCACACACCCATACAACAAAACCACTGACACAGCCACGCACACACCCATACAGCCACTCACCCATCTCACACTCACATGCCCACTTGCACACCCACACAACCACTCACACATCTATACAGCCACTCTCACACCCACTCAGAGACCCAGAAAACCACTCACATGCCCACTCACACACCCATACAGCTACTCACACACCCTCTCATACACCCATACAGTCACTGATACATCCTCTCAGAGACCCAGAGAACCACTCACACACTCACTCACAGACCTACACAGGCACTCACATAACCACCGACACGCTCATGCACACAACCATGCAGCCATTCCCACACCCACACAACCAGTCACAAACACACTGACACACCCATATAGTCACTCACAGACCCACTCAAAGACCCACAAAATGACTCACACACCCATTCACATACTCACATACCCACTTACACACACTCACAAACACTCATGCATTCATATAATCATACAGCCACTCACACACCCACTCAAAGATGCATAAACCCCTGATACCCTACTCACAGACTCACACAGTGACTCATACTCCCACTCACACACCCACACAACCACTGACATCCCCGCTCACACACCCATATAGCCACTGACACATCCACTCACAGACACACAAAACCATTCACACTCTCACTCACAGATGCGCTCAGCCACTCACACACCCACTCACACACATACAGTAACTCAGACATGTGCATAGAGACCCACGAAAATACTCAAACACACACTCACACACCAATACAGCTACTCACACACCCACTCAAAGACAAATTTGCACACCCACACAGACATTGGCATCCCCAACACACACACATACAATCACTCCCACAGCTGCTGACACACCCAGACAGCTGCTCAGACACCCAGTCACACACTCATACTACCACTCCACACCCACACACAGACCCACACAGCCACTCACACACCCAGTCGCACACTGACACATTCATTTACACACCCACACAGACATTTACATGCCCACTAACACCCTCATAGAGTCACTCAAGCAGTTATTGACAATCCCACACATGCATTCAAACAACCACCCACACTTCCATACAGTCACTCACACACCCTTTTAAACATGCAAACACCTACTCATGTAGACTCATACACCCATACCCACATTCAGACACTCCCACACTCATTTACATGTACACACAGCCACTTGCACACCCACTGATACTCACATACCCAGAGATCCACCTGCACAACCATTTATACACACATGGAGCCCTAACACATGCAGTGAAACACCCAAACAGCAATGTACACATCCATTTCCATGTTTGTATTCTAGATGACATTGCAAAACATTTGCTAGTGTCTTCTTTAATACATTATAGATGTATTCCTCTTGGTGAATATTAAAGTAATCAGGTGTACTACTTTGATTTCACTTATGTGGGGTATGATACATGTACAGATTGAAAAACTAACAAACACACAGTTGTACATAAACATAAAACATGTAGTTAGATCTCTTTTGACCAGATGAAGTGGTTCTAAAAGGAATTAGTTTGTAATTTTTTGGGATTGATTTTTGAAAAAAAGTTGTGTATATTTTTTCTTTTGGGGCAAAAGTAACCAGGTGACTAAAAGGAGTAAGGGAAGGGAAGTTAGAGCAATCAATTGACTTCAGTCTTTAGGAATAATGGAACATGGAATGGTGAGGAATGGTGAGGAGAAAAAAAAATGAACGTGTGGTTGTTGACAGCATTCATGTAGTGAGCAACAGAAGACATATTCAGTCCCTCAGGCATATGACACTTCACACAATGAGTGACCATCTCCGATTGCTTGTGTGACACACTAGGAAAAGTAATCATTTGCTGAGGTGCTGAGGGTTCCACAGCTCCAGCTGCTGCTGATGGTCCAGCTGTTGATAATGCTCCACCTGCTTTACTCTTGCATCATCCTTTGATTTGTGCATGGATGAATGGTGTTAAGATATTTCCACATTGGCAAAGTGCAGGGGGAATATTTTTTCCCTGTACCACGTGGTAGTCTTTTGTGGTATATGTTGCACCCTACAATTTTAGCCACAGCCTTTTTTTCTTATGATGGCTTGGAGAAATGCTTCCAAACCTCGGACTCCTTCTTCAGAGGTGGCAAGTATTCCCCCTCTTCATCACAGTGTTCTCCTTCTGCTCTGCTTTCTGAACAAGACAAGTTGGTTTTGAAAATATTTTCTTTTGCAGGAAGGCAAAAAGATTAATGGAACTCTCGTTTTCATTGTTCTCTAAAGAGAGGTGAAAGCTTAAAAACTGACTTGGGTGCATGGGTGGGGACTTACTATATCCAATAAGAAGCTGAGGTTTGGGTGTGTTCCTGGAATCGCTTCAGATCTGCAGTAGCATAAGGGGCAGAACCGCAGATTCGCTGAACTCATAAAATAAATAAGTATGTTGTACAACACAAAGGGCCCAATTACGATGCCGGACAGACCTGAGTCCGTCTGACATCGTTTGGGAACTGGGACCAACCGACTGCCTGTTGGCGGTCCCAACCCAGCAAGTAGGATGCGACCGAACACTTCAATTCTTTAACAATGGGAGCATGCATTCCATAAGGAATGCATGCTCCCAGTGTAAAGAGAAGAGGTGCAGTTCATTCCTGCACCCCGTGGCAGGCACCTTGAGGTGCCTGCCACGGGGTTCAGGATTCAACAGGGTGGCACCATAGATGCCCACTCGGCCACCATCCGGAGACCTTGCACCCATGGGGGCCCTGCTGGGGGCCCCTAAGTTGACTTCCGACAGACTTTCTGTGTCAGAAAGGCCGGCACAGAAAGGCTGTCAGAATCCAACATTGTAATCCCTCTGGCAGAAAAAGCTGCCAATGGGATTACAGGTGGCTTTCCAAATGGCAGACGGGCTCTCCGTCTGCCATCCAAATGGGTCGGTCAGAAATAAATCCGAACAGGAGATTACGATGCCATAGGAACGGCTCCAACCCCTACGGCATCGTAATCGGGCCCTTAGAGCATACTAAATATCCATGTATAGATATTGATTCTCTGATTTCAAGGTTAAAATGTGAGGAGCATGTATATGACATATATTTTTATTTTTAAAACACTTTGTAGAATCAACTGATTCACCGCGATTGCTTCGGAAGAACTAGTAACCATAGAGTACTTCATGTGGGCTCCCCTTTTGAATTTGCGGTGGATCCGCGGTTCCATAAAATGATTTTAAAAAAATACAAAAACTTGGTGTAATGCATTTATGGAAAGACTACATAGGTTACCTTACCTTAATTTGTTAATTGTTACTTTAAAAATATACAACATGAATAAAAGTCTGAAATAAAATGTATTTATAAATTTCTGAAAATGTATTTTGTTAAATTGTAGTTATGAGTGAAGTTGTAGTATGATTTATATTAAAAAAACTGTGAAATTCACTTAAAAACCAGAGGTTACAGCGACGTATAAATTAGGAGATAGCATTAAAACACATGGAAATTTCCTAAAAAAAACAAAGGTTACAGGGATGTTATAGTCAGGGCCACTGGAATCATGTGATTAAGCGGCTGTGGCTAGTTTTGCATAATTATAGGTTTGCTGCATTTGCTACACTGTCAATCATCTGCCGCATAATCTGCAGATTTTAACCCCCAAAAAATTGTTTCAAGTTCAAATGGGTCAAAAGTTGTTAAGCATGCAGTGACACATGTTGCAGTGTAGTGGAACACCCTTTCCAAAGCTGGTTTGGTCACCTTTCTGTGCTTTCTGCTTTATTTCGGTGTGAAACAGGTACCAAAAAATCGGCAAAATAATGAAGTAACACTATTAGGAAATGTGCTGCATTAGGCCACATAATTTGGCTTTTCTTGTTGCATAGTTTCCCAACCCTGCTGCATAATTTGGCCCTCTCTTGCCACACAATTCCAGTGGCCCTAGTTATGCTTAGGAACTAGATTTGAAAAAACCTTGGAAATTCACAGAAAAAAACTAAGGTTATAGGACCTTATAATTAGGCTCAGATTTTAAACTCAAAAAAACATACAAATTCAACAGTTATGGTTACCTGAGCTAACTATAACTTATGCTGCCTGCAATGCACTGCTTATGAGGTCACATATTACATCATTCATGACATGGTTAGTGACATCACTCATGACATCACTGATGATGTCTGTGTGTGTGTACATATATATACACACACACATTCACTCGAAGTACCAGAATGCTGTGTTAGCGGCTACGCCCACAGAGGCGGGATACTTAAAGCAATACAGGTGCACCTTACGTTTTGAATCGCCATCGTGAGCACAGCCTGTGACGAAGGGCAGCGGCTCGAAACGCGTCGGCTGGAGGGACTTGCAGTTGTTTTTGTCCTCATCTCACACTGCAGCCTTGAATGAAAATAAATGCAATTGCCTTACCTACCCGTGGTTTTGGGCTCCTCCGTTGAAGGTGAAACTTTTGTGGACTGTTGTTTAACGGCTATCGCCTAGCCGTGGAGGAGCCTCTCTGTGTGATGCAGACCTGGGTGCGCCATCAAGCTGTCACCTTACAGGACGGGAGCTGCTATTCAAGGTATTAAGGTGCAGCGTGAGTTTAGAGGCATGCAAAAGCGACCCACTGTGGTTTTTATTGTCAAAAGTGCCGAATGTGATGGACTTCAGAACGGCTCACTGTAGTTTTATTAGGTGGCACTCGAAGTACCAGAATGCTGTGTAAGCGGCTACGCCCACAGAGGCGGGATACTTAAAGCAATTCAGGTGCACCGTACGTTTTGAATCGCCATCGTGAGCACAGCCTGTGACGAAGGGCAGGGGCCCGAAACGCGGCGGCAGGAGGGACTTGAAGTTGTTTTTGTCCTCATCTCACACTGCAGCCTTGAATGAAAATAAATGCAATTGCATTACCTACCCGTGGTTTTGGGCTCCTCCGTTGAAGGTGAAACTTTTGTGGACTGTTGTTTAACGGCTATCGCCTAGCCGTGGAGGAGCCTCGCTGTGTGATGCAGACCTGGGTGCGCCATCAAGCTGTCACCTTACAGGACGGGAGCTGCTATTCAAGGTATTAAGGTGCAGCATGAGTTTAGAGGCATGCAAAAGCGACCCACTGGGGTTTTTATTGTCAAAAGTGCCGAATGTGATGGACTTCAGAACGGCTCACTGTAGTTTTATTAGGTGGCACTCGAAGTACCAGAATGCTGTGTAAGCGGCTACGCCCACAGAGGCGGGATACTTAAAGCAATACAGGTGCACCTTACGTTTTGAATCGCCACCATGAGCACAGCCTGTGACGAAGGGCAGGGGCCCGAAACGCGTCGGCTGGAGGGACTTGCAGTTGTTTTTGTCCTCATCTCACACTGCAGCCTTGAATGAAAATAAATGCAATTGCCTTACCTACCCGTGGTTTTGGGCTCCTCCGTTGAAGGTGAAACTTTTGTGGACTGTTGTTTAACGGCTATCGCCTAGCCGTGGAGGAGCCTCGCTGTGTGATGCAGACCTGGGTGCGCCATCAAGCTGTCACCTTACAGGACGGGAGCTGCTATTCAAGGTATTAAGGTGCAGCGTGAGTTTAGAGGCATGCAAAAGCGACCCACTGGGGTTTTTATTGTCAGAAGTGCCGAATGTGATGGACTTCAGAACGGCTCACTGTAGTTTTATTAGGTGGCACTCGAAGTACCAGAATGCTGTGTAAGCGGCTACGCCCACAGAGGCGGGATACTTAAAGCAATACAGGTGCACCTTACGTTTTGAATCGCCATCGTGAGCACAGCCTGTGACGAAGGGCAGGGGCCCGAAACGCGTCGGCTGGAGGGACTTGCAGTTGTTTTTGTCCTCATCTCACACTGCAGCCTTGAATGAAAATAAATGCAATTGCCTTACCTACCCATGGTTTTGGGCTCCTCCGTTGAAGGTGAAACTTTTGTGGACTGTTGTTTAACGGCTATCGCCTAGCCGTGGAGGAGCCTCTCTGTGTGATGCAGACCTGGGTGCGCCATCAAGCTGTCACCTTACAGGACGGGAGCTGCTATTCAAGGTATTAAGGTGCAGCGTGAGTTTAGAGGCATGCAAAAGCGACCCACTGGGGTTTTTATTGTCAAAAGTGCCGAATGTGATGGACTTCAGAACGGCTCACTGTAGTTTTATTAGGTGGCACTCGAAGTACCAGAATGCTGTGTAAGCGGCTACGCCCACAGAGGCGGGATACTTAAAGCAATACAGGTGCACCTTACGTTTTGAATTGCCATCGTGAGCACAGCCTGTGACAAAGGGCAGGGGCCCGAAACGCGTCGGCAGGAGGGACTTGCAGTTGTTTTTGTCCTCATCTCACACTGCAGCCTTGAATGAAAATAAATGCAATTGCCTTACCCACCCGTGGTTTTGGGCTCCTCCGTTGAAGGTGAAACTTTTGTGGACTGATATATATATATATATATATATATATATGCATATATATTTTTTTATTTTTGCTAATAACTTTGGAGCTGTTTGATAAATCTTCACGAAATGTTGAAAACTAATTTGCCAGTCACTTCAGCTGCTGTCTTGAAAGTTTCAGACTGATTCGTCAAGCGGGGGTTGAGAAAAAAGGGGGGGGGCAAAACGCACTTTCCCCATCTTAATTCCCATAGGGACTTTCGGCACGACTACAGCCCAAACTGTTAGACGGAATTACACTAAATTTGGCCAAAAGCTAGATCTTTGTCCAGAGTAGTGCATTTTGGTATTTTGGTGTAAATACGTTCATTATTTTTAAAGATAGTAACTGAAATCCAAATTTGTATAGCGCGGATCCAACAGTCCCTGTGCTGTAATATAATTGGCTGCCAACACACTTCAAACAGGAAGTGTTGGTAGCCACCTTGGGACTCAGCTTCAACCAAGTCCCACAAAAAAATAAAAAAATATAGAAAAGGGGGCAGGGTAGGAATACCCTAACCCCCTAGTTGATGTTTGGGGTTTCCAAACTTTTTTTTTCAATTTTGCTCAAAATTGAAAAAAAAACACAAGCGTGGCCTTCCGTGATTGTTTTGAAATGGGCCCCCTAGAGGGCCAGGTCCCTGGGGCATTTTGTTTAAAAAGGCGGGGGCTTTATTTACATAATGGAGGAGGGACACATGGACCCCCCCTCCTGGGATTCTTTGGAGCCCCGTGAACCACCACCTCCCCGCAGTCTTCCATTTTAATTATGGATGGGGCCTCATGGACCCCCTTCCTGGGCTTATTATAAGCTTCAGAGACCACCACCTCCCCGGGGCTAAAATTAAAAGGAATGGGGGGACCGTGTGGACCCCTCCGGGCCATAGGGACCACCACCTCCCCAGGGCCAAATCACTTAACTAACTGGAAGGGGGCTGTGCGGCCCCTTCCTGGGCCATATACGGCCCTGGGAGCCACCACCTCCCTGGAGTCAGCCCATACAAACAGAAGGAGGGGCCATGTGGCCCTCCCACTTGGAACCATATATGGCCATAGGGACCACCACCCCCCAGGACTGGCTTCTGCTATGTCCCGGGGTGCCCACCCCCGAACATAGCTGTTTGCTTTCGCTTGGCGGGAGCTGTGACAGCTCCCGCCAAACAAAAGCAAACACTCCACTTCCAGAGGGCGTGAGCTGTCAAATTGCTCCCGCCCGATGCAAGCAGAGGTTTAATCTCTTTCAATGCCCACAGACATGCGGGCAGGGAAAGAGATGAAACATATTGCTATTGCACGGAGGGAACTGCCTTTTCAGCAGCTCCCTCTGTGTGAGATCAATGCCGGCTCTTACAGGAGTCAGAAAGCCGGCTGGGACCCACAAAACCACTCACATACTCATTTACAGACCCATACAAGTACTTACACAACTACTCACTTATTCATAGAGCCCCTTACACACCCACTAACTCACTCATAGTGCCTGACCATACAACCAGTCACTCACCCATATAGCCACTCACACAGCCACACACTCACTCATACAGCTATTGACACACTCAGGTATTCACTGATACAGCCACTCACACACCCACTCACTCACCCATACAGCCTCTCAACAGGGCCACTCACTCACCCATACAACTCCTCACTCACACACCCACAGAGCCACTTACATACCCATTCACACATCCACACAGCCACTCACACAGTCACACCCGCACCCATATAGCCAATCCCATAGACACTCACGCTTCCATGCAGTGACTCACACACCACTCACAAAGCCACTATTTACCCACACAGCCACTCACACACCCATTCACATACCTGTACAGTCACTCAGACACCCACTCACACATGGATACACACAGTCACAAAGCCACTCAAATAAGCTATGTTTAAAAAAGGAATCATTCATTATTAGTATTCAAATCATACTAATTTAGTTTTTGTGGTACCTTAGTATATACATTTAACAAACAAAAACTTTTAGAAAACACTCACAATCACTGGATGATGTCATCAGTGATGTAATTTGTGATATCATCAGTGATGTCATGAGTGATGTCACTGACCATGTCATGAGTGATGCAGTATGTGAGGTAATAGCAGTGCATTGCAGGGGCACAATTTACAGTTAGCTCCGGTAACTATAACTGCTGAATTTCACTGGTTTTGTGTGAGCAAATCTGCACCTAACTACAACATCCCTGCTCCCTCCTTTTTGCTTACCATGTTCCATGGACCTGCCATTGCCCCTCCTATCTATTCTGAGTGTTCTGTTGAGCTGCCACTGCCCCTCCCACCTGCCTAGCATGGTCAGAAGACTTCTGCCTGTCCCTCCCACCTCCACTCTGCCTGTCCAAGTTCCATGCCTCTATCCCCACCCTTCTGTCCTCCATGGTTCATTTTGCTGCCACTCCCTTCTGCCCTCCATGCTCTGTTGTGCTACAACTGCTCCTCCTGCCTACCCCACATGGTCTTTTGTGAAGCTCCTTCCCCTGCCGCCTCTTGCATGTGTCCAGCCCCTAACCATCCCTTCTGCCCTCCATGGTCCTTTATGCATGCCGCTGCCACCTCCCTCTTGCCCACCATGGCGGTTGTGCAGCCACTAAGCCTCCCATTTATCATTCATGCCCTTTTGTGCTGCCCTGCCACAGCCCCTCTCACCTGCCCCGTGTGGTCAGCTTGCAGTCTCTGACCCCCCACCCTCCCACCTTCCCTCCGTTGCTTGTATGTATGCCATTATAGTCTCACTGTTGCCCTCAATGGTGTGTTCTGCTTCCAGTGCCCATCCTGCCTGCCTTCTATGAGCAGCTTGCTGCTCCAGGTCTTCCTCCTTGCCCCCTGCCCTCCATTTTCCATGTGCAGGCACCTATCCGCTCCCTCCTGCCTTGTCTGATCCATTGTCGTGCCCCTGCCCCCTCCCTCCTGCCCTTCATGGTCCACTATGCTGCAACTGTCCCTCCTGTCTGTCTAGTATGGTCAGCTTGCTGTCCTTGCCTCTTTCACCTCTGCTCTCTGTTGCCCATGTGCATGGCCCTGCCCCCTCCCTATTGCTTTCTATGGTCTGTTGTGCTGCACTGCCATCCTGCTTGCCCTGTCTGGTGTATTGTGCAGCTGCAACCCCTGACACCTGCCCTGTAAGGTCAGTTTGGTGCTCCTTCCCATCTCCTTCCTGCCCTCGCTTATCCTAGTCCATGTCCCTACCCCATTCCTCCTGCCCTCAGTGATCCAATGTAATGCCATTGCCTCTTCTTTCTTCTCTCAATAGTCCGTTATATTGCCACAACCTATCTTGCCTGTCCTGCCTGGTTGGTTTGTTGCCCCTGCCATCCCTTTCCGCTGCCCACCATGGTCTGTTGTGCTGCCAATGCCCCTCTCTGCCTGCCCAGTGTGGTCAACTTGTTGCCTCTGCACCCTCCTCCCTGCCCTCAATTTACGAGTCTGTGTCCCTGACATCTGCTTCCCCACAGTAGTCTAATGAGCAACTAGATTGCTAACATTCTATATTTATTACAAAAGATGCCATCTTGATGTAAACAAAACTGTAATACCTAAACCATTTCCTTTAGAAATTATAAAAATAAGAGGATCTTAATCCCGTAGATGTGCTGAAAACAACTAAAATGAGTACATATTTTCTGAGTTCTCAAATAGCAACAAAGCACCTTTAAATTATTTGCTATCTTGAAGTTTTTATTTATCCAGTTGATCACTTGATTATATGTTGCACTTAGGGAAGAGAATGTGGCGTTGAGGCTGCAGACTTTGCAACTGGGGGACCAGATTTGAATATTGGCGTCAGCTCGATATCCTGTGATTTTGGGCAAATCACTTAATCTCCCAATGCCTAAAGCCCAAAAGGAATGTGTCCTTGTGTAAAGTAACTGATGCTCATGTAAAGAACTCCAATACCTTCGGGTCAAGTCTGCGCTATATAAAACTGCAAAATAAAAAATGTTTTGCACACGTCTACCATTAGGCGATACTTGGGCTGCATTTGGGTGATATTTGTGCTACATTTGGACTATTTTCTCGCTGGTGGCCATCTTGGGAGACTTATTTGTTATGAAGTTCCCTAATCACCTAATTTTCTGCAGTATCCTCATTAGAAAATGCTTTCAGTTTTTCACTTCGATTCCATCAAGATGACGGTCAGATGTGCCTCACTTTGGCATAAATTCAGACTGTTAGCACTCTAGTTGTTCTTTAGAACACTCTGGGAGGCTGCAGTAGAATACAGGGGAATCAGCTGACAGGCTGCTCCTGTTGGAAGTACATTATTTACTGAGAATGTCAGACTTCATTCTCTATGGCTGAGAAAGATAGTGTGAATTTACAGAAAATCTGCTCACATTTTAGCTTCTGGAGCACCTTCCACAAGCTCTATGGGAAAATCATGAGAAAACTGTTTTCTCTCAAACATGATTGATGTACCCCCAGCCGAAGGCTTTATCACAGTGTAAAATCACCTTTAAAAACACCACAATTCCTAAAATTAGTATGGTACCATCACCAAATGAATTCTCCTTTTGTGACCCTAAAAACCTGTCATTCACTACAAAGCATTTCAATCGGGTGCTACTATGTATATTGGTCCCTAAATGGCTGCCAGCACTTTCTGGTTGAAGTGCTGACAGCCCATCATATCTCACCATGAGATCTGTGCTACAAATTTGGATTTCCTTTAATAGCTCAAAAACTACTGAACTGATTTACACCAAATAACAAAAAGTGTGCTTTCTGGACCAAGAGCTACCTTCCTGCTAAATTTGGTGTAATTCCGATCAGCAGTTCGGGCTGCAGTCATGTCTACAATCTCTACGGGAATTAGCATGGGAAATACACTTCCTTTTTACCCCTCCCCATTTCTCAGCCGCTGTTTCGTGTATCACCCCTAAACGTTCCATGCACCACAAGACTCAACTTGCCATTTTTTTGTTTTTTGGTAAAATATATTGAAGATTCATCATACGGCACGAAAAGATATAGGTAAGTCAAAAAAAGGTTCTTCCTATGAAACTGACATTTTACTCGTACAAAACCAGATAAATTCAGCCGTTATAGTTAGCTGAGCTAACTATAACTCATGCCCCCGCAATGCACTGCTGATGAAGTCACATATTACATCACTCAAGACACTGTCAGTGACATCACTGATTACCTCACTGATGACATCTCAAATGACATCACTGATGACATCATCCGTTGACTGAGTGTTTCTAAAAAGTTCAAGAATGTTTTATATATATATATATAAATCAAAACCAAAGTGCCATGCATGAAGCAGAGCCATGCCATGCATGAAGCAGAGCCCACTGGAGGGTGAAAAAAGTTTCTCTCAACTTGACTACAAGTTCCAGCCTGCATTCACGGACTCACGTGATTAATTAGGTCCACTGAGGATATTTTAATGAGCAGGCTGCGAGAGTGATCTGCGGAAAGCATGTACAAACTCCATGACTAAGAGGCAGGAGCCTCGAAACGCGTTGGAGAAGAACAGTACAGAAATGCTGCAGTGTGTTTTCCTGTTAATAAACCAGCTGGTTCTTCCGAAAGTCGAGTGCGCTTCCGTTGCTTTGGGCACTTTGGTTTTGATATATATAAATCAATAAAACTTTATTCTGCCTCATTTTGGCCATAAAAGTACATTTACACAAAGAGTAGACCAATAAAACTATACGAATACATAGTAAACAAGCATTTGCAATGCAATAGATCTCGCATTTGCAAATTTGAGCTATTGGCATTGTAAATCACAATGCCTTTTATTTATGTTTTGGTTTTTAAAACATAAATAAAAGGCATTGTCATTTACAATGCCAATAGCTTAAACTCGCGTAAATGCGAGACCTATTGCATTGCAAATGCTTGTTTAAATATTGTAATGCGCTCAAAAGTTTTCATGAAAGACATGCTAAACATATGTGTGAGGTCTTAAGATATGATGTCACTTCTTTTAATGTCACTTCCTGTTAGGTCATGAGCTGTGATGCCACTTCCTGTGATGCTTTGTGCGTTGTCACGCACTGTGATGTCACATGCCATGATGTCACTTGCATACTGCCTAACTTGCTTAGTCCCCCCACTTCTTTTTTTTTTACTCATGCACTGCCTTTTGGGACGACTGGCGGAAAAGGCTGAAAGTGAGGATTTATTAATATTTTGGGGCCAACCAAGGGACTGGCAGACCACAAATATAGTAACCCCGGGTGCAAAGCGCACTTTGGGCTGAAGTGACTAGTATGCTATCGGCAAATGTGATCAGCCAATAAGGTTCCTGGGCTTTCCATCAAACCACAATGCATGCTGGGAGTTGTAGTGTTGGTTCACCTCATTGATTCAATTGTTTATTTATTTAACTGGTTTCTATGGTGCTGGATCGTGACGTTAAACCACTTTGCAAATGACCAAAGTTCTGAATTACAAAGGTTTATAGACTGAAAATCTGGATCATGGGGTCCCTGGTGACATGGAGTCACCTGGTAAACGACCTTACCAATGAGGTTATTTGGTGGGGTGGGGCAGAACACTTTGATGGCACAGAAGGGGGTGTCTGCTAACAGATGCAGAGCAGGCCCATGCCACCTACCTAAGTATAATACAGCGTCATAGGGGGAGGAGCTATGGGCAGCAGCCAAGACTGTAGAGGACTCATCGGGAAACTACTTTCGCCCTTGCTCCTGGGCATGCTTTGTTGATGCATGCAGATTTACTGATTTGCGTAAAACAGGACCACTTTGCAATGTGCGCTGTCCCATGATGCATTGTGCTGGAAGCGATCTTTTTCAGATTATGTTAATGTGGTTTAATTTACTGCCCTGAACTACAGCCTACCCGAATCCCATGGTTTCCACCGTGTGGCCCACTGCCCTAAAATGCCAGGCATAACCTTCAGTTTGGGGGGGTACTCTAATATTCTTGCATATAACATTAAGTTTCATTAACCACGCCACCTACAGCTCGAACCTTGTCATTTCCCCCAGGCCTTACAAGCTTGGCGCTCGCCGATAACTGTCAACAAAAAACTGTGTTGGGTTGAATTCAACAAACAGCCCCAGTACCCCAGAAGTCCTGCCATCTGTGCTAAATTAAGCGCTGCATTTGCCCAGTCATGTGAATAAACCACTCACGAGCTGGCGAGGCCTGACTGTGAAAAAGGTCAACAGGAATCAGGTCTGAAGTCAATAATGGAATTCCCTGGTGAGCGCCACGAAGTGCCTTGAAGCCCTGGTGTGCGCCAGAGGTGAGGGGGCACACGAGGATTCACCCCAGGCTATTACTGGGCACCTGGACAGAGGAGGGACAAAGAGGGGTCCGCACGCACCCAATCCAGCCACAGGGATAAACAGCCTGCGCACTCCGCGAGTGCATTTATATGCTAAACAGATCGGCCTAATAATGGAAAGCGGAGATGTTGTTACACTCCAAGCAACACTGTTCATATCTCTCACGTGATGGGGAAAATAGGGTATTTAAAGAGCCCAGCTGCAAAGTACCGGGCTAAAGTCGGTGTAAATTAGCCGGTCCCTCTCCAGTAACTCAGGGCGCCAGATTACCACATGACAAAAAGCAATTACCAGACAAATCGCTCTTAAATGGCCTTAACAGGTACTATCCTAGAAATATGATGAAGTGAAAGTGGGTGGGAAGGGGGTGGGGGGCTGGGGCGCAGTAAGCAGGATCAATAGCAGAAGGTATTGGAAACAAGCTGTCGCCTTTGCGCGAATGACAAAAAAAAAGTCCTAACCCACTAATTGAAGGAGACAGTATAACGCCGCAAGTAAACGATCCAGTCCTGATGGGCGGTCCCAAAAGGAGACAGGGCGGTAACAAGGAGGGACTAAGAAGCCTCATTTTCAATCGGAAGCCAGCATTTACCATGGACGATGATGCCAGCCAATGAAAAATATGGGCGGGGTTTTCACACCACTTCTAAAAAATACCCTAATACAGCATGCCTCGCAAAGCGAGCAGCGCATGCGCTGCAACGCTAGGCGAGACCTAAAAAGGGCAAAGCTACTATTTCATGTACAATTGTTGTTTGACAATTTCTTAGCCCTTATATATAGTTAGTTTGTCATGACATAACTAAAATACTGACAAGTCCTAGCTAAAGTACATATTATACAATATCAACACAAAATTAAAAACAATACTTCCTAAAAGATTTCATTACTAGTCCTGGTTCAGTACCCAATCGAAATTATCCTTCAGCATAAGACCCATGCTGAGGAACTCACCGCTCCATATACTGTAAAGGATGAGGGCGGCATTCACAAATATATCACAACAGGTTACACTTGTGCAAAATGCCAATAATTTTTTTTTTGAATAACGGCCTAAGCCTGAATAAGGTGTGTTAAATACAGTACTCATATGAAATTAAAAGCAATGCTTCCTACAAGATTACAGTACAAGTCCCAGTTCAAGGGCTAATCAAAGTTTTTCCTTCTGTGTACGGCCCCTGCTAAGAAATTTGCAACCCCATAACATATCAAGGGTGATGACAACATTTGGAGATATATCAAGGCAGGTCTTACTTGTGCAAAGTGGCAGTTTCTTAAAAGAGGTAGAAAATATTTTGACCGGAGATCACTATAAAAGCCACAAAAAAACATAAAGTGCAACAGATCATGGTCCGAAAAATCATCACAAGAGCAAGGCTTTAGGGTCCCTGTCTTAGAGACACCCTTAGGGACCGAAAGACACCAGTGAATATAATTAAACCTGAATCTAATTAAAGAATAAGATGATACAGGTTTTTGATAAAAAACTAAAAGGGTTGATCTAAAATCCCAGGGCTTAATATCATATATTGTCTAATCAAGGGTTTATTAAGTTCGCTATTTTCCCTTTCCATCCTCCTCCTAGTTAAAAATTGGCTTTTAATATCTTTCACCTCTTCAAGGTGCAACTGTCTAGGGTGCCTAAAAAGCTCAGGGCGCCCTAGTTCCGCTAGTTGTTGTGAGATGTAACCTAACCAGGGGATATCTGCGGCTTATCTAACCTCATACAATCTTCTAAAATAATTTGATTTAAGCATGGTGTGGGCCTAGACCATATTCTTAGCCACCATATTACGGGGGCCACTGCTATACAATCTGAGATATACCCCTGCCCTAGTTCTTCATGCACCATAAAGGCGGGGGTTCTCGGAGGTACAGATAAAAGTTTCCGTAGGTATTTATTTTCAGCCCCTTGCAAATCCTTGACCTCCTTATGGCCCCATACCTCACAACCATACGTATCCATAGGGACACATTTCTCATTATAGACCTTCAATAATGGTTGTAATGGTTTGCTCCCCAATCTCCTGGCAAAATCCATTGTTGCTCCTGCTGCTATTGACAAGGTATTTTTCTTGAGTGTACTGTGGGCCACCCATGACCCCTTTTCGTCGAATAAAATACCCAAATATGGAAAAGTTACAACATTGGTCAATTCCCCACCTTTACATGTAAGCGTTCGCTTGTCGCGCTTTATATTACCAGAAGACATTACATGAGATTTTGAAAAATTTATGGAAAGGTCGAGTGCAACCATAAAATCAATAAAAGTGTTTAGAAGACGCTTCAGTCCTAATGGTGTCCTAGCTAATAAAACTGCATCATCGGCATATAAAAGGGCAGGAATGGGTTTAGAACCTACGCTGGGGGTATCATTGCTGGGATAACACAGCCCCCAGATTGTTAATGTATAGTGTGAATAAGACCGGAGCCAATATACATCCCTGCCTCACCCCCCCCTCTTGACCTCCCATGGTTTTGTAAAGGAGCCATTTCCGTCGTATCTGGCAGAGGTGGTTAAATTAAGGTGAGACCAATGCAGGAAGGCCACCAGGTCAGCATCCATGCCTATTTCTTGCAATAAAGGCCATAGTTTAGACCTATTCACTCTATCGAAAGCGGACTTTAGATCCATGAATGCCATAAACATACGTCCCTTTTTGGCTAGTGTATATTTGCTGGTCATCATAAGTAGGTTCATACATTGGTCCACTGTGCCCATGTCTTTTCTGAACCCAAATTGCAAGTCTGATATCACATTGCTGTCTTCTAGCCAATTGCTTAGGCGATCTAGAATCACCTTCCCCATAATTTTGGTTGCCGAATCTAGTAAAGAGATCGGACGATAACATGCAGGATCATCCCTGGCACCCTTTTTATAGATAGGTAAAATCACCGCCGTGGACCATGATGAAGGTGAGCCAACCATTGTTGTCGTAAATGGCTACCTCACTGACAACCCGGGGGAATGGACTCCGTAGGCTGCAGGGGTGTTCTGCTCATGCAGAGGCACCCTCTCACTTAGAACCAAGCACCCTGCCCTCAGGATTGTAAAAGCCTGCTAGAGGGGTGACTTATAGGTTTTAAGTGCAGTGACCCTTAGATATAGTAAAACTATATCTTAAGTAAGTGGTGCATGCACCAACTTACACAGGCTGCGATGGCAGGCTTGTAGTTCCATTTTGCATGGCCTCTCATGGGTGTTACAGCAAACAAATGATGGACGGAATGCTGACAATGCAAACATTCTCCCCCAGTCAAAAGATCTGGGTTAAATCCATCGTTCTTTTGCCCACTACGCCACCCCAGTTTGGACCCAGCCATATGCAAATCAGTCCTGACCCTGTGCCCCATGGGAACAGTCCAGACCGAACTGCCAGGCCAGGTCCTCCCTGGACCGGAAACAAGCATCCTGGGACCGGTTTCAGGGTATGTCACCCTTCTTCAGCCAGGCTAGCTTGAATCCAGTGGCACAGTGAGCAAGGGACCCACGTCTGGGCATACCCATCCCACTTAGGGCGAAAAGTGTTACAGCAAACAAATGATGGACGGAATGCTGACAATGCAAACATTCTCCCCCAGTCAAAAGATCTGGGTTAAATCCATCTCATGGGTGGCATAATACATGCTTTAGCCCATGGGAGGCCTCTGGGGTACCTATGCCCTGGGTACATGGGTACCATATACTAGGGACTGACAAGGGTACCCCAGTATCCAATCTGGAGTGTACCTAAGTGCATAGCATAACAGTTTAAGGAGAAAGCAGATAGACTGGGGTCCTGATTAGCAGGATCCCAGTCAGACTAGTCAAAAACAGTATCATATTTAGCAAAAAGTGGAGGTAACCATAAGAAGCAGATCCTACTTTCCTACAAAGGGCCTAACGTCACTTCAGCCAGCTTGAAACCCAGACAGGGGTGGTAGGGAATTCCCTGCATGTCAAAGACACAGTGCCTGATTTAGCTCTCGGCGGGTGGGCTACTCTGTCACAACGATATATAAATCCAATAGGATGTAATGGGATTTAAATTTTGGTGGACAGGATATCCATCACCATTGTGACGGAGTAACCTGTCCACCGAGTTCTAAGTCAGGCCCACTGTCCAGAACCAGGGCACCAGAGTATAAAAAGGGGGCCTCAGACACCAACTCTTCAGTACATTTCTGGACCTGTGGATACTCTACCAGGAAGAAGGACTAATGTACTGCTGAAGGACTGCCACTCTGCTGAACCCCTGCTTTGCTATGCTGACCTGCTGCCTGCTACCCTCTTGCCTGGGTGAGAAGGACTGGACTTGCAGCTCTTAACCCCAGAAGCCAGAGTGACTCGAATGGCCAGTGGGTTGGTCTCCTCATCTGAAGCCTCTGGGATATAACAGGCTTCAAACAACCTTGCACCTGCACCTGGACTCTGCCATCTGTGAGTCTACCCTCCCAAGAGGTACCACCCCAGTCCTGGACCCTTGGAAGTGGGCATACGGTGCTTGCCAGCTCCTGTGTATCCAGCAGAACCAACACACCTTCTCGGCTGAGCGGTGCATCCCTGAGCCCAACCAATGCATTGCCGCTGCTGCGTGAATCGGGCCCATCGCAAAGACCCGCATCACCTCCACAATCCTCGGATAGCCCAGACGGCATGGCACATCCATGGCACAGGCCGTCACAGCTCTCGTATAAGGCAGCCTCAATGATGATGATGCACTCTGCATCACAGTCTCGCAGCTCATTGGAACCAATGCATCACCCCCACTGTGCACTGCATCCCTGATGCAGGACTTCGCATCGCAAGCCCCGTCGACGGGACCCCTGACGATGACGCAACAGGACCTTGCACCCCAGAACCAATGCAGCGCATCTTCGATGAGGATCCTCGCAATGCTACACAACCAGGATTTAAGATACTGTGTTCAGCGGGCCTAACTGGCTCCCTGTAGCCGACCCTCGCACCTTTGTGGTTACCTGAACTTGTGACATTTTACCGGTCCAGAGTGACCAGATTTCCAAGTTGGTGCTTTGTGCTTTTTGGCGCTGTTTTCACTGAAATCTTTAAAAACACATAACTCCAGTTCTACTGATTGTATTTTTGTCATTTTGATCTGGTTCTATTTTTTAAAAATTGCTCTATTGTTCTAAATTTGTTGCGGACTCCTGCTGTTGCTTGTTTTCACTGTTTTACTGTTTGACATGTTGTAAAAATACTTTGCACATTGCCTCTAAGTTATGCCTGACTGCTCTGTGCCAAGCTACCAAGGGGGTGAGCACTGGTAATTCTGGGGTTGCTTGTGCCTTACCCTGACAAGGATTGTGGTTGCTGTTTGACCAAAGCTCGCACCCCAGTCAAACACCAACCCAATTTCTTACACATGCCTAATATCCTGAATTCCCTTTAGGGCTCAGTAGACGGGTTCTGCCTTAAAGAGAAAGTGAATGAGTGAAAGCCTTTTGTTGTACTATACAGGTGTCCAGTATGAACTGCCTCTGAAAGCCGCACAAGCACTGACACTCCCTGAACCTGGAACCAGCATTAAAACAAGGATAGCTAAGGGATATGGCTTAACACTCTTGTCCCTGCTATGCTACCTGTATTGGAGCCTGTGATTAGCGGATACAGGCAGCTCTCTGCAGTAGGTGCATTAAGCTGTTTAGTTATTCTAACCAAGATTAGATTTAGGATTTGGCTTAAAAATTGCTGCAAATTAACTCCTTGATCAAGCTATTTAGACTCCTCACTTTCTCACACTGCAACATCCAATTATCTTTCAGTCTCTTTCACAAACATACACACACTGATTCACACACAACTAGAGCAGAAAGGAAAGAGAGGTGAGGCAAGAGAATGAAGAGGCAGAGGATGGGATAAATCGGAGTTTATTATTATTACAAGAGAGGTAATCACTGCAGAGTATGTAAGGGCGCTGAGGGGTGTATGCACAGCAGTGCAGTCAGTGGTTTTTAAACAGGGCCGGAAAAAGGGAGCTGTCCCTCTATGTTTAAAAATCACTGCCGATTAATATTTAATCTGCAGTGGTTTTAAACATAGAATGACTGCTCCCTCATCCAGCACTGTTTAAAAAACAAACACCGCAGATTAATTCCCCTGATGGAGCGGAGGAATTTATTAGTAATTGCGCATTACAAGAGTAACTCGAAATTACCAAATTCCTCTAATTCTGCCAGCAGAATTAAAAATCCCACTCATCCCTATTAATAACCTGAAACGTTTATATTTGTGGGTGTTCTCAAATTTACTACGGCATATCGGCCTTGCAAGGCCCACTCCCCACCCAGGAGTAGGAATTACTTATGCACAGTATTACACCATAGTGATTTGAGTTGGTAAATGGGATACTCCGTCACAAATGTGACCAATATCCTGTCTGCCTCATTAAAAGTACAATTATATCCGATGACACTTATAATACGGCACATATGATGTCTGTCACATTTGTGACAAAGTAACCCATCCACCAAATTCTAAGTCAGGCCTTCATTTGTTATCCAATGTAGATTTCAATTAGGCTGCCAGAAATACATACTTTGTAATTGGAAAATAGCTTTTTCTAATGCTAGTTGCAAAATATAATTCTTACAAAAAGATATCTGGGATCCAGCATGTGGGTGACTCCGTTCATCTTCTATGAGTCAATGGGGCTGGATCTTGAGTTTTTCCAAGGTTGGTGAGACGTTTTCGAGAAAGTCTTGGGACTGTTGTAGTTCAGAAGTACAGAGAATTGGACCTGACTTTAGATAAGGTTGATACAGCAAAAAATCCTTTAAAGATTATGCTGGTCACCAATTAAATTAGCAAGATTAGGTTCACTAGATTCTCAATGTTTTGGGTGATTTGGAATAGAGCAGGCCATGCTGATTTACTTCACCCTTTTGTATCTTTAATCTTGTTAAATCTTTAAGGCACTAAGGGGCATACTTATGGCTTTTGTGGTACACATAGGAAGAGGAAAAAACGAGGAGAAATCAAGATATTTCTCCTTCCTATCCCTCTCCTGGGGAGGTGTATCTTTTTGACGCATTTCTAGTTTTAGCTGTTTTTGTAAGTATGGGAATGTGTCAAAATCCTTGGATGTTGTGTGGGAACACACATGCAACACCCATGGAAATGCCTCCCTGGCGTGTAGTAATGCTATGCAGCGTTTTTTTCTATGTTACATTACTCAAGATTTATGAGGCCACGCAGGGCAATGCAAGGTGGCTTTGCGTGGCTTCATAAATCTCATTTTACATTAGCTTCGCTCTTGCACCATGTTGCGTGGTGCAAGAGTGGCCCAAAGGGGCTCATAAATATGTACCTACATCTTTACTAAAATTACCTTGGTTTGTAACTGTGAGCTTTGGAACAATTTGCAGACAATTCTTTTTCATGATATACCATTCCATTCCAAAAAGCTTTATTCGACGTATTAGATCATAAAAGCACAAAACTTACATTAAAAAATACACAGAACGTCGATAAGCAATACATGGAGGCCCTCTACAATTCAATACATGCCCCCTAAGATAAAAAAACTAACTATCATAAAACTCTTTTTACAAATCTTAAAATTTTTACATATTAATTAGTTAAATTTTTTTAAAAATATACCACAGTACAAATAACATTTTTAACCAATCAATAAAAAAGTGTAAAAAGGAGCAAATCATTTCACAAATATACAATACGACCAAGCGTGCATGGTCGAAATCCACTATCTCATTGTGGGACCTTATTTCTAATTGCCCATACCCACCCCAGATATTTTGCCATGGCTACAACAATAGCTTCAGTTGTATATCTTCTAAGAATTCTTTCCGCCTCATGCACCCTTCTTGTTCCCAACAGCTTACAAATTGGGGTCAGCCAGGCGCGCCGCGGTGCTTTGTAGCCACTACATTCAAATAAAACATGGGTCAATGATTCTTTACCACTCCTGCACACTAAACACAGATCATTTCTAGGTATAGACCATTTGCTAGTAAAATCTTTTAATGGTAGTGTGCCAACCCTGAACTGGAAATATAGTTTCCGCTTAAAGGGCTTTGTAATAAAGTCCCAATATTGCTCAAACTCAGGTATGGATTTACAATTCAGAAAATACCCTGTAAGGGATGAAGACTCACAATTTCTCACTATATTGGTCTGGGCCATTTCCCAGTATTTAGCCTTCAGGATCTGTTTAGAGGGAAAAACTGTGTTTATGGGGTCCTCCCATAGTGGACACATACCCATATTCGCTAGAGTAACTCTAAGCTGTCTTAACCATTTAATTTGGTGCGATGTGTCCAACCTTTTTACATCTTGAAAGCCAGCTGCATACTCTGCAAGTTCTGGGGTAGACCAAAGTCTACGCCAGTACAAAAGTGGACGTAATTTTGCAAATTCCGCAATTGGCTTCCTCCCCAAATCAATCAGTAATGGGCATGTTGGGGTACTCTGTGGCAAGCTGGAAATATTTCTGAGAAACTTATTTTCTGAGATAGTAAGTTTGGATAAGTTCTCATCACCCCAGAGTTCTGCACCATATAGGGCAGAACTAACTACTTTCACTTCTCCATAGCAAGGCTAACTATCTTGGTGAAGGAAGTGTTGTATTCTTTTTGCAGTTCTCCTACCAGTTGTCTGTGTTTTAGGGATGCTATATCGACCTGATGTGTCCATTTTAAACCCTCCTGGATGTTAACCCCTAGATATGTGAACTCTTTGACCTGATCTAGCACGGCATTGTTCAACATAATGCCCCCCTTAAAGGCCCTATGTGGATTAAAGGCCATCAATTTTGTTTTAGACACATTGACCTCCAAACTCCGTCGAGCACAAAACTCTTCGAAGATTGTTAGGGCTCTCTGGAGCCCACTCGGTGTTTTGGAGAGGATCAATGTGTCATCGGCAAACATTAGTATGGGGACTTTTTCACCTGCCAGAGTCGGTGCATCTGTAGGGGTTAATCTCATACAGTTCACAATCCCATTAATGTATAAAGAGAATAAGGTCGGGGCCAATACGCATCCCTGTCTAACACCCTTCTCCACTGCAAAAAATTCTGTAACTTCACCCTGCTTACCCCACCGGATCCTAGCCTTGTTATCCTCATGCAACCTGATGATAAGTGTCAACAAATCGGGTGGTAACCTCATTTCTTGTAGCGTCTGCCAAAGCTTTTTACGTGGTACAAGATCAAATGCTGACCTAAGGTCAACAAAAACGGCATACATGCTACCCTTACCCAAGGTTACCGTTTTCCAGAATAATAAAATAAACCTAAACACTTGGTCAATTGTACTAGTAGAGGTACGAAACCCTGCTTGGAGGGGCGATAAAATATTAAATTCACCGATCCAATCCTGCACTCTATTGAGCACCAATCTACCCATTATCTTTTGTAGAGAATCAATAAGACTGATCGGCCTATAGTTCCCTGGGCATGATTTGTCCCCTTTCTTAAAAACAGAAATGATCTCTGCGCCTTTCCAGGAATCTGGAACCGGCGCACCCTGAGCTATGGCATTTGCCAATAAAAAGATATATCTGCCCCATCTCACTTTATCATAGAGGAATATATCCTAACATTAATGTTTTAAGTAAACATGAAAGCATTGATTTAAGGTAAAAAACATACTTTTTTTCAGTTGGAAAAGAAGGGCAAGATTTACTATCCAAAGCTGGATTCAAGGTGTAGCTCAGTTGGATCCATGGCCATGCTTAACATAGCTTAATCCATTCTATAAATATTCTCTATAAAACTATATATCTATCTAAATATTTATCTGTTTTATTTATTTCTTACAAAGGATTTGTACTTTCATGTCAAGGCTTCTAACAAAAATGTTGTCATTATTTGAATGTTAATTTAATAAAATAGAAATGTGGTTCCATTTTCATATGAATATTTTGTTCACAGATTGCAAAGAGGTAGAATCACGCAATTTGGTCCCAGGAGATGTCATCCTATTACCTGGAAATAAACTTTACCTTCCATGTGATGCCATACTCATTAATGGGAGCTGTATTGTCGACGAGGGCATGCTTACTGGTAATATGCTGATTAAGGCATCATTGCAGACACTGTATTAATGAGGTAGCCAAATGAATGATAGCTGTATTGTCAACAAGTACCATATCTTTAAGAATCGCATTCTTATGCGGAAATTCCCAAGCATTCTCCAATTTTACATAATTTTTAATGCATCTATTGTTGTCAGGACAGTATCTTTATGCTTCTGTTAAAATAGAAAAACCAATCACATCCTTACAGCAAAGCTGATAGCAAGTATGAATCCCAGTACATGGCAGACTTGTGCATATGGACATCAGCACATCTTACATCTTACAATGTTACACATTCTGTGGATTGTTGGTATGGTTGGGGACTTCTCGTTGTTTTGCAAAGGGTAAAAAACAGTAGATTCAGTTTGCACCAATCCAGAACATGCTGCTAAAATATGCGCATTGAATAGCCAATGCCAAACAACATGTCAGAATACTCTAGTATCTCGTTTCCACAAAATGGCTTTCAGCAGTTTTGACAAGGAGCCCAAAATCGCAGGGTATGGAAAAAGCTGATGTGCAGTCCTTTGCCTAACATTATAACATTTGATCCCTTAGGTAAGAGTGTGCTGGTTACAAATATCCCCCTGCCGAACATCAACAACTCTGTTCTATGGAAAATCCATAGTAAAGAGGATTACAAAAAAAGCACATCTTGTTCTGTGGGACAGAACTCATACAGTCAAAACCATCAAGGATGGAACCTACAAAAGCAGTTGTACTTCAGACTGGTGAGTTCATATAGTCCGTTAACATTCCTTCAACCATATTGCAATGGAAGACTGTACTACTGAATGTCACTAGACATTTTAGTTTTTTTAAGAAAGAAAAGGTATACTACGGATAATATAGCAAACCAAATATGTTTGTTAAAATTTAAATTAATCTACTCCGCAAATCTATGGAACAGTTTCCTCATTCTTTGCTGTATGGGTGAGTGAGTGGCAGTTGAGTGGGTGTTTGGTTAAGTGAGTTGGTGTGTGAGTGGCTGTATTGGAGAGTGAGTGTCTGTGAATGACTGTATGGGTGAGTGAGCAGATGTGTGAGTGCTTGTATGGATATGTGAATGGGTATGTAAGTGGTTGTCTGGTCATGTGAGTGAGTGTGTGAGGGCTTGTATGGGTGAGTGAATGGTTGTGTTGAAAGACTGTATGGGTGAGTAAGTGGGTGTGTAAGTGGCTCTATGGAGGAGTGAGTAGATGTGTGAGTACTGGTATGTGTTTGTGAATGGGTATGTGAGTGATTGTGTGGGTGTGTGTTTGGATGTACGAGAGGTTGTATGTGGGTGTGAGTGGGGTTGTGAGTGGTTCTGTGGATGATGTCATCAGGGATGTAATTTGATATGTCATCAGGGATGCCACTGACCATGTCATGAGTAATGTAATATGTGTGGTCATAAGAAGTGCATTGCAGGGTCTAAGTTATAGTTAGCTCAAATAACTATAACTGATGAATTTCTGTGGTTTTATACAAGTAAAATCTGGGCTTATCTATAATGTCCCCATAACCCTTGTTTTTTTGTTAAGCCAATAAATAGTCAAATGTAATTACAAAGACAAAAACAAGAAAATACAAAATAAAACAGACCATATTATTCAGATTGACTTTGAATTTTAGCAGATAGGAGGAGAGGGGCTAAAAGGACAACTGAGATTAATAACGAAGAGTAGCCGAGACATAAAAAGATAGAGCGACATAAAAAGAAAAGCAAAATGGATACAGATAATACCTCTGCATAAAGATATAGCTTTCGCGGTCACTGACGTCAACATAATTATGACTGCCATATTTACATATATACATATCTCATTTATATCAAAAACTTAAAATACACAAATTTGGCAAAGATACCACCAGACTTAAGATATTGTGGGAACTAAATGATCCATCAGTGCCCCCCAGATTGTGACACCCAATCTCCGCTTCTGGTGTCCTTTAAGGGCATATAAGCTATGTTCCAAATTACACATAGCATAGAGTCTTCCTCTCCACATTTCGAAAGTTGGGGGATCTTTTTGCCGCCAAAGTGATGCTATGCAGAGTCTAGCCACGGCCACAGCAATAAAAATTAATTACCTGAATGCCAACATCTCTTGAGCTGCCATTGCATTCTCTGATACTCCCAAAAGCATGACTGTAGGCGTAATCACAATCCGTACCCCTGTAACCTCTGTCAAGAAGACCTCCATCCTATTTATCAGCTGTCTCAGCTCTGAACATGCATAAAACATGTGTAAACTATCAGCCAGACCCATCCCACACCGTGTACATTTACCCTCATTTATCCCTCCCCATCGTGCAATTTTAGCCGGAGTGTAATATAAGTTAAACATAGTTTTGTAATGTTGTGCTTGAAGGCTAGCCGAGATCAAAAGCTTATCAGCCAGTACAATAGATTCTTGTAAGAAATTCCCTTCCTTAGATAGCCTAGTGTTCCATTTTGAATTTTGCACCTCCAAATCATCACTTTGTGCTTCGCTGAGGCTTTGATATAGAGCCCCGATCCTTCCACGCCTCTTAACTATCTCTAACAAACTACTTTTTTGGGCCAGACAAACTACGTCGGTTTTTCTGATCAGGTAATCCCTGACCTGCAGGAATTTAAAGATGTCGGTCTTAGGGAGATCATATTCAGACACCAATGAAGAATAAGCCTTAACCCCGCTATCGTCCGCTAAATCTCCCAAGGTTAAGACACCCTTCCGTCTCCATCTAATCATCGTGGTATCAGAAAAGACAGAAACAGGAAGTGCTAAAGATGTAGTGGGCGTGTGGAAATTAAGTTTACCAATCCGCAAATATCGCCGGAGTTGAATCCATGCCTTATAGGCAGCCTGGACCACTTTAAAGCAGGTTTTTTTGTAATAGCTGGGCTCAAGGTTTTGAAAAAAGCTCCTCTCCGCATTGGGGCCTAACAACAATTGAAAAATATGCGGGGACTCCTCTACCTTAGCCTCTTCTTCCCCAACCAAAAAAATACCCATATGTTGAAGTAGACAGGCCCAGTAGTAGAGCAGGAAATTAGGCACTGCCCAGCCCCCTCGAGATCGTGGCAGGGTCGTATATTTCATTGTGCGGCGTGGTTTTCCTTGAGCCCATAAAAAACTACCACAGATATATTGCAGCTTCTGAAGTTGTTTCCCCGTGAGTTCCAGGGGGACTGATCTAAAATAATATAGGACCTTTGGTAAGATATTCATCTTTATAACATTACATCTGCCAACCATTGACAGATGTAAACTCTCCATTCTGTCGAAATCCCTTTTAATTTTATAAACCATCGGGTCCCAATTAGACCGTACCATTTTATCGAGACATGCATTAATACGTACCCTTAAGTATGTTGCCTCCTCTACGACTCGAGGGTCATTAAAACATGCTTGATCTGTACAGACTACTTGTGTTTTGGCTATATTTAGCTTATACCCAGAGTTTTTCCCAAATTGGGATGCTGATTGCTCAATCTCTTCCAGGACCTTAGCTGTGTCCGGCGAGACTATTGCAATGTCATCCGCATACGCTAGTATGCTAGCCTGGCCCTGTCCAAGCCTCGCCGGCAGTGAGTTTAACCTACTCTCCAATAAATTAAAAAAAGGGTTGATGTAAAGGGCGAAGAGTAGGGGGGAACAAGGGCAGCCCTGTCGGGTACCCCTTGATATTGACACAAGATTTGATTCCAACCCTAACGAACATATTCGCGCCACGGGTGATCTATACATCGCTCTAACTGCTTGGATGAAACCAGGCCCAATACCCTTCCACCACATAGTCGCACATAAAAACCCCCCTAGAGACAAGGTCAAACGCTTTCTCTGCACCAAGTAATACTACTCCGCATGGAGCTTTTTGCGCACTAGCCGAATCCAGCATAGTGACTACCCTGCTAATGTGGTTGACCGTGCCTCTTCCGGGGATAAATCCATTCTGACGGGCAGAGACCAGGGAAGCTATTACTCGGGAGAGTCGTGTAGCCAAGATCTTTGCATATACTTTCCCATCACAATTCAGAAGTGAAATGTGTCTATATGACCCTGGTAGCGTAGAGGGTTTATCTTTTTTTTTTTTAAAATAACTATGCTAGCAGTATCCCACGATGCAGGAGGATCCCCTTTCTGTGCTTCCTGAAATACCGCTAGCATGTCTGTTTGAATCTCAGCTAAAAAAACTTTGTAAAATTCAAGTGTGATCTTATCTGGTCCAGCTGCCTTCCCTGCCGCTAAAGAACCTACAGCCTCCAAAAGTTCTTCTAGAGTAACAAGCTCCTCCAAGTACCTCCAATCGTCAGAGCTTAACATCCTCCTATTCGGATCCTTACAAAATCTTTCATATTTATCCTTGCAATTATGATCCTCTGAATACAACACCTCATAAAAGGTCCTAAAAACCTCCATAATCTCCGCCGGTTTTTCTACAAGTCTCCCACATGGATCCTCAATGGCTGTAATTACATCTTGTACCTCCTTACATCTAATCTTCTAGGCCAGACATCTGCCTGTTGCCTCCCCGTACTCATAGCACTCCCTCCTAAAAAGGTGGTACTTCTTGGCAATATCCTTAGCCCACTCCCCATTTATCCTGGCCTTGCAACGAGCCACTTCAGTCTGTGGCTGAGTGATATCTGCTCTCGTCTGCAGGGCATGTACCAACGCATATTCAGCTTGTTGAAGATCATCCTATAGCCCCTGCATGAGCTGCCTTTGTTGCTGTAGAGTATGCAGTCCGAAGCTCAGGATTTCCCCCCTAAGCCCCGCCTTTAAAGCATCCCATACTATGCCGCATTTTGTAGAGTTACGATTGATGGCCAGAAATTGATTTAACCACTGCCGTATATGATCAATAAAAATCTCATTAAGTAAAAGCTTCCTGTCGAAGGAAAAAGAGGTACGGGGACGCGTCGCACTATGCATTGCGAGTTTAAGCAACAATGGGTTGTGATCCGATGTGATTCTAGGAAAAATCTGTATAGGAGCCTCTGCTAAATATGTGTTGGTGACAAAAAAAGAATCTAACCTAGCCATCTTTTGATGTGGGCAAGAATAATGTGTATACCTTGGATCTGGGTATTTTAACCTAGACCAAGCATCATCTAGGCCATGCTCGTACAGAAGCTGCTGTAAAGCCTTATAAACTCTTGGTTTCCGGCCTAGATACTTGCCTCCAGTCGTACCCCTAGTAACTTCATCCAGCTGAATATTAAAATCCCCACACAATATCAGAGGGGAGACCCATGACGCCAACTCGGTGTTCAAGTACTCTAGAATCTGTGCTTCATCATGGTTAGATCCATATACCGAACATATTGTGAGCTTCTTATTAGCAACCAAGCATTCCACCATTGCCCAGCGACCATATTTGTCTGCGAGACTTCTACCAACGATTAACAGGTTATTCCTAGCAAGAATGGCCACCCCTCTTGTGCTAGTCCCTTGTGAAGTACATACTAGAAGCTTGTACCCTAGCTCCCTTAACACCTTGTGTTTACTCCAGGGAATATGCGTCTCTTGCAGGCAGACCACATCAGGGGACATAGTCCTAATTTCCTGCGCAACTCTTTGCCGCTTGGCTCTATCATTAAGCCCGCATACATTAAATGAGCATATAGACAAAACATTCATCGTTAACCTATTTTAACGCTAACCTGAATGGTCCCTCTCTCCCAGAAAGTCACAACCATTCCTCTTATGTACTTTAACACTTTTATTGACTTATTTTCACTTTTCACCCCCCATGCCCGTGGGGCAGTCACCCCCCCTACCAGGAACTCCTCCCTCACCCACCCCTGCACCTCCTCTGCCCTCGGAGACTTCCCCTACCTCCCACAACCTCGAGGATATAAGACCCAAGGTCTAAAGTGATGGAGACCCTCGCAACCGCCGCAGATAGCTCTCCCCCTCCTCCCAGTTACCCAGTCCCCACACACCCCCTAAGAAAATTTCAAAACACAACACATTTTGATAGCCAGCAAACTCTTGTGAAATATATACATTTGCTACCTATCACCACAAGCAATGCTCTAACCAGGTTCTTATCATTTGGGCAAGGGTGAAGCGAGGCAAGATGGCGGCCGCGCGTTCGGCCGAGTGAGCTCTCGGTGCAGATAGCTCTCCCCACCTTCTACTGCAACACGATAGCATGACATGACGTTGCTAAAAAGTGCCAAAAAATGCTAAAAACTTGCTGCCTCTTGACAATAAACACGGGATGCTGTGGGACTTACATCCCACTGGCTCACGATTCACGGTCTCACGATCGCACTTTCATGCGCTCGATTGGTGCGGTGCCCCCACCGCGGACCTCATCGGATTATATCGCAGGGCTGGCCCAAGGCGGCTGGGACGAGGTTGCCCCCAAGGAACGCTCGAGCAGCGAGACTGCGTGCTGCTGGTGAAGGCACTGTCTCTTTGAAACTCCTGGAAAACGCCTCAAACACAAAATGACAGGGAGCAGCTGTGAATACTGCAGCTGGAAATAGTCGTATGCCGGTTTCAGGGAAGAAAACAACTCCTGCAATCTTTCTGTCCCAAAAAAAAGGAAAGACCGCTAAACAGCCTGAGGGCCTGATGGAGGAGGCTACGCAGACAGCACGGACATTTGAGGTGAGCCCTGGGCAGCTGGGGGACTCAGGCTATAGGGATGAGACTGAGGCTGCTATGACCCAGGGTGGGCAGGAAGGCTCCCGGTCTGAGTTTGCAATACATGCGAAGGGGGGCAGGGTCCCCAAGTGCAGATAACATCAGGGGGTGCCACGGAAAAGAATACCTCAGTGCTTATGGTTGCTGATGGGGAAACTGAACCCACTAAAGCAGATGGGGGGCAGCTCCACGTAATGGATGGGTCAGAAGTGGTCCAGGCCGATGCAGTAGATCATTTATTTTCGATGTCTGATCATTCCAATTCATCAGGAGATGAATCAATGCAATTATCGGATGTCCGCTCAGGTTCACCAAACGACCAATGGAGTGAGGCTAGCAGCACACACCAGGAAGAGGAGACCCCGGGTGCGTGGACTCTGCTGCCTGTCCTCGGCACTGTACGCAAGAGGCTACCTACGTCCTTACCTGGAGATTCAACAGACTTAATCACTGTTCCTGCCCAGGAACAACAGCTTTCCACTTCTTCGGATATTGTCATATCCTCAGGGGGGCAATGAGACAAGACCAGCCTAACGTATCTGAACATCAGGATGACATCTCCTTGGCTGTTATTTATGAGACTATTATGTCCCTCAGGGATGAAACATGGGCTGAGAGCCAGAAAACACATGGCGCTTTCCGCAAACTTCAAAATTCACTTCGTCGAGTGGCTAAGTCTTGCTCGGAGTTTGCAGAGAGGATTTCCATAGCAGAGAATAGGATCTCTACCCTTGAAGATGAAATGACGAACCAGAAGGCAGCTACAGATGCTTTGACTGCACAGAAGAGTGACATTTCCTGGAAATTAGAGGACATGGAAAATCGCCTCCGGAGTAATAATTTAAGAATTTTGGGGGTACCCGAAGGTGCCGAAGGCTCCGACCCTGGGAAGTTCGTTGTGTGACTCTTCACTGAAGCTTTCCCGGAACTGACACAATGGTCATGGGACGTTGCGGTGCAACGAGCCCACTGATTCCCTTTTCGATTAAATAATCGCACAGTACCTAATCGCTCTGATGCACAACCCAGAGCTATATTAATATGTCTCTCTAACTTTTTATCTAGACAGGCTTTGTATGATTTAGCCAGACCTGATAGGAAGAGAAAGGGGAGTGGGTTTGAGTTTTTCGTGCGTCCCGATTATTGTCATACAACAGTGGAAAAAAGATGGCAAATGCGGCAATTGATAATTCCATTTCAAGCTAAAGGAGCTCAGGCATTCCTTCTGAACCCTGCGAAACTTAAAATAATATATAAGGATTAGACGCAGTTTTTCATGTCTAAGGTTAAAGCTAAGGCGTTTCTACATGAGATTATACCCTAGGAAACCCTTGTTTTTTTAGTGAGTTTCAAATTCAATTTCCTAACTATAAAGTCCCTGTAACCCTTGGTTTTTTCAATTAATTTCTAAGGTTTTTCAAATTTGATATCTTAACTGTAACATCCCTGTAACATTTTAAGTGAATTTCCATGGTTTTTTAACTAGTAGTCATGTGTGCACAGTGGTGGAGAAATGTGGCGGGCCTCCAACCAGCTCTCAGGAATCTTGCTTTGTCAGGCTTACTGGAGGTAACAGGAGGGCTCCTTGGCCCCCAAGGACCCTCAGCATCCAAGAGGACTTCATTCCCCTACCAGTAATGTGCCAGGAGGTGCATTTGCAGAGTGGTGGAGAAAGGGGGCGAGGCTTTCAACCAGCTCTCAGCAATCACGCTGTGTGGGACTTAGTGAAGGTAACAGGAGGGGTTCTTGTCCCCCAAAGACTCTGAGCATCCAAGGGGACTTCATCCCCCAAAAAGTAGTGTGCTAAGAGGAGCATATCCAAAGTGAGAGAGAAAGGCGGTAGGACCTCTAGCAACTTGCCGGGCCGGCTTTTTTTCTCTTTAAATTGTTTTATTAGGAAAGGGGGGCCAAACTGCCCTACTTCGCTGGGCTGATTTTGGCCCCGGGGACCCCATTCCCCGGGCCCAGCCTTTTTTAATTAATTTTTTATTTAGAGGAGAGAGGCTGCACTGCCTCCCTCCCCGGACTGAAATGGGCCCCAGGGACCCCATGCCTCATGTTCTGGTGTACCTATAATAGGGAGGAGGGCACATGGCCCCCTTCAGGGGCCAATTTCAGCCCCAGGGACCCCATCCCCTGAGGCCTAGCCATGTCTACTGGCTCCCTCCACTGGTACCATGGGGCCTCAATGCCCCCCTGGTCCTTGCCGGCTCATCGCCTCCTGCGGGAGCTGGCATTGCTTTTAGACATAGGGAGCTGCTAACCATGCAGCAAACAAGAGAATTTTTCATGCTCTCAATTGTTGGAAGCAGAGTGTTTGCTGTGGCTTGGCAGGGGCGGTAAACCTCCCACCAAGCCACAACAAACAGCTATGTGCCAGGAGTTGGCGCGCTGGGACATAGCAGGAGCCAGCCCTGGGGGGGGGGGGTGGTTCCCATGTCCATCTATGACTCCAAGAGGGAGGACGTGTGGCCCCTCCTTTCTTGATGGTGGGCCTGCCCGGGGAGTTGGCAGTACCCAGGACCTGAGGGGGGTGCTGAGGCCCCCCCACCACAAATTGATCATGGCCCCAGGAGGTGGTGCTCCCCGGGGCCAGGGGGGGTCCTAAAGGCCCTCTATAAGAAATTATTTGTTATGCCATTACATTTTAGAAAATAATGTAAATTATAATATTAATCAAAATTATTAGTTTATTAATATTTTTAAATTAAATGTATGTAAAAAACATAGATGTATATCTAAATATATATATGTGTTTTATTTTTCTAAATAAGTATAATAGTTATATATATATATTTAAATTCTATTATATCACTGTTACTTTTTAATATATTTATGTTTACTATTTATGTTTATATATATATTAAAAAACAATATTTTTGACAACTATATTAGTGACAACTATATTTTATTTTCAATATTTTTGTCATTTACATTATAAGTATAGAAAAACAAAGGTTTTGTTTTGATAGTTTTTACACAATATTTTTGTATAACAATATTGTTGTTGTTAATATTTTGTCAGTGAACCGTTTGATGATTGGATTACATTTAAGGCCTAGTGGAGAAAAGGTCTAGCCTACCTACAAAAGCTAACCCCACAATACATCTCTTTCACGAACCTTCAATCTGTCGCTCAACACCTGATCAATAAATGTCCATGCAAGAGACCGGAACATGGGGACCTACCCATGGCAGTATTGGACTGGAGACTGTGGCATTGCCCAGATCCACAAATCAAAGCTGAATCCTCCATCCAGGAAATATCTTAAAATGGAAGTTGTCTTCAAGAATTCAATTGTCTGAAACTACTTCTCCTGGATCATGACACAAGAATGCAGGATGATGGACCACAACTCTATCTTCTGAATCCTATGTCTTATTGCACACTGTACATTGTCCACTTTGCTATTCCACCTTAAGAAGAAAAACATTTCAGAGTTACTAGAAGGTGATAACTGGCACCAAATACATAAAAAAGCAGTGAACAAAAATGACTGAAATTAATGATAATAGATGTATTGAATGAAACGCATTAGTTATATGCTCATTGAGCTTCTGATTGAAAACCTGTAAGCTAGAGCCTTTCAAACATGTTCTCAGACAAAACATGTACCCAATTCAGTACTGAATGAATAGGCAGGGCACATCAACATGTCAAGAAAATGTGAAGATATAGGAGAGGACAAATGACAAATAGAAAACACAAGCACATCTTTCCAGAGAGTGAACCCACTCCCAGGCTAATCAGCTAGTGTTCCTGATTTCAGCTACACCCATCAATAGGGTGGATGGTGAAGACGCCTAATAAGTCCATCTACCAGGCGGTTATTCTGGTGCTTTGTTGGGCCATTCACAGAACTCTGTGTTTGGGCTGTGGATTTGTTTGAGAGAGTAAAAAATGAACAGTCAGAAATGGTTGTTTCAGCTCTTTCTTGGAGGAGGGACAGGAAGGAATAGTGCAGACGAGCATATCAAAGCAAGCATTTGACACCTTGTGTGAATCAATGATTCACAGTAAATCTGTATGGCCTGTACAGGCTTATTAATCCTACAGCAGCTTATGCGGCAAAGCATGGGCTCCATCTTAATCTTAAAAAGACAAAAGCTTTATCAGTTACCAAACGACGAAGCCCTCCGCCAACGTTCCATCTAGACGGCTCACCCTTGGGATCAACGAAAGAGTATAAGTGCTTGGGGGTCATTTTTGACTCAAATGGTACATTCGCGAGCCACTGTCATTCAATCCTAAGGAAAAGTAATTATCTAATGTCAGCTTTCTGCTTCCTGAGGAACACCTTGAAGGGCAAAACTCACAGTGACAGGACCCCACTCCTTTTGCTAATGTGCTGTGCCTATTTTGTTATTTGTAATAACAATTAGTTTACTGTCAGAGCACTGATTTCACTTTGCTCTAGAGGCAAAATATAATCTTTTTAGTTCTGCTACTCATCTTGTAGTTTGCAAAAATAAATAGTTTATTGACAAATCCCTGATAGCACTTTCCTCTAGGTAAAGGATATAAACTTTTTACACCAATGCACTGATTGCACTTTGCTTATCTGTGTACTTCATTATGCAACAGGAATTAGCCCTCTCCCATATTATATTCAGGCCTGGGCATAGTTCGCGGAGTTTTGCTACGTGGAACTCCACGAAGTGACAAAAAACTCCACGGAGTTCCGCAAGTGGCGGAGTGCAGTGCGAACTGCTGTTCACACTGGTCTTCTTGCCACTTGGGTAGAAATTCTACCCGAGCGGCAGCTCGCGCGCGCAAGCTTATTGCGCGAGCAGGGAAAAAAATTCTGCAACACTACGTGAAGCGGAGTTTTCTGCACTCCGCGAGCTCCACGGAGTGCAGAGTGCAGAAAATTATGCAAACTCTGCGAACAGAGCGGAGTTCACCGCCCAGGCCTAATTATATTCCCAAATGGACTGACAACACTTAGTTTAATTTCACCTTTCTATTGAGGTATTTGCAATCGCTTCCGGCATTTTATTTATTTAGTTAGCTACTGACATTATGAGTGCAACAATACACAGCTAATTGCCAGCTCCCAGCCCATACTTACCTTTTTACGCTGCGCGACTATAACAAAGGGACCAGCAGTCTAAGTCTAGTGACGCTAACAGGGTCACGGGCCCGGGCACTTTACAGTTAGTTGCTGGTCTCTGGAGGAGCACAAGTATCTAAATCAATAAAAGACTTCGTAGGAAAACATTTGAAAAGACTGCAAACCCCTGTAAGAACCCCAGACTTGAATAAAGAACTATTGAATGAACAAGTGAATTTGGAGGACTGTGTAACCGGGACAGATGCATCCTTTAGTAACCAACTGAATCTAAGCCGAATTGACCCCATCCCGGAAACTAGACTATCTTCCTCACCTCGGATTTTCTCCCTGTTCGATGGCATTGATATGGTTTGTGAAGGGATGAACTTAACTGGTTCAAGAAGGGAACAGAGAAGTGACTCTGCCCAGATAAGAATGTCTATGACCGCTAAGAGTACGGAGCAACCCGAAATTCAAGGAGCTGAATTTAGAGAAAATTCAGCGCGTAATAATACTTTGGGTATAGATATATCTGCCACAGCTTCTGCATCAATGCTAGACATAATGTTGATGTTACAAAAAACCTTGCAAGGGTTGTTAGAAGTGGCGATGTTAAATAACAATATCTTAAGAACCCACGAAACTCAATTCCAGAAGATTGTAGGGGAATTGCAAGAAATCAGGGGGCTGATGCCCACGATAGTGAGACCTGTCCAGATCCCGGACCTCCGGACGCAGGTAGATGAGAGGGACTGTGAGCAAATAACTAACCCTCAGGATGTCTATACATCGAGATGCCCTATGTTGGTAAACAGATGGAGGGACCTACTGAGGTATAGGCGTTATAATTTACGGAGAGTTAAGAGAAGACCAGCGGCTTTAAAAAGAAAGCAGAGGGTAGTGAAAAAAGGGTAGAAGGAACCCCAAAGGTTGTGAAGAAAGGGAGTAAAGAAGGATTAACCCCCCAAGAGGGTAGAGCTATAGTAAGAAATAGGAGGTCAATGAGGGTCTCCGAGAATATTGTCGGGCGGGGGAGGTAGTAATGGGTGGAAAGAAAGGAGCAAGTAAAACCAGCGCCATCAAATAAAGGGGAGACCAAAGTGGCTTACCTACGGAAATCACCTCAGGAGCAAAGAGGCAGGGAAAGGAATGGGAAGGATGGGGAGCAAATTGGTGCAATAGCTGCAAAAGATGTGAGTAATCTGTTGTTACATTTTGAACCAGTGGAAATAGAGAAGGGGAGAAAAAAAGGCAGGAAGGTCATACCCCTAAATCGTTCCCAACTTGTATACTCCTTCTCTAAATGTCCTAGTCTGAGGGAGTTTGGTACAAAGGACTTAAGACAAGTAGGCTTTAGCAATAATAACAATGGGAAAGAATTTACCAAGGTATTATTATACTCAAGTTTGGTAAAAACAGCAATAGTAAGGGCGGAAAAAGAGATAGCGACAGAAGGGATAAGGTTGATACCAGTTAGGGAACTGGAGGGGGAGGAATCAGCAGGACAGGGCCTTTTTAGCTTGTCATTCAGGCTTCGGGAAAAGGCAGATAAGTCTGATCTTAGGCGATGGAAGGGTAAGAGAAAATATGAGAATGGTAGTTGGGAACCACGAATTGGGTAATCCCTGGGGTGATTGGTCCATCGATGATAGTCGGCTAAGCGCCCCTTACGGGAATAATACTGTTGCCGACCACCTCAGCGATATTGATTAGGGAAGAGGGGTGTCGCATAGCATGAATTTGATATCCTGGAATGTAAATGGGCTAGGAGGGGAGACAAAAGTAGAAAGTATAAAAACACTAGCCCAGGGAGCAGAGATAATAGGTTTGCAGGAAACCTGGCTATGCGACAACACCCCTGTCTTTGAAGGTTTTGTACAACTACATAAGCCAGCAAGAAGAAAAAGATTCGGACGCCCAGCCGGGGGGATTATGACTCTCGTCTCGACTAAGATAGCGAAAAAGGTTTTGGCTGTACAAATGACATGTAAATGGTTGCTGGTCTGCAATGTATCCTTGCTGGTCTCAGAAGGGCTGTATGAACACATGGTAATTGTAAATGTCTACATACAATGGGGAACTAACGAAGAATATGAGGCAGAAATGAGACGTTTTGAAGAAGATCTGGATACATCGTGTGAAAAATTTGAAAAAGATATAATCATTGTAATGGGTGATTTTAATCATAAACTGAATCCCTTAAGACATGATCCTTGGTTTAAAGATCTCATGAGCTCAAATATTATATCCCCAGCGGTTTTTCCAAATTGTACTATTTCTAGACAAGATGTGAAGCTGGGCAAATACTTGGGGCTAAAAGGGTTGTTCTGCCTAAACAGTAGATGGGAAACAGTCTGCCCGGCAAAGCAGACCTTCAGGATAGGTTCCCAACTTTGCCCGATCGATTATGCATTTATTCACGCTTGGAATTTCGACCTCATCAAAGGGTTCCAGATAACTCCCTATGAAGGTAGTGATCATAATATCCTGCGATTTGAATTAGATAGGGGGCCATCCAGCTCCAGAGAAATAGTTCTCCCCCAACAAGTAGAGTACCCTAAACGATTGACAACAAGATTAACAGAGGAATATACTGAAAAGTTAGCCAGCTTTCAACAGGAATTAGGGCTGGAAGACGCTAGGACTAAGAAAGTGGCATGGTTTGAGGAAACGATAAAAGAAATGGTGCAGTGCCTTAAAGTAGAACTAAAAAGTAAGAAATCTTGCCCAAATGTTAGGCAACCAACGCAAGGCAGACAACTAAGCTGGTTTAACGGGGAGTGTATGACTAAGAAAAGATTAATAAGAAGAGAAGAAAGAAGTCTAAGGAAAAAATATGATCCAATAAGACACAAAAATGTAAGTAAAGTAAGGAAGGAATATAAAATGCTAGTTAGGAATTTAAAGAGGGCCTATAAAGAGAAATGCTGGGTAAACCTGCTGGAAATTATTGAATCTAAAAACCTGCGTAAGTTCTGGAATTTGATACAGGAAGCAGCGGGACAGGCGGGACAGGCTAACGGGGCTATGCCCTGTGTTGTGGATGAATCAGCTTGGGAAGAATACCTAGGAGAGTTATACGGAACAGATGTCGAGGTGGCTGGTGGGCATACTCATCCCTGGAGGGAGGCTGTGGTAGAGTTATACGGAACAGATGTCGAGGTGGCTGGTGGGCATACTCATCCCTGGAGGGAGGCTGTGGTAGAAGATCTAAAACCCCTTTTTTCTACAGAAAAGGTGAAAGATATCATAAGAAGTTTAAACTTAACCTGTGCTGCGGGACCAGATAATCTACCAGCTATTATCATAAAATCCCAGCAAGATTGGTGGGCGGAATTTTTCTCCTGTATGTTTTTGGCCATATTAGAGTCGGGCCATATCCCTGAAAAGTGGAGAGGGGCAGTAATCAGACCTATCCACAAGAAGGGAGACAGGAAAGCCCCAAAAAACTACAGACTGATTAATTTACTGGATGTTGGGGAAAAAGTATTTGCCAAAATAATCCTGGGCAGTCTGAAAGATTGGGTGGAACAGTGGTCGATCGTGCCAGTGGAACAAGGGGGCTTTAAGAAGGGGCATTCCACGGTCGACCACTGTTTCGCACTCTGGGCAGTGGCGCGGAAGTCTATGGAAAAGCAGGGGAAGTTATGCTGCTGCTTCATTGACTTCCGTGCGTCATTCGATCTAGTGGATATGAGATGCCTCTGGGAAACCTTAAGGAAATACAATATCCCAGAGGGGCTCTTGGTAGTCATTCAGGAGCTACACAAACATAACTGGGCGCAAGTCATCAAGGATACAGCCAGGGCCTTGACTCCGAAAATATTGATTAAGAATGGTCTAAGGCAGGGATGTGTACTAGCCCCCTTACTTTTCGCTATATACCTGGCTGATCTCCCATCTACTTTGGAGGTGAATAGAAGTGCCAGCCCTAAAATGAATGGGAAACAACTTTCCTGCCTGTTGTATGCCTATGACCTGGTAATCTTTGATCAGACGGAGATGGGTTTGCAAAGGAAGCTAACTGTTTTTAATGAATACTGCGTGGCTAAACGTCTGACTGTAAATATGGATAAAACCAAAATCTTATGTTTTGGGAAAAAAATCCAGAATTTTAATTGGTATCTGGGGCCTACCAAATTAGAAATTGTGAACGAATATAGATACCTCGGCATCTGGTTTGAAAAATCTCTAAAATGGGACATCCACTTGGCGCCCCAGAACGCCAAAGTCCATACATCAGGGTGTGGGTTAAGAAAATGTAACCGTATTTATGGGGATATGTCCCACAGACCATTATTGAAAGCTTATAAGGCAATGATACCCCCACAAGTGCAGTATGGAGCTGAAGTCTTGTGCCTAAGTGGGAAGACTAGTTGGGACATTGAGGAAGGGAAATGTTTAAAACCATTAATGTCATTACCAGGCTCCTCTACGATTCAGGCAATCAGATTGGAACTAGGATTGACATCATGGAACGTTCAGGTGCAAGTGGCCCTTCTAAGATTTTGGAAAAGATTGGGATCTGAGGAAGTCACGAAAGTATCACAATGGTGCAAGGAGGAGGCCTTGCATAGTGACTTAAAATGGGCCAATGAGGTCAGAATGAAATTGTTCACAACTTGTAAAAACCTAAAAGTGAAATTCGATCAGTCGACACTCTTGGTAGATGCTACGAACGGGGAGCTTAGAACAGTAGGGAATGAAGTATCCAGGCTAGATGATCTGATGTACCGGAGAAAGAAAGTATCAGTTCATTATATGATTAATAGCTGGGAGAATGAAATTTGGTACCCCTACCTGGATACACTACCCAACTCAGATCTTAGAGCCGAAGTGCTCAGATGGAGAATAGGCATCAACCATTGGGTTTCACATGTAAATAGAAAAGCAGTAATGGTACAATCTGATGGCAAATGTCGCTGTGGATTGGGTACAAAGTGTGACAACTTACATATCTTATTGGACTGTCAAAAATTCTTGCCACAGCGAAAACTGTTTTTACGACTTATCTTTTTAAAATATGGCATAACTGAGCGCCTGTTAGCAATCAAACTCCTTACTGACATGCCAAACCTCAATATAGCAATTGCTATGGCAAAATATATGAAGGTGATAAAAAGGTCCTTGCTTGAATCAGATATGGTTGGATAAAATTTAGCGCGGAAGTAAAGTGGGGCATTGCTCAAAATAAAAAATTTTTTGGGTTGTAGCATCAGTTTTAAGATATATCTTTAGACAGATTTTTTTATCATTGAGAATATTACGGGTGCTTTTATGGGAAACTTGTAAGTTGTTGGAGGGAGGCAGGAATTGCCCCTTTAAGGTGTTATCGGAAATTGTTTTGTATGTTTTACATTATTTATTGTAATATGTTTTTATGTTGTTTAAAGACCTACGGTCTAAATAAACGTATTTCTAAACTGAAAAAACTGAAAACTACTCAAAAAGCAAATTCCAAATAGAGGGCATCCAATTAATCAATTATCAATTTGTTACCTCACAATTTAATGCCATCAGCAGCCATCGTTTTTACAGAGTAATCCTGTACATTTTTAGTATGAACATTGCTATCAATAAGTATCGAGGAGTAGTCATCATAGAAAAGATCTCATCCTATCTATAAATTGTATTTAGAAAGTGATATATCTTAGAACCTTGTTACAATCTGTCTGCTCTGGTTCTGACAAAGTAGATCAGATAATAGGATCCCTATTTTCCACCAATCACCCACAAATTAATTTGTCAATCCTTGACATTTCTAACTGGCCACCGAGTTGGAACCCTAGCCTTCAAGGGTCCTGATTTTACGCTACCTGCTTCACAACTCGGTGTGGTTCATGGCACCTGTCTACAAAGCATACAACTGAGTTACAGGAGAGAGTAGCATAAAATGATGGGTGAAATGGTTGAATTAATCACAGACACGTGTAATTTACTTTAAGCAGCATCACTGTCCATTGTTCTGTTCACTGTAGCCCGTAGTCAAGAAATTTAAGTCAAGATTTAAGCCAAGTGATCTTTGTGAATTAAGTCCCCCGTTTCACCTCACTGAAGTGGCACAAGGTAAAAATGTACAAAGCGGAGTGTCAAATAATTTACCGCTGCTGTACGACAAATCCGAACGCCATGTTACGCTACGGTAGAAAAAGTGATGTTCGGCCAATCAGAGGCAAGAAAATCCACGCAAGTCGACCTAACGTCACTTTTCTGCGTCCAGCAAAAAAAAAAAAAAAAAAAACGCTGCTAAGAAGAAAAAAAATGTTACACTTACCTGAATGCGGAATGGAGCAGTCAGGAATGAATGAGCACAGTAGAACAACCCCCCAAACCCCACTACCAGTCACGATGGCCAGCCAGAGTCCAAGGGGAAGAAGAGTTGCAAGTTCAGACAGGAGGAAAATAAAATCTTGATTGTGGAGGTGATGGAGCACCAACATCAGCTCTTCATCAGCTCCAAAGTGTCATTGGGAAAGAAAAAGACCATATGGCAGTCCATAATGAACAAGTTGAACTGTGTAGCTGAAGTCAAGAGGACAGTGACAGACTGTAAGAAGCACTGACACGATGCCAAGTGCAAAACTAAGGAGAAACTGGCAACCAATCTACAGGCAGCATTGTAGACCGGAGGTGGTTGTCCAGTGCCCCAGGAGAAGCTGGACCCCTTATAGGAGCACACATGGCTGCCTATCACCGTAACATTGCTGCTGTGTTGCAAAACCAGCAGATCCTCCTTGCTGCTGTGCTGCCTCATGTATTGGCACAGATGTATGCTACTGGAGGCACGGGAATCACATGTTGCACCCCTGATGTGTGTGTGCCTCCCTCGGCTGCCGCATCTACAACACCACCCTCACGGGAGACACCAGACACATCAGAGGAGGAAGATGTAGACGGTACCTCTTTTCAAAGAAGAAATGTCAGGTAGCATTCATCTGTGCCATAAGCCCAGTTTCTCCTTAGCCCTGTGCTGATGAACATGCCAGGGAACATCTGCTGTCCCTGTCCTGATTTTGACTTTACCCTGTGCACCGTGAAAATTTGTGGACTGACAATGTGGCCTAACCTCCCTAATGACACCGTGATCATCCTCTTGACTGAAGCACTCCTCACCTTAACATGTTCCATGACATGTTCCCTACATGGACTCCGTCTGGACAGCCACTGGCTCTAAACATCCTTTGGGGTTGTTGTCCAATCAACTCTAGCTGTGATCGCCTACAACATTGGCACTTGTAAATAAATGCACCAAAAAGTACAACCTGTGTGTTGTGTGTCTCTATGAGTCAGGACAAGGTTCACCATTGGCCATTATGTGAGGCTACAACACCAACTACTCCAAAGAGACATGTTTGCGCAGTCTGGGATAATGCTAGGCAGTGAGAGTGTAACATATATTGGAAGCACCATTTGTGTGATGACTAGTAAGTGCTTACTCAAGGTTGCAAGTATTTAGTCCCACTGGTGTCATACAGTCATTGTGAATGGTGAGATCAGTGTGTTGGGTCCATCCATGGGTACTAGTAAGCATACAATATTGGGTTGACAAGCACATGCTTCAAGTGTGAGATGTTATGGGGCAGCCATAAGTGTACGAGCTCAAATCCCTACTAAATGTGCCAAAGTCAGAGAGCACAACATCCCTCCAAGGCATGTTGCATTAGCAACACACACATTGATCTTTGATGTGAACACAAGATGAGCACTGTGTCAACATTCATCCATGAATGCCATGTCCACTGCTCAACAAAGTCTGATTGTAAGATCATGTAAAGCCATGGGCAGCCTGACGGATCCCTGTCCATAGCTAAGAAGTCCACTCACACATGTTGCCAGCCACTGCAAGCAAAGACAAATGCAATTACAAAACTTCACCAGAGCATACATGCTCACTCCCACGCAGTAAATCATGACGTACACCTGTATGCAGCACACTATTAGATTTAATGAAAATATAAAAGTTTAAGTAGGAATTATTATCTACCCTATTCTAAATATCTATCCTAACCTATTCTACACTAACTTAGCCTATCTACTATTTAAAACTACCTTAACTTAAATAAGCTTATCCTACACAATAGCATGACATTTTAAACAACCACTCACCCTCCTTAAGCCAGAAACTACACCTAAACATCAACTACCTACACATAGAAAACTAAATAATCATATATTTTTAATTTTTTTAATACATTTTTAAGTTTTTGGGGGATTTATTTTTATACATGTAAAACACATCCACCTCTCACTCCCTAACTAACCCAAAGTGGCCCTACCCACTAACAAACCAACCCACCCCTAAAAATGCCCTAAAACCACAATAACTACACTATCACTAAAACTACTCTACCCTAAAATAACTTATAAAATCCTATAAAAAATGTCTACACGTCAAGCAGGGTGCACGGCAGAAGGGGTCCCCATGGCAGTTATCGTTTGGCCTGCCCAACTGCCTGCTTAATGTCCTGTAGCAGGAATAAGACCTGGTCCACCTTGTTTTCGAGGACTGCCTCTTGAAGCTTCAGGTCAGACATGTCCTTCCTCATGTCCATCTCAAATCGTGAGGGCCCTCCTGTGGGCAGAGGTGAGGTGGTTGAGAAGACGTGCTGGTGGAGGTACTAGGGACAGCTGTTTGTGAGACCCCTGATGTCGATTATCCATGGCAGGGTGAGCTTCCACTTGTGGTCATTGGTGGTCCCATCAGAAATACAGACCACTTCCCCTGGGCTTTTTCTGCCTGATAATGCCGCTTCATGGCCGTTTATGCCTTGGCAACCCTCTTGATTTGGTGGAAGCGCACCTTACGTTTGATGAATTGGTGCTGCTCATCACAGGTCTGTTGAAACAATGAGGATATATGTCACTCAAAGGCTGACTAGGAACAGATATCAACATCAAGAAATATCATAAATAACATTACACCTAAGGTAGTAGCCCCTACACCCTAAATTCATCTTGCAGCTTAGAGAGACTATACACATACCTATACCTAGCATGTGAGATGTCGTCAGGCCTAATTGCAAAGTAAGCACCAATTGTTAGACTGTGCAATAGCAACACCTTTGGCAGATCTAATTTTGATCATTTCAGCACAGAGTATGTTTGGAAACATACATTTTAGGTACCCATGGAATGGTACACATTTTCACCTTGACTGTGTATTAGTGTACCTCGGGCATCCTGCAATGACCTTAATGCCATGGGCATTTAACACATTGATAAGTGTCAATTCTTGACAGCACTTCTTGCCTCACAACTTTCAGTAATTGATAAGGCAATGAGCCATATCAGAACACATTGCTACCTATACAAATAATTTGGTAGGTATAACATGCAACAATGGATGCAGGAAAAGTACCACACATGATAAAGAGGCACATGTACCTTCACATATTTGACCTGTAGCAACTCCACGATGGACCATGCTACCGCTCAATACATGCTACAATATCATGGCATGTGCAACTGACATGCATTCTGTCGCATTGACATCCACATCAATTACTAATGTCTATCTACTACCACATACAGTAGCATTGTCTGAGACTGTGATCATGCTCCCCTCTCAATCGACTTTCAAATTGTTCTCCTCAACAGTAGTCAGAGGCTGATAGACATACCGCACATCACCGCAACTTTCCATGGCCTATTTCTCACCTTCCAAATGTTTTATTGTATTGAGGATGCACATTGAATCTGGCAATTCCCTCATCATCTGACATCACACTCACTCCATGCAGTACGCAAATAGCACAGATAAAGGCGCTCACCGCTGAAGTTGGGGTTCTTGAAGTTGGTTTTCTCAGGTTCCGTGTATGTGGGGGGTCCAGCTACAAGACATAACAAGAAAAGCACATCATTTAACCTACTACACATATTTGATAAGCAACAACAGCACAGTACATATGCAAGGCTATTCGCTATGTAGCCATTCGGGTTGTAAGTGTCAAGATGACACAGTTAACATGCCTGGATGATACACATTGTTAAGGCTGGCTGAGTGAAACATACATGTGAATACCTTACACATGCACCTGTTGGCCATTTAGCAGAATCATGTGCTGACCCACATCACTACCTAACGACACAATGGTTGCTGACTTCGATGATGCTGTGCACCTAAACAATTCACATACCCTACTCAGTAAGGTAATGGTATCCAGAGGCCTTTGAAAAGCAGACACCAGTAAATGAGTAAGCTGCATACATCTCGATTCATGGGTACTGGTCCACTAAGTAACGTGAGTAGTGTACCTGGCAGTGCTGCCTAGTACATGATATTGTACACTTAGGTTCCATGCATCCTTAAACAGATTACTACATATTAAATACAGAGGTGAGCTAAGCAGTGTAAGCCATGGCAGGCCTCATTGATGACAGAAGACTCAGGGGAGGTATGCCAAGGAGTATCATTGGCACATCACTATGGGGCTTCATTACAAGGATCTAGCACAGCCGCTACATATATTTTGACGTTGTCAGAAGTGAAATGCCAGTAGTTCAAGGGCCTTGTAAATAAGCCCTTTTATGTATTACGTATCTTCTGTGAAGCGCCATCAGAAATGCACATGACAAATGCCTGCTGAGAAATTAGCAGCTGTGGAGCACATCTGCACTACCTGCCCTGTCATCACATAAGTTGTCTGGATGGGCTATGGCAATGTATATCACATCCATGCTTCCCGGGACTCATTACTGTCACCTACTGTAACACTGACAATAGTGTGAGCCACACAGTGTCACAGATGGCACTGGTGCACATATTGTGCCAGCACTATAGGCATGGTTTTTGCCCCTTTTAAATGAGGGTATGACTAATTAGAGCAAAACATTCTTGTGAGCCATACTTAATGGTCAAAAAAGCATCAATGTGTATATGAGAAACATAAGAGAGCAGACACATTATGTGTACTTACATGTTGGTCCACCAACTTCGATGCCCAAGTACTGTAGTAGGTCGAACTCCCTGCCAACTACATCTGCCCAGCAATATTTCAATTGCGGGGTGTCACGGTCCACTCAATGGATGTGCTGCATCTGTTGCCTTATGCTCTCCCATCTTTGCTGCCTGATTTTGACAGGGTAGCCCTGGTTCACATGGCCCACAAGAGCTATCATGTTCGGAATATAATGGCAGACCAGCCAGAGGAATGCCCCTAACTCCTGCACGTTCATGGGGTGACTACGGCTATGCCCCGGCATTATCCCACCCACAAACAGCAATACTACCACTGCAAAAAAAACAACTAATACCCGTATAACAAATATACCCCAAGAGACAAACACCCAACAGCACACAGGACAATAAACAACAATATGCCACTAAAACACACAAAAAGGACTTAATGGGCACAATGAAGACAGCAGACACAATGCACAAACTCCAAAATCTCCATATCCACTCTCCAGCACAATCAATATACCACCACTCCCAAGCACAGACAGTAAAACTGTGACTTATTGTGAAAGTAACTTCACAGTTCCTGGTTTGCAGCATGATGGATCCATTACATCACTTCCCTTAATCCATGACTTCACTTTCTAGGTGGATGTGGCACATTTTCAGCCTATGCGTCGTTATTTTTTTTACGCTAACGCTTAATGGGTCTATTTCACTAAAGGCCTAAGAATGGATTTTTTTTTAACATTACCCATCCACAGGGGGGGGGGAGCATCCATTATCACTTACGCGGCAGTAGAAATATTTCTTGCTGAGTGGAGTAGCGTCATTTTTTTGGGATGCGAGAGGTCTACAACATGTTTTGTTATGCTTTGAGATGTGCAGTTCATGAAAATATTGACAGTGCATATATGCCCGAAATTGCACACAGCACAAGTCACTTTACTTAGACAAGCCCTCATTGACAGAGGAATAAGGACATGCAGAACTGCGATAACGAAAGGGCTAGAACCGTCAGATCCCCAAATGAATTGCAAGCTGATAACATTTCGCAGCGCACTAGGAGTACCTATGTATTTCATTATTATTAATGGAAACTCTATAAAGATCATTGCCGCAATTGGAGTCATGCTTTGACCAGTGGAACAAATAACTACACAATGTATTCGATTTACACAAAAAAAAAAATCTGTCATTTACCTTATTTTGAATAGACAGCAAAGTCAAAGCAAATAATAAGTAATCCTGCTAAATCATACTAGATTAGGAATGTAGTCTCCCTGACTTCTCCTCGACATTTTAGGATTGCGTAATGATTCATTAAGACCCTGCTGACGCATATGTTTTTTTTTTTTTACCGCAATGTCAAATGTGCATTATTTGAATTATGTTTTATATCATGACATTTTTATACTGTAATTTTATCTGACGTTTATGAGGAATTTGTTATGGTTTTAATTAACTAAACAATAAACTTACTTGTGTGTGATGGATAGAGTTGAACTGTTTACACTGTTTGCACATGTGGCATATGTGTTTAATTGAGTGTACATATGCATGAGATCATTCGGTTCATAGATCATACTATGCATAGTGCACAAACACTGGTGGTAGCACAATGGTGCACCTTCCCAGAGGTGCTCTCTGTGCTAAGTTATTATTGTCACCCATTGGCATTGCATCAGCTTCCCCCAGGGATGCCAGAGACTACCACTTCCATGGGGTCAGTGAAACCACATCACTGACTACTCAGCCTCCAACCAAATACCACTGTGTCACACAGTGGAGGCATCAGGTTGTAGTCAAAATGTTAAAGTGTGCAGCTATTGCCTGAACACTCCTGGAAGGGGATGTATGGGTTGTGCTATTCAATTGTTTGCATAAGTGCCATTCGTATCCAAAGGTCATACTACACAGGACAATGACAGTGTCATAATTTGTGGCCACCATGTTCCTCATTCATGTTGATTTTGGTATGATAGGTCACCATTCATTCCTTGGTGTGTCCTCCAACATATTGCTGCATAAGTGACACCATACCTACGCTTTGCATCAAGACAGTATTGGTTGTGTATAGTAGTGGGTGTACACATGCAACAATGTGGCACTAGCCAAGTATGATATGTAGGTTTAGACTTTGTATGTGCTAATTGAGTAAGCATGGGCGGAGTGCAAAAAAACTCTGCCGCGCTAAGCGGAGCTCCGCAAGCAGTGGAGTGCGTTAGATAAATGCCATTCGTGGTGCTTTTCAGTGCCAGGTGCTTGTCTGCACTGTGCAATCATTGGGAATGGCACCATGCACAGTGCAAGCGGGCGCTGCTTCCTTTCTGCTGCTCGAATAGATTTTTACTTGAGCTGCAGCTTTTTCAACGTGAACGGGCAGTTTCTCAAAGCGAGCGGTCGCGAGCATACGCGACCACTCGCAGTGAGAAATGTGACCACCCGTGTTGAGAAATCTCGCCGGGAGGTTGATTTTACCCGCTCGCGCTCGGCAACTTGATGTTGACGATCGCGAACGAGGAAAAATCTCGCCGGGAGGTGGATTTTCCTTGCTCGCGCTCGCCAACTTGACATTGTCGAATGCGAGCGAGGAAAAAAACTCAGCTACGGTACGCTATACAGAGTTTTTTGGAACGGTGCGAGCTCCGTGTAACACGGAGTGCGGAAAACTCTGTAAACTACGCGAGCGGAGCAGAGTTCACTGCCCAGACTTATAATTGAGGCAACTTTCTGAAAGTGACATGTGGGTAAGTTAGTTGTTATAGCATATGTAGACTGTAGTTTTGGTAGTTTTTTCCCATACACATCCTATGTGGAACACTGCAGAGTCATCATACAAAGAGTGGCCTCTACTGTCAGCCACAAGTATGAGGACTAACACATGGTTAGCATCAGGAGACACACACACACAGACTTTGCCCACCATCTACGCTACCACTCCATGGTCATTGTGGCTGGCAATGAAGGACTATCTGCTACAGGTAGTTGGCATACACTCTATTTTACTTGTACCAGATGATGTTCAAGGCTGTTTCGTAAACATTGCTACATACATAATCTTTGTGACATATATTAGTGGATCAAATGTGGAATTTTTGTGGTTTAGTTTGAGCATGGAATACAAATGCTTACACAGTGTTAGTGCACTGACATTTTATTTACAGATAGATGTACAATGTGTAATTTTTCATCAATGTTTCCTATGATGTTGGACATTCATGCTTCAGTAAAGAAATTATTGATGATATTTTCCCTCTGCCTTATTGCTGCAACTGATGCTCCAGGTTGCTGAGACTACTCATCTTCCTCTGCATCTTCATCTGGCATCTCCTCATCCCCAAACTCATCTGGCCATGGCACATTGGGAGTGACACACATATTATGCAAAATGCAGCAGACCAAGGTAATTTTAGGGACCATAGGTGGGGAATAGAGCAATCTGTCCCGAGATACATCAAGGCTGTGGAAACATGATTTCACTACTCCAAATGTCCACTCAGTGATGGATCTGGTGTGGCATAGGGAATGATTGTAGGTCTACAGGGCTTCTGTTTGCAGGATCTTTACAAGAGTCATGACCCACGGCATCAGACTGTAACCTTGGTCTGCTGCAAAGAAAGGAGGTGTTGTATTAGTCAAGACTCATAATGAGGGTTTGCCCAACATTCATTTCCATTCTGGTCTGTGTCCAGCTTGACTCATACACCTTGTAAACTGTCATGAACATGGTATGACATTGTGTGGCATACAGGCAAGTCTGAATTGCCAATGGCTAACACAGAGCTAAACACACAAGTGTGATGTCCTCTGAGATACACTTAGTATTTGTCATTCAGCTGAGTGCCAATGCCATGCAGGTGATGATTTGTCACCAATGAGGTAAGTCTCTTTGCCATTGAGTAGGCACATGTCTCACAACAATCTATTCTGTCAATTTCTGGCTACTATGGCAAATCCTGAACTGATACCTGTCTGATTGGACAAGTAAGAGTAGCTGGTGATGTGTTTTACTTCTGTCACTCATATTTTGTGTTGATAATCTTAGCAAACATGTTTCTATGTGTACAGCCATGGGAAGGTTAGTGGTTGTATGTGAATATGGGACATGGTAGTATACACATGGCAGTGCACAGAGTCCACAATGGTTACAGTACACAGGTGTTAATAGATATGTGGTAATGTTGTACTCTACAGTGCGACAGGTAGACTGCATACACTCCAGTGCCACACATCTTGGGGAAAGTGTAGGCCATATGTTCGACGTGATTCATTGTCCACGGTTGTGTGTCTGTGCTGAAGCAGTGCAGCATATCTCCATGACAGCCACATTATTTTCCAGAAAACAGTATTGTTGGCTGTCATGGGGATGTAGTTTGCGCTTGAAGGGGCACCTTGCTACACAGTCTGGCACCTGGATGTCTGCTGTAGTGGTTTCTTCACCAAAAACGTATACATGTTGTGCACATTGGATGTGATGTGCGCATATGATGTGTGATGTAATGCAGCGTAGTTGAGTTGATCCAGTGAGGTTAATATAAGCCCATATTTCTCAGTTTCAAAGGTGTGGGATAGATCTTCATGCCTCCTTCCTGTGGGATTGACATGTGATACACAGACTCGAGACAGGGATTGCCTTGCTGCAACAATGTTTTTGAAAGCCTCATTTAACTATTGTTTAGCTATGTGAGGCTCTTTGACACAATTGCTTATGCACACAGGGCCTCATGTAGCTTGTAGCCACTGGGCATCAATGGACGTGAAAAAGCTGAGCTAACCTGCATCCAACATGTAGTGATGGAATGTGCCTTTCAGTTGACATACAGCACATCCACGGTTTGTCCACATTCGCAAACTCACATAATAGTGACTAGTGGAAACACGCCTCCCTTGCACCATGGTGCACATGTGTCGGCTTAGTGTCCAGACATGACGTATTGTTTAAAGGGATACATTCCAGCACCAATTCCATACAATCTGTGCTATTCCATACTTCAATGTGTCAGGCAGAATGCTGAACACATTGTAATTGGACATGAGAATGAGACAAGTGATTATGTATACTCTTTTCACCTCCCCTTGGGAAGCACACCACTGCCACACTGTTGCAGGGACCCTGTACATAGGATGTGTGCAAACTTGTATGATCTTCATTGGTGTTGGATGGGAAAGGCCAATGCAAGGCCCATGATAGAACTCCTTAACGAAGGGTGAAGTAGAGGTACTGGGCCGTGAGGCTTATGATGGCATCCAGGACGGTGGGGAGGAACCTGGAGAAGAATTCCTGGGATACTCCTGCCACTCTGTCAGTGGTGGGTTGAAAAGCTCCAGATGCCTGCATGTGCAGGACAGCCAATAGTTTGGCCTGCGGAGGGATGTTGGTGCAGCGCTGCAACATTGGCTGCAGCCTTGGCGCAATCTGGTGCAGGAGGTGGACAATGGACTCCCTCTTGTGCATGTAATGAGCAATTATCTCTTCCTCCCTGTGGTCAATGAGGTTAACCTCTGGCGGTATGTTCGCTGACTTTTACTGCGCTGCCTCTGTGGTGGTAGTGGTGGTCTCCTTGGTGCTCCTGGCTGCAATAGCAGAAGATCCATGGCGTAGTTGAGCTTGGCAAAGTGATTTGGGTCTGTTCTGCTTTTCTACCAGTATGCTAACGTCATTTTTAAGACCAGCTTTTGCCTAGGGGTAAAAAACCGCCGCTAATGAGACCCAGCATCAGTTTTTGAAAAATAGCGGCATTTTGCAAAATCCTTGTATATATGGAAACGTCAGTTTTGTGAGTGTTTTTCCTTGGGAACGCCTACTCTGCATATCATTTTCGGAAAATGCTGCTAGCCAAACTGGCGTTGAAAAAAATTGGCGCTTGCAGTGGGAAAGTGACATTAAAGGGCTCTAGCATCAATCTGTAAATATGATGCTGAAAAAAACCAGCCGCAGCATCAAAACAGTGACGCTGCAGTGGCATTAAACCCTTGTAATATGCCCCTGAGTTCCTTAATCATCTTTGGCGGAGAAATTGGAGGTTTTAAAAATGTATTTGTTGTAATTGACCATTTTTATTTGAGAGTCTAGTGTGGATTCAAAAGATTTAGTTTGTGAAGTAATGATGATTTTCAGGCCATTTTCAGACAGGATGTCAGACCTTGTTTGGTGTTTTGAGAGAAGGCTTTAGAGGTAATGATCAAGAATTCTGTTTCATATTCATTTTTAGGAGACTTTTAGGTATCCTATGGGTAAACTATGTGTTGAAGTGCAGTATTGGGGGGTGAAGAATTCGCTAAATTTACTTTTGCATAACTAATCAAAATGGCTGCAAAATTAAAGTGAAAAATGGATCCTCCCAACAATTTTTTGCACAAGGGTGCATTTGAACAAAAGCATTGCGATCAAGAGCTGCTCGCTTTCTATTTTTCCAGTGCATCTGCAGTAAACGTTTACAACAAAAGGCTTTGTCACTGTAAAGTTTTACAAAGATTGGCATGTAGCTATGAAAAGTGGTGTCATGGTGTACGTTTGGGGAATTTCAAGTTAGAAATGTAACAAAAATTCATAAAATTAATGAATTACGCTAGCGTAATTTAAATATTGGCTAGACCTATGCTGGTTATCCTATTTATCAAAAGATGGGGACTCTAGGAGCTATTCAAAAGGTCCCGAAGCTAAACTTATACCAAAAGGGAGTCACCGTTCCTAAGTAGAGAGAGAGAGAAGGGAAGTAATATGCTGGATATCTTCATCTGAGGATAATTTTAGGCAACTTCAGTAACCATTGGATAGAGATCCCCATTTTCCCTTCAAGATCCTCATCAGCTCCCTGGAGGAGTTGAACATCATAGCGAGGGACCTGACACTTCACAAACTGGTCTTAGGTGTCCTATCCCATATTCTTTACGAATGTTATGTTATTAAAACTTATATAGCGCGCTTATACCCGTAGGTGTCTTGGCGCTTCAGGCTTGAATCATACTCCACTAGAAGCTAATTTCTTAAAAGCCACGTCTTAAGTTCTTTTCTGAACTCGAGGACGGTAGGTATCGTCCTGAGGTATAGAGGGAGGGAATTCCACAGCTTGATGGTGTTGTAGCTGAAACTCCTACCACCCCAGCTTGTCTTTTTAATTCGAATAGTGTTCTGTTGGCCATGAAGGAGCTGCTTGTTAGTGTCAAGACCAAGAAAAGGCTCCCACACTTTAACCCCTTGACCGCGATCGGAATTCCGCTTGTGTGCTGGACATTCCGATCGCGGGTGTTGTCGTGACGAGCTCAGCTCGTCATGCGCACAGCGCTACCGCGCAGCATGACGAGCTGAGCTCGTCACGAGCATCGAAGGGGTTAAGGTTTCCATGACTGTGAAACCTAGCATTGGCAAAGCCATCAGGTCTGGCTTCATCATAGTGTTGTAATGGTTAAATGTGTTTTCAAATATCTAATTGCAATAATATGCTAGAAAAATAAAAGAAAACAGACCGCCACTGAAATGTAGGCACCGTATGCTTGCTGTGGCTGTTTTAATGTGATGTTTTGTTTCTAAGAATAAGCCTTCTAGTTGTGTGGTGCATTTTACCAACATTTTTGTGATGGTGATAAGAGTAAATCATCACTGGATGTGGAACTTTGTTTCTGTAAATGAAAAATCTAATGACCCAGAGACACCAAAACTTTTCTCTGGTGTGGGGGTAATTTTTTTTATTTCTTTTCTCCTCAAGGCCGCCAGGCTTTTACTAGCACATGAATTGGAGCACTGGTTCACTTGGGGCTCAGTCATAGTGCAATAGCATTGTTGAGGGAATTAAACACTGAACACATCAAATGAGACAAAAATGTATTTCATCTAGTTTTAAAACCTAAATATTAGTACATATCCATAGCCCACAAAAGGGTTTTATTCTCACAGAAAACATTTCATATTTGCAATGGAAAAAATGACAACAGCAGTCATTGGTGCTTTGTGCCCCAAGTCAACAAACAGAGATAAAAAAGAAAAAAATGTGCATGAAGAACGTATACAGTGTGTGTAAACAAGAACACACATTATACGGCTATTATTTAACTTGGAACTGTATTTGCTTGAGGCCTAGTTCAGGAACATCCGTTCAAAAGGTTTGTGTGTAGTATTTTGTTGACAACGTTTCAACCTTGTTTGAATTGATAAGGTTTCATCAGGACTAACAAGATCTGGCACCCCCTGAGTCAATTGAGCGAGTACTCTCTGGGGAACACTGAGATTGACTCGCTCAATTAGATGGTTTTGAGTGTAGGCATTACCTACTGCAGTTGTATACCAGCATTCAAAGTTCTGTTAAAGTAGACACAATTGCAGATAGGAAGTCTTTCTGCCCGTTGGAGATGAGATAGGGTGGACAAAGTTAATAGCTATATTGTTCACATGTACTGGGCTTCAACATCAGTTAATTACACTTTCCACTTATTATGAGCCCCTGTCTCTGACTTCGGTCCATAATTCCACGGAGAGCAATTAGCATCAGATATGCACCTGCTGGGGATGTTATCACAAGGGACGGTGAAGATTTCTTTCTCCTACATAAACAACCCAATACAAATGTTTCTAAGACAGGGATGTCCTGCTCAAAATGACTAGGGTGGGGGGTGGCAAGAATGGTGTTCCCCACTGTCAAATGTGTGCAGGAAAGGAACACAATAGCCATCTCTGGATTGTCATTCCCTTAATCTGCCGCCAGAAATCCTGCCAAATGACTTTCTGTAGATGGGAAAGGAGACTAAGAAAGCCACCACAGCATAATTAAATGTAATCCGCTGCGACCCTGTGCTAAATTGGGTTATTTGTTGGCTGGGGTGTAAGCCCTGATCAAGCAACAGCCACAATCCCTTGCAGGGTGAATCACAAAAAGTCACTAAATTAACCTGTGCTCAATGCACAGAAAGCAGTCAGGCTTACATTAGGGGGAATGTGTAAACTATTTATGCAGAACACTAACAGTAATAAAGTGGAAACACAACACAAGTAACATCCTTAACCAATTTAGAAAAATAGGGTACATTTATATAAATTATCTGACACCAAAACAACAAAAATCCAATCTGTAGAAGTGGAGTAAGGAATTTTTTAAGATTTTAGAAAATAACTAGCGCCTAAAAGATCAAAGCGCCAACCGTGGGCATCCAGTCGCGTGAGACCGGGCCCGAGTTGAAAAATATGGCCGAATGCAATGGAGCGCGGTTCGGATACATGAAGTGGATTGGGCCCGGTCAGCGCTTACCTTCAGATTTAGAGGAAATTATGAGGAAAGGTGTCTGAGAAGGTAAAGTTCAACGGGGCAAGGCTACAGCAGGCGTCCGAGAAGGGAGCATTGGTGTCGGCTAGCCCTTGGGACGAAGCCACAGTGAAAAGTTCTAAGTTTGGACTTAATCTGTGGAATGGAAGTCGAAAACCTTCAGCGAGATGAGGCAGAGGGCTGTAGCTGAAGACAGTTCCATGAGGCTGGATACTCCTTTGTTGAAGGACTGCTGATAAGGAATTTGCTGCTGTGGAGAAGAACTTAGCAGGAGAAGGCACAAAGTCAATCTGACCAGCGATGCATCTTGGGTGGATAGGCGAGCAGGTTGTTCCCTGTCTCCTCCTGGTTCCTAGAGCACTTTTGGGCCAAAATTTGTCTGTCCTGAGTTTTGGATTTTGGCCATCCTGGCACCTTTAGCACCCCTTCCAAGGGTCCAGGTTTGGAGGGGCACCACCTGGGGGAATCAGGACTCACACAGGCTAGGTCCAGATGTGGGCTCAAGATAGAGGAAACCTTTTGTGTTCCTGTGGCTCTGAACAGGAGGCCATCAAACCAGCCCTTGTGAGTCACACTGGAGATCCTGGGACAGATGAAGATCCAGTCCATGTACCCAGGCAGAAGGTAGTAGAGCAGCAGGACAACAGGGTAGCAATCCAGATGCGCAGCAGTCCTTCAGAGCAGCAGTCCAGCAGAGTGGCAGCCCTTCCAGCAGCAAGTAGGCCTTCTTGCCAGAAAAGTATCCACAGGTCCAAAGTGTACTGAAGAGTTGGTGTCCTGAGGTCCCCTGTTTATACCATGGTGTCCTCCTTCTGGATGGTGGGAGAAGTTTCTAGACACTGACTTTGAAATGCATGGAATTTCCTGACTCCCCAGCCCTGGATCCCAGCTAAATGCAGTGTCTGTGTGAGGCCCATTATGTGAAGGCAGAACACAGGCTATTCTGTTGCAGGTGTACCGATCCTCAGCTCCGCAACCCCCCATCCTGCCAGCAAATGGCTCATTGAGGCACACCTACTCCCTCTGTGTGTGACTGTCTGGTGGGAATTCACCAAGTCAAACTGTCAGTTACACACAGTCATGTGATCCAGGTTATGCTATAGGAACAAATGGGCTAAGAGCAGACAAATGCCAACTTTCTGGGTCCAAACTGGAATGGCATGGTGAGCAAAAAAAACGATGGATTTAGGCCCAGATCTCTGTACTGGGGTGAATGTATGACATTGTTCTGCATTCTGTCCATCAATTGTTCTTTTTGCAACTTTCTAAAAGTGGCATTTTAAAAATTATAATAACAAATGTGACTTTTCCATTAAAAGGGTTATTTCTCTTCAATTCCAAAGATATCAAACTTGAGATAGGTACCTTCTCCCAATCGGAAATTATAGCTTATTAAATGAAATCAAGAATCCCCAATGTTATCCTATGGGAGGGGTAAGCAAGGGTGAAAGGCAACATGTTTGGGGGTGACCCTGCAGAGAGGGCCAGGTCCAACATACCCACAGCCCTACATGCCTGCTGTAGCACAGGGACCCTTTCAAAATACTAGTCAGTTTACGGGCTTTGTAGTTTGAGAAGCTCGCCCAGTTTCAAAACAATCAAGGGAGAGGATTCTGCACCTTCACCCACCCCTGGTAACACTTATTATGAAAGTTTGTAAAGATTATATTTTACGGTAAAACAATGTGGATAGAATGTCTGTTTACTTTGGCTGGTGTTCTGTTTTATTTCTAATATTCATACACACATTTGCAGATAGTATAATTCTGTATAGCTGAGCTTAGTTCTGATATTTACATCATATGAAAGTGTTTGAATGTTATTTGATGCAGTTGCAGTTTCTGAAATGAATGCTCTTTTCCCTAGGTATCTGTGGGGGACATGGTGGTACTTGGACTTTTTATAGTGAACGGTATGGTTCCCCCTGCCCTCCCAGCTGGTCTGGCAGTTGGAATCATGTATGCCCAGAAGAGGCTGAAAAAGGGTGGAATTTTCTGTATCAGCCCTAAGAAGATACGTTTTTAGGCTGGTTCAATCTCGTCTGCTTTGACAAGGTATGTAGATGTTTTCATCATGGGTTGTGTTCATCTGCTCACACGGTTTACATATCTGTGTGCCTGATTAAGCAGGTAGTAGCCCTAGCCCTCAGGACATATGTGTGGCCATTTCTCCAACTAGTCAATGCCCTTCTGAACCCGCCTCCAGTTACTCTAGGCTCCCGCATCACTCCACTCTCTCTACTTAATTAACTCTCTCTCTCACTCTGTCTCTCTCTTTTTCTTTCGCTCCGTTCACACTCAGTGGCGGCTTGCCGAGGGAGTGTTGCGGGGCAGGGGAGGGGCAGGGTGGGGGGGTAGTGGAGTCCGACATACGACGGACAGGAGTAAGGTAAGTAATTAAATAAATAAAACTATTTACCTTGTGCGCGCTGCATCGCCAACTCGGCGATGCAGCACGCGCAAGGTAAATAGTTTTATTTATTTAATTACTTACCTTACTCTTGTCCGTCGTATGTCAGACTCCACTACTGCCCCTCCCCCGCCCCACCACCCCGCAGCACTCCCTCTGCGAGCCGCCACTGTTCACACTACTCTCTCTCTCTTTCTTGTGCCACTGTTCTTTTGTGACTTTGCCACTGTTTGCTCTTTTGCGATTTTGCTTTAACACTTTTATTATCTTTCTCTCCTTGTCTTGCAAAACACTTGCCGTGGGGCATGGACCAAGAAGAGCTTCCTGCCTGCGGCCAGTGTCCTTCCAAAGGCCACAGACTCTCTTTTCTCTTTTCACTTTTTAGCATGCACTCTAATAGAGTGCATGTCACCACAGTCCCTCCCACTTCCCTCATCCCTCTGTTACTGCTCCCTTGTGCTTCTTTCCACACCCTCCTCCTCTTCCTTTAAGTTTCCATCATCTTCTAACATCCCCAGCTCAAAAATGTGCTCTCCACCAAGCTCCTCCATGTGCTTGTCCACATACTTCCCATGGCATTAAAGTGCAATACAGACACATCATTCTGAACAATATCAATAACAGAAGAAACAATGTTATCCAATGTATAAATGCGTGATGAGAGCGTATTGATGCTATTGTCGACCACAGCTAGAACCTTTTCTAAATTAGCCTGATCAATTTGACGTAGACGGAAGGCTGCCTCCATCTGCGAAAGTTTCCAAATTTCATTGTAAGCTGCATACCTAAATCTTTTAGCCCTGGGTGCCCTAGGTCCCAAGAGAAAATCAGCCAAATTAATGTCACTCGACAAGAGCGACAGGTGTTGTTTTACTGATGAAAGGTAAGAATGGTCCAACCATTGTTGGCATAATTTACCACCAAGTATGTGGTAACCGAATGTGAACGTGGATAACGTGGGTCCGGTCTAGTCTGGGTGAAACCAGGTGTTACATTATAAAAACGTAATTGACATGCATTTGATTTTGTTTGCCACACCAACCAACCTGATGAATCAACTCCTGAACATTAAAGGAGCCATTGCGAAATAAAGCCTGCAAGGCATCAATAGTGTAATTTGTCTTTGCCCGCCAATTGTCGTATTCCACCAAGGACGGAATAGATGGCATATTCAAATTCTTAACAGTGGCCAACCCGAAACAAGTGGTTTGGTACACTGTATTATTTAAAAATAAAATTTGAGTTGGGATCAAGCAGGCACGATGTAACGCTTCAGTTCCCTGAACCTGCCATAGCTTAGTGCCCCAGATCGATTTTAACTCAATGGTCTCTTTTCAGTGATCATAACCCCGTGTAGCCAATTGCGCCCTAAAAGAGTTGGAATAAATCAATTTAGAGTGGGTCAGGATAAATTTGGATACCGGTTGCGATTGTAATTTAAAGTAATATAATTCTGGATCAGATGTGTCATAATCTTTAAAATATGTGAACTTCTCTTTAAGAGTCTTAGAACTCCCCTGTATGGGAGTTGGACAATGTTCCCACTGAGTGTAATTACGAACAGCTCTCAACGTGTTTGTTTTGCGCAAAAAAAGATGCCCATAATGCAGATAACAAAAGAGATCAGCATAATTGGCAGAATTTAAATACAAATCTTCAGCATCAAAAGCAGCATAATACTTTGAATCTGAAAATAACGAATGTACAGCCTGAACATCCCAATCGTCAGAATGTATGTCCCGTGTCACCACATCTCCTAAGGAGACGCAAAACACATATGGCACCCTGAGCACCTCTGTCGGACCGTGGACTTCGAAGGCTACTTTATCCCAAACAATGCCATCTGCAACCGGGAATGCTGAAATGTTCACAAGTGCTCGATCACGTTTCATGATGTGGGACGATGTGTGAGGGGCCAGAATTCCATGCATCAAGTTCACAGCAGAGCGTTCTGGTAGATAATGACCATTGATGAGTAAGAAGAACACGATCACAAACCCAATTGACATGAAAAGGAAAATCAGTATGAGCACCAAACAAATGTATGGCCATGGAGGGACCAGGTAAGTCTGGTTGAACTAAGAGAAAAAAATACTTAATGTAGTCGGTTGTTCTGCCAAACCGGAAGTCGAGGAGGATGAGTCAGAAGAGAAGCTGGCATTATCTCTAAAGTAGCCGCTTGCAGTTCTGTTAATGAGCGATGGTAGAGCTGGGTCAGCTTGATGTTGTCGAGGACTGACCGGTATTCCACCAATGGACTCATCTGTAGGATAAGCGTACTCGACTTCCGCATTGGAAGATAGAGGCTGGACAGAGGAAAGGTCAATAGTAGTGTCCATCACCTTCCCAGCTATACGAGCATCAGAGGAAGAGGATGAAGTCAGCGGAGTCAATGAAATTGCGTTACACGAAACAGCAGGCATGACACTATTCAGAATCGGCCAGACGGTGTAACTTGACATTGTCCACTGAGATATATCTGTTGTCTTTGCGACCAGGTAAAGGTGGTAAAATAACTGTACGAGTACCCTTCAATCCAAGTATTGGGACTGGTGCACGATAGGAGGGTCCAAATTCTTTCTTGTTCTCCAGCTTTTCTCGTACCAGGTCTCCAATCTTGGGAAGCCAGCCGGCTACGGGAATCAGCAGTGCTGCATCATCTGAAGAGGGTAAATGTTCAGTCGCATAGCTGTCACGGGTCTTTTGTAGATCCTGTAACACAGTAGAATGATTATCTATGTCAAAGGTTGCGGCAGCCACCACAACGTCTAGACCATCATGGTCTGGCACAAACATTTTAATGCCAAAGAGCATTTTGTATGGGGTCTGCCCACCCAGAGATCTTCTTGGGAGATTATTGAGTGCACGTTGAACACCATACAAACTGGCCAGCCAGTTCCTGCCAGTACCTAAGACTCTAGCTGTCAAGGATTGCTTTAAGACACGGTTCATTCGCTCCACAATTGAATTGCCCTCAGGCCTCTATGGAGACAAAAACTGCACCAGCACCCCCATGGACTTCATTGCGTCCTTGTAAGCCTTAGAGGCGAATGCCGCACCTTGGTCCGAATGGAAGGTGACACAAACAAACATCCCGACAGACACGCAAATCACTGATGACATTTAGAGCATCAGCACTGCGTTGTGGCCAAACCCAAAGGAATCCAGTGCACGAATCAACCGCAACTAAAATATATTTAAATGCAGTATCAGAAGAGAACGGACCGCAGTGATCAAGATATACACAGCCAAATGGTTTATTAGAAATACATAGCTGTGTTTGTGGTGGGCGAGACGCCGTAGATGGTTTGATTTGCTGACAAATGTCACAAGAAAGCACATAAGTACGGGTCTGTTTATATAAACCACACAACCAATAACATTGCTGTAAAATCGAGACTGTCGCAGACACCCCGGCATGTCTAGAAGCCATTCCCTCGTGTGCGGCTCTGATCAAAGCAGGTCTGTGGTCCATGTTGGGAACCAGCCGATCCCCAACAGATGGAATAGAAGCGTAAGGAACTTGTTCAGGAGATATATGATAAGAGTATTTCGAAGGGAAACCCTGAGGATAACCGGTTCCATCCCTCGTAGCAGCCACTGCTGCCAAAATATCATCATCTATTTTAGTCATGGACCTTGTAACTGCTGCTACGGAACACGTGGCTACTGCAGATTTGGCCGCTTCATCAGCCAAAGAATTACCAAGAGCATGTGCTCCCACACGCTGATGGCCAAGAGTATGGATAACCTGTGTGAGGGGCAGAAGCTGTTTAAGCTCTGCCACCCGAACCCAAAGCATTGTATGCTTAATTGCGCTGCCTTTAGAGTTTCGATAGTCATTTCGAGTCCAAAAAATAAGTTGTCATTAAAAGACTGAACACAGTAGTAAGAATCGCATATGATAAGAGTATTCACATTTGGATCAGCGAACTCAAGAGCAAGAATAAGAGCGCACAGCTCCGCCAACTGTGCGGTACAGTCCCCAAGTGCTTGAGTATGCACTATGGAGGACTTAAATTCCCCATTCACAATGGAGCCTGCCACAAATGCGCAAGCCGCCGAATAAGCATGTTTGGAACCCGTGGCCAGTTGAGCCGAGCCATCGGTTTAAATGACACATTTGTATTGTAAACGAAGCAAAGACAAGGGAGAAGGATGAACATGTTCATACTGTAAAAACTCCTGTGTCTGTAGTGCAGGGTCAAAGATAAAAGTGACACCTGATGATGTCAAAGACTTAGCCCATTGTATCCAACGGGGATGTAATGCTTTAGAGTTAGGTACACTTGCCTAAGTCACGGCCTCCAAAGCAGGGAAGGGCGTGACCATAAGAATGCGTTTACCTTGCACCAATGAGCAATCCTTCAGAATCTCCATCTGGACCGCAGTTAAAACTTTCCCAACTTTGGAAAAACGCATTTCAGCTGCAGTGTACAAAAGTGATTTGTATGCAATAGGTACTGTGTCCCCCTCATTGAACGTCAAATAAGTGAAACCCACCGTCCCTGGTATGATACGTATCACCAGGTGGTTTGTGATGTTATCACGAGTCAATAAGTAATAAGTTGCAAGCAAGTCAGATTGCAAAGAATGTAGAATTGAGGTATGTTCCGGGAGCCAGCTGGCAGAAGAATATGTCGGTTGTATCAACGCATAAATCGGTTTGATACGCTGGGCATAATCTGGAATGTAAGTTCTCCTGAAATTTAAAAATCCCAGCAAGGACTGAAGTTTCTTCAGAGTAGAAGGGGGTTGCAAATGTGCACATTTCTCCAGGAAGTGGAGGGCTAACCCCTTTCCTTCATCATTAAGCTCATAGCCCAAAAAGAGCACCCCCAAATGAGCGATGTGTGACTTTCCAAAGTTGAATTTATATCCATAGTCGGCGAACGCAGAAATTATGCGGTCGACTCGGGCAAGATGCGGGATGAGCTCATCGTCCGTGAGATAGATATCGTCCACGTACGAGAACGCATCTGGATCTATGTCATGTAACAAAGACACAACACGTGCGGCAAATGCCCCGGGGGTATTCTCATACACCATGGGCAATCGTGTAAATTTTCTGATTTCCGACGGCTGTGAATGCTATCAAGTCACGGCTCTCAGGAGCCAGATTGTGACTGTAGAAACCATTGGATATTTCCAGTGTAGTTTTGTATTTTTGACGAACACGGTTGTTCACCAGCGCAGAGCTGTGTGTGTTTTGCACTGCAAAAGTGTGACAATGACTATTCAAATTTCGGTAATCCAATACAATCCGATATGAACCGTCAGGCTTAGATACCGTAAAGAGAGGAATATTCATCTGCGATGTACCAGATTCAATCACACCCTGATACTCTAACTGTGTCAGAATGTCACAAACGTGAGCCTTAGCTTCGCGTTTGATCGGATATTGTGGTTGTGGCTGTGGTGTAGACCGCAAAGGAATCTCATGTGCCGGTGAATCAATATCCCAGCCTACTTGGTTACGGTACACAGCGGGGGCCAATGCCAATGCCCACTCAGCTGCTAAAGCCGTTGCATGCTCTACAGGGACGTAACGCAAAAAACTCGGAAGTATCACGTCCTCCCCTCGAGAAGCGGCTAACACAAATGGTGGAGGCCAATCCGCCTCCGCCAACAAAATGTCGTATGAGGAGGTTAGATTTTCCCAGAAAACCTCCTTGTTTGGACGTTGTACATCACCCTCAATTTGAAAAATAATTTCATACAGTCTATCCGGGGGGGCAACCCGGGTATCTGCTGTTTCCACAGTTATGAAGGTATCAGTTGCTGTCGCCTCCAGACAGGGACGCAGTGCCTCCCGCACTATGGTAAATCCGCTGCGCTGTCGAGCAGAGTCACCGGCCATGTCGAGTCCAGGAGTCGTGTTCTCACCGTCTGAGGCATATCTTGCTGTTAAAGCTGCTACTTTCTTCTTCTGAAACGGGGGTCTGAAATGCGGCAGTTCCTCTTGTTTGGCTTTAACGTCAAACGATCGAGGTTGATCTCGTCCCTGTTGAGTGGTCTGACCTTTGCCACGGTCCTGGCACTCCCCACCTCCGACATGAGAGTCCGAAGTGTCCTGTAAAGAACGAGGAGAGCGCTGATAAGGGACCTGAAATCTATCAGGAGTCTTAAGTTTTGCGCGATCGCGCAAGTCACAAGTACGCTCAGAAGACTCAGGTGTCGGTGAACCAGCACGCAAACCTTGCTTCTGTTGTTGCTGCCCCTGTTTCTTATTCTTCCAGTTCTTTTTAGGAAAGAACGGACGCCTGTCTTTATCAGTCTGGGCTTTTTATTGAGCTTGAGATTGTGTATGCGTTTGAGCAAAAGGCTTAACTCCCAGACTATTGTGGCCTATAGTTTTATATGCCTTTGCAATAATCTTTGGTAATTCGCGTGGTTTGTCTGCAACCGGTAAAGCCTCCAAGCGGTTTGCCACTTGAAAGCTGACAGCATCACCCTTGACATTAGCAAGAATCATGTCAGCAACCACGTCGAACACCCCCACCAGTCTCATCCCCAACGGCACAGCCGCTTCGGCCCCGTGTTCATCTTGAACGCGTTTGATCACAGAGGAGAGTACGGTCATGGAAGGAGTGCCGAAACACTTCGAATATACCGCTGCAAACACCTTGCCCCAGGTGTTACAATCAGCGAGTTCGGGAATTAAGTCTTTAGGCAAACTAATAGTCAAGATCCTGTGTTTATCCACAGGACTGGCATTTGGAAAAACAGCCTCTAGTTGTCCAAATTTCTCAGCATGCCAATAAGGAAATTCATCCTTATTTTGTGGACGCTTGTCCGTGACAGAATTAACCATAAGCGGGCTGATGGTCACAGCACCAGGACCCGCAGGTTGCGCAGCAACGCCAGGTGGACCCACCTGGAAGTTGCGCGTGACGAACTGTATAACAGCCCTATGTACGCGAATCAATGAAGCATGTAACACGCGCAGGTCTGCAATCGCAACAGTTAAATACCATGGGTGTGGGGTGTACCCAGCCAAAACGGGCCACGTGGCCCCACCTATCGACAAAAGGCCTAAACGTACCAGTGAAACTGGGTGAGGAAGGGCGCCATTAAACCAAATCTGGTGTTGCCAAGCCGTAAGCAGAACCTCAGGAGCCCGATAAGGCTGATAAGCGTGAGGAAGGGCCGTGGCAGTGTATGCATGAAACAAATTATCCGTTCCATCTACTGCCGGAAAGGTGACCTCGAAGTGGTAAGCTGGATTTGCCTCCACTACAAATATAAGTTCTGCACCCGCATCAGGCACTCCACATTGAGTTAAATATGCCGGAGCGGCGCGCGGCTATGAGGTGTAATATCAACTGCCATAACAAAAAACAAAGAACGACAACGAAAAGCGCGGCAGCCCAATAATGGGTCAAGAATAAAGAATAACAACTTTTTAAAACTTCAAGCTTGAAAGAACCTATAATACAACAATATAGGAGGTCACACCATCACAGCTGTCTCCGGAAACAGAAGTGAGGGGATTGTGGACAAGCACAAGCACTACACAAGCGTCTCGCAGATAAGAACCAGACCAAACGTTAGCGCCGCCATGTTGCAGGGATTCTGCACCTACACAGAAACTATGCACAGGAAACCGGGACCTCGGTGTATAGGGGTGTACCAACCTACCACCTTAGTGCCCAAAATCCCAAGACCGACTAGCTATAGTGTCTCATTCGTTCTCCTCCAAAAATCGCAGAGCTACAAATGATTAGACAACCCAGAACACAACACTCCCCACTCTCTCAGGAATCGCGGTAGCAAGACATACTCGTTCGTTCACTCACTCGTACTTGTCCACAATAAGAAATTGGCAGAGTCACTGTAATAGTTCAAAATGTTTGTTTTAACTATCGTGCTCTACAATACAGTATACGAGCCACTACCAGCAGCAAAATGCATAAACTCAAAACAATTAGCATTGTTACAATTCCATAGAGTACAAAAGGGGAAGTCATTTTAATAAGGAGAGTGGAAAAAGGACTATAAGCCCTAACCACCCTCCCCTTGACTGGAAGAAGTTTATTTATATAAAGGAAGATCTCTGGGCCTTGACAGCAGACCCCATACCTATAAGCCTAGATGCAAGGTTTACATCATGGGTACAGCATAGCTCTTCTCCATTGAAAGGGCTCTCTCCAAGTGTCCGTTAGAACAACATGCATCCCCGCAATATCAAAGCACGAGTCTCCAGCCCTGCAGCTGTGTCTAGCATGTTATGTCTAGGTGCTAGGGACTGACCAGAACAGCATAACAAGGGGCATTATCGACCTTGTACATCGTGTTCAGACAAAACTTCAAGAAGTCAGCAAAGAATGCGAAAAGCAGACAGTTCTCATGTGAAAGGCATAAACAGAGGCTTGCAAAAATAAAGTCATGTAGTAACGTGCGCAAAAGTAGCATCATGGCATCAAAGCTCATGCTAACTTAGCAATGTCCACAATGTCCCCAAGAGCCATATAACAGTAAGTAGCACAGAATAAACAGTGGTCACCAGGGGGGGAACAAACCATATACTAAAATAGTGGTATGTGAACCATGACCCGAGTCAAGTCAATACTCAGAGGATGTAGAAGTGCCGGGGACCCAAGGAACCACCCAAGGTGAGTATCTAGGAGCCCCACGGAGGTCGTGTGCAGTGTAGGAAGACGACTGTGTTCTCCATACAAATCAACGTGTAAGTCGCGGTTGCAATTTTAAAGTAAGAGGACCCTTCCCAGTGGACCCTGAAGCAACCCCGTGGAGGACAAGAGGTTGGAGGGCCACCCCACCCGTGGATACCCTAGGAACCAGGTTACCTGCACCAGGGAAGCCGGGTGGATAGGTGTTAAGTGGCGTCGGAAACCGCTGCCGAACCCAATGGAGGACTTCATGAAGAGGCCGCTGCTGGGGAAGGTGAAAGTGTCTGATGGAACCCAAAGGTGGATTCAAAATGTGAAGAACCTGCAAGCAGAGTGGACAGAGTCTATGCCACTCAGGAGTTACCAGGAGGCATTGGAGACGACTGCCCACTGATGTCGGGTGTTGCAGGAGAGCTGACGTGACCTTGAAACTGCAACTGTGTGGACCATGCAAAGCTGTGGAAGACCAGGAGCCGTACACGAGCTGTCCCACGTCAGATGTTGAGAGTTGAGGGGTCGGTGTCTGGCGGGAGCACCAACAAGCCTTGGCAACTGCAACCAATGAGGAAGTTGAGGAAGGGGCAATGTCAGGACCAGCAAGGTCCAGGAGACTCGCCACAAGCAGGGGAGCCCAAAAGAATTCAAAGGTGACTCTCAAGAGGACCCAGTGGCCGGAGGCACTGAAGTCGCAGAGGACCTCAAGTAGCTCACCAAAGATGCAGGCCCATGGTGCAAGTGATGTGGTGAGGACAAAGATCTTGGTCACTGGAGATACTTGAGGTTGGGACTACTTGGAGCCTGAAGATCTTGGTGGAAGGAAGCCAACAAGCCTTTGCAACTGCAAGTCAACGCGGTGCACAGGGGTTCGGTTCCTGCAGCTCTGACAAGGGATACTGGCCTCAAACTTTGTGAGAGGACAGGGCAGGCCTCAAGGGAGGTGAAGAACTACTACCTGTGTTGCTGAGCCCTTCGGAGTCCGTGGGAGCCCAGGATCAGCAGACCAGTCAGCTTAGTTGCGGTGCCTGTAGATGCAGGGAAGTGACTCCTTCACTTCAAGGGAGATTCCTTCAGATGTCTTGGATGCCCACAGGCTTTGGACAGATTCCTGTATGGAGCACAGTCATGGACGTTGCAGCAGACAAGCAGGGTGAAGAGATCAGGAGCAGCAGGAAACTTCCCGGTTGTAGCCTTAATGCCCAGAGTGAAGTCCAGCGAAGTCCAGAGTGCCCTGATGGTCGGAGTTGAAGTGGTGTCTTAATTGAATCATGTCCTACGACGAATCTAGGGACACACCCTCAGGTAAGCCCTTAAATACCCTAAGGAAAGGGTTGGGATGATTCAGGGGTCCCTCCCTAAGGAGGGGCTGGACAAGGGGGAGGATACTCCCCTGTCCTTTTTCCAGTTTCACGCCAGAGCGGGAGCCAACAGCTCCCTGAACTGGTTTGCACTGGACTATGCATGGAGGGCACCAAATGTGCCCTGCACACAGACTATGTGGCGCTGGTAAGCGCCCCCACCCTGCCCCAATACACTAAACCCTGTCTGGGAGATGGTCACACCTCCCTGTGACAGAATACCTATTGTTCTACCTTCCCCTGCTTTAGCTTGGCTCAGCAGCAGGAGGGCAGAATCGTGTCTCTGGTCGGCAGCAGCCATGTTGTGCTGTACGGGTCTAGAAGACTGGTATCTGGAGCACTGAGGGCCTAACGGAGGGCCTTTACAGTGCTTGGAATCATACCTCCCGCACTGTTTATGGTGTGGGGGTATGATTCCAACATGTTTGATACCAAACATGACAGGGTTCGTTACAGCCAGTTTCGAGATGGTCATTGCATAATGACGCGGTGCACCTATATGTTATATGGCTGTCTCACTAACAACCCGGGAGAATGGACTCCGAAGGCTGTATGGGTGGCCTGCTCATGCAGGGGCACCCTCACACTTAGAACCAAGCACCCTGCCTTCAGGATTGAAAGGCCTGCTGTAGGGGTGGTTTATAGGTTTTTAGTGCAGTGACCCTAGATTAAGGAAAACCTATATCTTTTGTAAGTGGTGCTAGCAGCAGCTTACACAGGCTGCTATGTCAGGCCTGTAGTAATCGATTGAATGGTCTCCCATAGGTGGTATAATACATGCTTCAGCCTATGGGGGACCCTTGGGGTACCTATGCCCTGGGTACCTTATATACTAAGGACTAATACGGGTACCCCAGTATCCAATCTGGGATTTTACCTAAGTACTTACCATACAATTTAGGGGAGAAAGCAGAGAGACTAGGGTCCTGATTAGCAGGATCCCAGTCAGACTAGTCAGAAACAGTATTACATCACGCAAAAAGTTATGGTAACCATAGAAGCAGATCCTACTTTCCTACAACTTCTTAGTAAATATGATACAGTTCTGTTCTCTCCAGTTCATGCAATGCTGCATTGCGTGAACTCTTTGTAAGTCATGGCCTTACTGTATATCGATAGTCTCTTAGAATTCGGCATCATCAACTATTAATTTGGAACCATATTTTTCTTTGAAAACCTACTTGACAAACATGGACAAATTAATGTATAGACCCAAAAAGATTATTCACCTTTGCTGTTTTAATTGGAGGGGATGCTGTAAGCTAAGTTGAACATGGACCTGAAAAGGTTCAATCAGATGAGCATGTGTGTCTGTGAAGGTCTCTTAGATATTTACATGGGGACATGTTTTTTTGTATCTGTGGGGTTGCAAAGTGTATAGTGAGATTACTTTCGTATCTGTGTTTATTTACTACTAATGGTGATGCTGCGTGTGTTTGTTGTGTGTGTGTGAGAGAGGGTGTGTCAATGTGTTTGTGATTATTATGTGCATTTGGGTGGGTATTTAGTGGTTCTGTAAGTGTTCATGGAGAGTGTATTATGTACACCTATGTAAGTGTTTGTACATGCATGCTATGTGTGCAGTGTGGTGTGTGGATATGCGTGTTTCTATGGTGTGTGTGTGTTGTATGCTCTGTACAGTGCAAGTGTGTGCATGGTGTATGTTGTATTTCTGCATGTGTACCTGTATAGGTTGTGGTTCCCACTGTATATGTGGGGTGTGTGCTTGGTGTGTACAGTATGGAAAGTGTGTATGTTTTGGTGTCTATGCTGTATAATCAGTGCTGTGTGTGCTTTATTTCTTGGGAAGGTTTGCATGTGCAAGCGTTTGTGTGCTTGTGTGCATGGGAATAGTAGTGCCTTTGTATTATGGGACTGTACGAGTGTGTGTGTGTGTGTGTCAGTGCAGTGTGTGTTAATGTTTGTGTGAGTGTTCAAAACCTTTATGTTCATGGTGCGTTTTAGTGTGTGTGTGGCTTGTATATACATTCATGTATACCTGGTGTGTGTGTCCTTTATGGTGTATTCAGTGTTTGAAGTGTGTGTATGTGTTTCAATGTGTGTGTTATATGACCACAGCTGTGTTTGTGTGTTCAAGGAATAAAATGTGTCTGTGTCTTCATCTGTTTGTGCGTGTTCTATGGTTGTCGATATCACTCCAGCCTTTGTAATGCTATCCCTGCAAACCTGAGTCCTTTTTGGATTTAGGTATTTTGAATTGCTCAAATAAGTAATTTTAAGCATAACTAGAACACTTTGGGACTGATGCACAAAGGTAAATTTATAGTTTTGTGTAAGTTTACGATTTTTTACAATTCACAAAGGAATTTTACCAGTATTATCTTTATGGAATCTGTGCATTCGTGGCGGAAGCTCCACACATAAAAAGAAAGGCAGTCGCAAAGATACTACGTAAAGATACTACTCGCAATACCAGGCACTGATTAACCATAAAATTACATGTAGATGTTATATCAATCAGCTATGTCATCCAGTGGATGCAAGTTTGCAAGTGGCCTTTATTAGCTAGTAAATGCATTTGTAATGGTAATAATCATATTTTCAATGTGTTCTATTGAAGGTGTAATGAAATATGCCAATGTTTAAAAGCCTCTGTTTAAATACTTTTATTAAACATAACCGCACACTAGATGAAAACTAAATTGAACAGAAAGCTGATACTCTAACTAGGCACAGTGGATACGCTGCTCATGACAGCAGGTGGCGGCTCCTGCTGACACACTTTACTAACTGCGTAAACTCCACTCCACTTCATGTGATGTAATATAATGATGCAGGAGGAAACATGCACAAACACAGGTTTAGGAGTGTTGTGGAATGTCTGTTTACATTGTTTGAAGCCAAAAATGTGGATCATTGCACAAACATGAATTATCATACATCTCAGTATAGAACCCTCAGTGCAGTTTAACTGTTTGACTCTTAAGGAGATGGCACACAGCAGAGACAAATGAACTGTAATGAGGCTCATGTCAAATATTGCACTACTTCTGAGTTTCCTTGATACCAGACCAACTCAGGGTTTATTCAGCATCAATACATTTGGAGGCCTTCTGAGGATACTCCCAGATGTGGGTCTCCTCTGTATTCCCTCATCTGAAGTTCTCTTCCTTCGTGCACCACCTGCGGAACTCCTCAGTGTTCCATGACCTCAGGGTCCTTGATATTCCACCGCCTAATGGTCTTCTCTATACCCAATCACCTGAGGTTCTCAATATCCCGTTGCCTAAGGTTTCCCTAAACTCCTCATCTAAGGGTCTTCCGAGCTCTTCTGTGTGCAACCACCTGTGGTTGTCTTCAATATCCCATCACCAAAGGATCTACCTAGAATTCTATTTAGCTCTAAATTCCCACCTGATAATTTCTTCAGTACCTCACTACATGAAGTGTTCTCATTATTCCATTCAAACCCTCAGCACCGCTTGAGGTTCTCTTCAGGAGGCCACCACCTGATGATCTCCTCAGTCTACCAGTTGAGCCCCCTGTCATGGTTTGAGGGTCTCCTCAATATACAACAATAGCTCTCCCACAGTGAGCATCTGTCTGAGTTTCGAGTTGCCTAAGAAGATTCTCAGAACTTCTCTTGAGCTCTACCACACCACCAGAATTCCTTGGTATCACACCATCCTGAAAGTGTCCTTAGTACTTGACTTGAGCTCTCTAAGGTTGGTGCACGAGGAGGACTTCATAAAGATTAGGACTGGTGCAAACAAGCCTTGACAGCACTCCATACACGGTTAAGAGTAAATGGTCAAATCAATGCATTGTAGATTGGAAATTGAATGCATTTTATTTGTTTGAAGCTTGAATACATTTATTGTTTCACACCACAATTACATGGTGCCTTAAAAATTAATTATTGCTGTTTTTCATGTGCTGATGCCCATTTAAACCTAGACTGGCACCCTAACAGAAGAAGGCCTGGACCTCTGGGGGCTAATTCCATCAAAGGGGCAAAGGTATGACTGGGAAATAATTATATTGATGTCTGAATTCTAAGGGTACATATTTTCCATGCATATTATGGCAATGAGAACTGAATATGTGTTATCAATGTACAAAGGTAAAGGCAATATCGGCACCTCCTAACATGCTTTCAGGTGCAATAAAAGGTTCAAGCTGATTTAGAAAGGTTGTCCAGAAAGCCACGTCCATCCTTAACAATTTGGCATTGAGCAATCTCGACTAGTACAACAGCTGCTTGTTGGCCTCCTAGGTACCTCTATCCCTTACAAAGTCATAGATTTGCAGCAGCTTCCTGATTCAGCCTCTCTGTACATAGACCTTCTACCCTCTACCACCATCGAGCCATCCGGATGTTGCTTGTACAATGCATGCAGGGTCAGTGGCAAGTGTGCTGCCATTGTCCTTACAAGCCTATACAAACGCATAATTATCTCTAATATGTAGACATGAAATGAGGATTTAAAGCTTTTTTTAAATGTTGAATCCTAATATGTTCCTAAACCAAATTCAGTGAAAAAGCTGCAAAGTTAAGTTTGTTTCAGAACAGGTAAAACAATGTGCCAAACTAAATGATTTGTTACAATGTTGGGAGCGATGCTCCAGGGTCCCCTTCGTCTTCCAAAACCTACAAAGATGGTTTTATTTATTATAACGAGTCAAGAGTCCAGCACAATTGATAGCCAAAGGCATTTCATTTATTTTAGTTCCGGCTATTGGACTTTTTCCAGTGATTCAGTAACTTTAGGAGACGTTGCAGGGGCCTCAGCAAAGCCTGCACAGGTTCACATATTTCACCCTGTACATAGCTGGTAAAGAGAGAATATTTAACTAGTGACAAGTTTTCATCTTAGTGTCGGACCTTTTCAACTTCCAGCACACAGATTTCAAGGAATCATGTTCTTCAGCAGGTAATCCTGGCTGCCCATGACAGCCCAATGCCAATTTGTGCCCAGGGGGGCTGTCCGGAAAGCATTTCTCACTGCCCCAATTTTTCACAATCTATACCCTCGAAAAATGTCTCAACACCCTCCTCCTCCTGGTTGTCTTCTGTATACAATATTTTAAAAAAGTATGAAATACTTCCAATATCTCCTGTGGGGTTTCCACTTTTTTACCCTGTCTATCCTTCATATTTTGGATTCTCTGTGAAGCCTCTTTAGACCGGAGTCTTTGCGCCAAACATCGCCCGGTGGCTTCGCCAAACTTGTATCTTTCTTCCTTAAACAGGTTATATTTAATAGCAATTTCTTTGCTCCAGTGTAGGTTAATCCTGGCTTTGCATCGGGCCACTTCTGAATGTAAAGGGGTAGTATCCCCTCCGTTCGATATCTTTCAGATCAATTCTTCTTCTGCCAGCCTAAGCCTCCCATATAAATCTTGAACTTCTGCTCTCAGTTGTTTCTGCCTGTGCAGCCCGTAGCTCAAAACCTCTCCCCTCAACCCTGCCTTTAGGGCATCCCAGACATAAGCTTGTGAGGTCGAATCATGGTTGACTTCCAGAAATTGCCGAATCCAACCATTCATATGGTTTATAAAATTAGATTCTTTTAAAAGTTTCCGGTCGAACGAGAAGGACCTACGAGGAGGAAAGTTATTATTGCTGTTAATCAGGATGTCTATCACTAATGGACCATGATCTGATGTGATTCTTGGATAGACTTGTATTCTAGCACCCGTTAATAATTCTGATGGCACAAAAAAGTAATCCAACCGGACCAGTTTATTATGGGGATAGGAATAAAACGTGAATCCCGGATCTGACTTCTGCAATGTAGACCATGCGTCTCTCAGGTCATGATCCTCCACCAAATGCTGTAATGCCTTAAAAACTCTAGGCTTTCTACCTGTATAGTATTTGCACCCCTTCTGAAGATCTTGGCCATCTAAATTAATATTAAGATCAACACAAAAGATCAGCGGGGTAGGCCATGAAGCTAACTGCAGATTAAGGCCCTCTAGCACTGTGGCTTCGTCAAAGTTAGACCCATATATAGAGCATAAAGTAAATATAAATTCCCCCCTGGCACATTCTATAACCACCCAGCGGCACTGATTGTCGACCGATATTCTACCAGTGCTTTGTATCCCATTCTTGGCTAAAATGGCTACTCCTCGATATGTGGTGGACTGTTGTGTGCAGTCTAATAATGTATACCCCATCTCATTAAAGACCCTCCGCTTGTCCCATGAAATGTGAGTCTCTTGGAGACATACCAAGTCGGGTTGCATCACCCGCAACTCAGCAGCTACCCTCTGCCGTTTCGCATTATTGTTTAGCCCACTTACATTAAATGAACATAAACGCATATTACCTTGCACCCTTTTATCCCCCATCAAAAACTGTTGTATCTCTCCAGTTTATGACCTTATCTCCTGATTTAATATACCTCCATAACCTCATCTTCAGTTTGCTGTGGATTGCATTTTCTTTTAAACCCACCTCCCTCTCTCCCTCCTCCTGACCCACCCCCTCCCCACCTCCTCCTCTACCCATAGTGAAGTCAGCGGCCTGGCTCCACCCCGCCCCCCACCCCTCCCGTATTGAGGCTTTAGGACCAATGGTCCCGGTGATGGATAGCTAACCTCTCCCAGAAACTCCCCCATGCATATCTGACAAGCCTAGAAAACATATATACCAAAAAAATTCCTAATAGCCAAGCATAATAATGACTTTATACAACCAGCCTGAATCACAAGACTTTGTATCTCTGTTCATTTTATAAGATCTATAGAGTTACGTTCCTCCGCTCACACACAGAAAAAAGAAAAAGGACAAAAGAGAGAGGAAGTGAGGAAGATAGAGAGAGACAGTTCTCCATGATAAGATACCACATCTGAGTACAAATCATGTACTGATCCCAGAACACGAGGAACATGAAAAGAAAACCCTATATGTCTCTTCTATAATCTTAAATAATCTTAAACAATGGATTGCAGGTGTTCCTTGGCTTTGATCTCCGATGTGAAGAACCGGGTCTGTTCTTTATACGTGACTTTCAATGTGGCCGGGTTAAGTAAAAATACTTGAGCCCCTTTATTCTGAAACGGAGTGATGAGCTGTCTGAGTTGCCATCGCTTCTCTACCGTCTGATGGCAAAAATCAGGTCTTATAAAAAATTCTGATCCTTTCCCCTTTCTATTTTTATTGGGACGCGCCAGCTCATACACTGCTTGCCGGGCTAGGAAGTTATTGACCGATATCAAAATCGCTCTAGGTTTAGTGGTATCCTGCCCAGGCCTTACTCGGTGTGTGAATGGAAATCTATGGGCTCTTTGTATTTCTAGGTTCCAATCCCACTGTGATAATTCAGGGAACGCTTCTGAGAACATATCTATCACAAATTTTCTTACGTCTTGACCGTCCATGCCTTCTGTGACACCCAAAATTCTTAAATTGTTGCGCTGAAGGTGATTTTCAAGGTCTGAAAGTTTCCATAATGTGTCCTCCTTTGTCGCCTGTGCTGATTCCATCATCGTTTTTTGAACTGCCAGTTCGTCTTTGAGTTTAGATATCCATGTCTCTGCTTCTGTAACTCTCTCCGCAAACTCGGAGCAGGACTTTGCGATACACCTTATTGAGTTTTGCAATTTACGGCAAGCCCCCTGAGTCCGTTGGCTCTCTATGCGAGTTTCTTCCCTGTGAGCCATGATGGTCTCATAGATCATATTTAGTGATATCTCTTCAGGTTTCCCTATTGCTACTTCGGTCGGTTCCTTAACCCTGTCGCCTTCGTTAACCCCTGTCCCGGTTGAGAAAGAATAGTCCCATACCAGGGCCTCGTCCCCTCCATCCGGGTTGGCCTTATCAATATGGCCCACGTTCTTTCGAACTGTCCGAGGGGTATTTCTTATATCACCTGATTCGCTACTCGATGATGCCCTCATAGATCCTAGTTTGAGCTCTAAATCATCTTCATTTCCTGATGAGTCAGAGGGGTCAAACAGGGAAAAATAATAATCACCAGAGTCAACTTCTTTAATCAAAGCTTGCTGGGTGTTGTCCCCGCCACCCCCTTCCAGTTCTTCATTTAGTTCATCCGTATTCTGTATGCTATCGATTGGTGTAACTTTGCCAACAGAGTTCCTCTTACCTATGTTATGTAAAACAATTCCCCTGGTCTGTGATATAGAAGTCTCGGTAGCTACAGCGACAGACTCCCCCGTATCTCTGCTGGCTGAAATATTTGGGGTGGCATCTACTGGTTTATTTAGCAGATCCTTGCGTTGTTCATCATTGGGGTCATCTCCACAAACTTCCTCCTGCATATCATTTGGGGTGGAACTCATCCCCTTGCAGATCTCCTCTGTTGCCCCTTCCAAATTACTAGAGGTGTGTTGTTTTTTCCCTCTATTAGGTAAGAACAGGGCAGGTATACTGCGCTTACCACTATCCACATTGCTCACGTCCACCCTCCTTTCTCGTCCTTTCTCTGCTGCCCCTCCAACCTTTTCGGTAGCGCCATTCTTTGTGTTTCATTGCGGCTGGACAGCTCTCCCCGTAGGTGCTGCTTCAGTTGGGAGTGCGTGCCCTACGTCGGGCTGCCTTCAGGGGCATTACAGCTGAGCCTCTGGATCCGTTAGATTTGCTTGCTCCGCCCTCGACACCGTAGCTGCCTCGCGTTACAAGCCGAGGCAGGGAGAGACGCCAGCTGAAGCCGAGGTATCACCGTACAGTGGCCCGAGTGACAGCCGTCAACAGCCGCATACCCCAGAACACCTCCGGTAAGTCCTGTGATGTCCCCAGGCTATAAAGCGACAGGTTCATGGCATATTAGGTTACCGCAGGGGGGAGAGAAGTTCTGGGAACGCTCAGCCCATCGGCCGATACGCGGCCGCCATCTTGCCTCTTCATCATCCAGAATGTTTAATGTATATATTAGAGTGGGCCTGGGTACAGAGGAAACTAATACTATAGGTATTTTAGATCATGTCCTGACTGAATGCACTGGAAATACCCCTCTTTTGGTAGCTGGGGATTTTAATTGTACATTTAAAGCCCTTGTCCCTTTAAATTTGACTGAGGAGTGGGACAGCTCTTGGCAAATCCCGCAGCTAGATCTCACAATGGTTAGATGGACCAAGAGAGGAGGACAAGTGTTGGCCTCTATGCTGCAGCACGATTTGAGGGCCACAAATGGCAGAACGAAATCAGATCCTAATGGTGAAATGACCTTCAATAGACAGCAGAATTGATTACTGTTTGGTTGATCTTAGCCTATGGCCCATTGTGTCTGATATGATAGTGGTTAAAAGATCCAACAGTGACCACAATGTCTTGAGCCTTTCCTGAACTAATCATGGAGAGTACAAACCCGATATTAGGGGCTGGACTGACTCTGGCAAGCTATCCATTACAAATAACCTGAGAATGATTAGATACAATTGGGTGGAGGAACACCCGGGGGTTTTGGAAGTTGTTAAGTTCAAAGTGCTTGAGGAGGTGGCGGTGCTGTCCAAACTTCCCAGACCGGAAAAAATAGAGAAGTTGAGTAATCAGCATGAGATACTCTATACGCAGATCAGGGAAACTCTGGGCAAATTGAAACAAGGGAGGGATTCTCGTGGAAAAAAAGGAGGGAAAAGGAGGGCCCTTGTGGCAGACTGGTATAAACAGGATTGTAGAAAAGCCAAGGGTGAGCTCCTACAGGCAGTGATATCTAAGATCAGCCCAGTAATGGTGACATGCAGAGCCAGATACCGACAGGCATTAGATTATGCCAAAAAACAATGGGAATGTTCACTATGGTCTTTCCTACAAAGTGCATCGGTAGCCAAAAACAATAAGTCCATGTGAAGAAAAGCAGCCCTTTGTTTGAACGGACCTAAGTCTGCCTTAGAATTTACAATTTAGCCGGAAGTGTGGGTATCCCACTTTGGGGACCTGTATGCTCTAGGAGCCAAGGAGGGAGAGGATATTGTAGGCATGAGGGAGATTGTTCCATCTGGCACTGTAGAAACTTTAGAAATATCTCTTGAGGAAACCCAAGTAGCTATAAGCTCCTGTATTCCAGCCAGAGCTCCCAGCCCTGATTGAATTCCTAATGACCTATTTAGAGAAGATTTAGAATTTTGAGTTCCCTGTATTAATATGTTAACCAATGCTATCCTTTCGGGTATGGAAATCCCTCCTTCTTGGGATTTAACCGAGATCATACCTATTTATAAGTAGGAGATAGGGCTAAACCGGTCAGCTACAGACCTATTAGTTTATTTGACTCTGTGCAGAAAATTTCCTGTAAGCAGTTATTCCTGTAGTTATTTCCTGTAAGCAGTAATCCGTATCCAGGATTGGATTTTAGAAAAAAATATTCAGTCCAATTACCAGGTGGGTTTTCATGCCAATATTAGTACCCTGGACCAGGTCTTTCGGCTTCCTCTGCATTTATTTGAAAGAAGTCTTTATTAAAGGGGGGAAGCTGTACGTAGCCTTTGTGGATCTGCGTATGGCCTTTGCTTTGGTCCCCGGATCTAAACTTTGAAAGGTGGTGGCAGAGTTGGGACTCCCTCGAAATCTATTAGATATTCTTCTTTGCCTGCATTCAGCAAATAAAGCCCAAGTTAGGTGTGGGGAGGATGGACAATTGACCGAGCCCTTCACGATAAATCGTTGAGTGAGACAGGTGCGTTTTAGCGCCCACCCTTTTCTTGCTATTTATTAATGGGGTAGTAGGCTTTCTTGACAGGGATGGGTGCGATGCCCCAAAAGTCGGGGAGAGCAGAGCACCTGCTCTACTCTTTGCCCACAACATGTTATTAATATCAAAATCCCTACAAGGGCTCCAACAGCTGCTAAACTATTTTAAACTTTTTTTGTTATTAGCGCGGTCTGGAGCTCAATGATGAAAATACAAAGTTCATGATATTTACAAAGGGTAGGAGGGTGGTGTTCAAGAAGGAAACTGGACATGAAGAAGGTCCAACGAAGTAAGTTTATTTATGCTTCTCCAAGGACAGGGTTCCCAGACTCCTGCCTCCAGCAACCGCTACTCCAAGAATGACCGGACCACATCGAACGCAACCGTGTTCCAAGTCCGACCGGTCAGCCTCGCGCAACAGAAGCACAGAGACAAGAGAGAGATAACATCATAACACATCTTCTTCTCTTACAGGAAGCAAAAGAAATAAACAATGAAAGAAAAACAAAAACAATGCAAAACATAAAGCAAGTGTACAAGAACATAAGTAATAAACAATGTAAAAAGTGCATGTTTACAAAGTGAAAACATGAAACAACAAAATCAATACAATATAAAATCACCATATTTCCTTGGAATGCGAGTTTCCCGTACCTGTTTAACCCCAGAACAACTTTTGATGGGATTAGGTTGTTGCACAACGGGAGTTTCCCGTACCTGTTTAGCCCCAGAACAACTTTTGATGAGAATAGGTTGTTGCACAACGGGAATACCATCAAATGCTCGAACATCCCTCTTGGAATAAAGAGCAATTCTCCTAAAATTCAATTTCTGCCCATTCTCTAAAACAACATGCCACCTATGTACTTCTTTGACTTTTAAAGGCTCAGAAAATTTGTTCAAACCTTGCTCTCTTCTGCCCAATTTTACCTTAACAAAATCACCCACTTCGACTTTACAACTACCACTGGAATGCACAACATGAGAAGATGACATACTCTCTTCATGCATCCATTGAGGAGTGAGTTTAGTTTTGGGTACTCTTCCTCGCATTTTTTCAAATGGAACTACGTTGGTGACACTATGGGCAGTGGTATTATAAGACCAAATCATATCATCCACACATCTTTGAATGTCACGAGCCCCTTGAACAGCCAATTGAATAGTACTTTTGACCACTCTGTTCATGCGTTCAACCATGCCGTTCCCTTGAGGGTTATAAAGTGAGGTATACACATGCCTGATGCCATAACCTGAAAGAAAACTGCGCATGGCAAAAGAAGTAAGTTGAGTACCATTATCTGTAACTAGCACATGGGGAAAACCTTCCTTCAAGAAAATGGACCTCAAGTGTTTGATCACATTACTGGTAGTGATATTCCTCAAAAATTCAACAGTAACCCATCTTGAGAACACATCAACTAGAACCATGGCAAAGCGATACTCAGAAGAAAGAAAATCCATAGGACCAATAAAGTCCAAACAGACCTTTTCCCATGGCAAGCCAGCTTGACATGAAATGGAACCAGAAGTCTGTGAGTTGACCTTTAATCTTTTCTCGCTCTCCTTACATAATGTACAATTTTCAACCCAACCACGAACTTCATCATCAATACCAGGCCACCAGAAATTACACTTGAGACGCTTCACAGTAATAGTTTGTCCAAGGTGACCTTCGTGAGCTAAAAGGAAAAGATTCTTTCTGAGAGTCTTGGGAGGAACAAACCTTTCACCTCTCATAAACAAATCATCAGAGGTTCCAACACTGAGTTCTTCTTGTAATTTGACAAAGCTCCGTAGTGCAGGCTTAACATCCCCTTCACGCTTCCAACCATGACGAATATAACTAACCAACTCAACAAAATCGGGATCATCAATGACTGCCTGATGCCACTTATCCTTGGAAATAGATTTAAACTCCTCAGAACATGCATCCTCTACACTCGCTACAACGCATACCATTTCATCATCAAAATCAAAACCTTGTTCAGAATCAAGGGGTAAACGAGATAAACAATCCGCTTGGACATTCTTCCAACCAGATATATACTCCATATCATACATGAACTCTTGTAACCTGGCAGCAAATCTCATTAATCGAGGAGAACCATTGTTAGCACCACCTGGAGATAACATCCTTATGAGAGGTTTGTGATCAATCCTCAAAGTAAAATGTGTGCCCCACACATAGGTGCGAAAATGCAAAACACCCCATGCAGCAGCTAATGCTTCACGTTCGATCACAGCATAATTACGTTCACAACTACTGAGCGTACGCGAAGCAAAAGCAACAGATTTTTCAATCCCATTTTTTTTTTGAGACAGAATGGCACCAATGCCATGGGCACTCACATCAACTGTGATAAAAGTATCTCTCCCAGGTTCATAGGTAGTAAGAATACCAGCATTAATAATCTCATCTTTGATCTTTTTAAAAGCTTCATTTTGTGGTGCCTCCCACGAAAAATTTGTACCTTTTCTGAGTAACAAGCGGAACGCTTCAGTTTTGTGAGCAAAATTACTAACAAATTTGGAGTAATATTCAACTAACGCCATGAACGATTTAAGTTGATCCTTATTGGAAGGAGTAGCTGCAAATTTAATGGCTTTCAACAAATCTTCCTTTGGTTTGACACCAGTCTGTGAAATAGTATAGCCCAGATAGTCTACTTCAGTCATTAAAAATGTACACTTATCTTTTCTCAAGGTGAGACCAGCATTAAATAAAATTTGTAACACTTTGGCTAAATTACAATTGCGCTCAAATTCATCGTCACCAGTGACAAGAATGTCATCTTGGAAGTAATGTACATGTTTTAGACCTTTCAACAGAGAATGCATCATACGTTGAAAAACGCTAGCCGCAGAGGCTAACCCAAAAGGAAGTCTCTTAAATTGAAACACCCCTTCAATAGTCAAAAATGCTGTTAGCTTGCGAGAATCAGGATGTAAAACTACTTGATGATAGGCTGATCTAAGATCAAGCTTGCTGAAAAATTTCGCCTTATCCATCAAGAGTACCATCTCAGAGAGTGTTAGGGAGAGGAAACTTATCCACAATGATGTTCTGATTAAGGGACCTGAGGTCCACACAGAAGCGGAGTTTACCATCTTTCTTTTGGGTAACTACCACCGGAGAAAGCCATTCCGATGCTTCAACCGGTTCAATAATATCTTGCTTCTGCATGTCCTCAAGCATTTCCTTGACTTCTTGCCGGATGGAAATGGGAATTCTTCTAAGCGGATGTTTAACGGGGTGAGCATGGTCCTTAAGCTTTATTTCATGAACATACCCAATTAGTTTACCTAGATCTGTGCGGAATACATCTTTGTATTTTGATAATACAGAATCAATATTGGGAAAATCTTGAACAACCAAAACTTTTTAATCAGATCTGGGATCTATAATATTATGCAGATCATGTTGTTGAGCCCAACCGAGTATTGCAGGCCCATCATTAGAGATATAAACTTTACCTGAAGAGGATCTCCCTTTAAATTCAAATTTGGTTTGCATGACACCCTTAATGTTAATAACCTCACCACCATAGCCTTTGGGTGTAATATCACTAGTCGAAAGAGTGCTGTTAGGCCAACACTCCTTAAAAATGTGAAAAGGAATGATGGTAAACATTGAACCTGGATCAACCAAAAGTGTTATGGGAACATCATTCAAAAGAAAGGTAGCTTTAGGTCTCTGCAAAGAACCAGGACAGTTGTCTTCAACACACAAAGAAATATCAGGAGACAGATAATCATCCTCAACAAAAGCAACTCTGTTCTTAGATGGGTTTCTACAAGCTTTGCTAATATGGCCTCTCTTTCCACATTTCTTACACGTTTTATCTCTAGCAAAGCACCAAGAAAAATCAGCAGCATGACCCATACTGCCACAATGATAACAGCCAACGAATTTGCTTTTGTTATCAGACAAAACTTTAGGCATAAATTTAGGTTTGATGACTTGTATTTGGAGTCATTATTTTTTGGATCATTGTCTGATTCTTTCTCATTTTTATTGACAACATTGACAGTGTCTTCTTTCTTTTGCTCAAGAGAATGCATTTCCTGCATACATTTGTCGGATTCTTCAACAACTTTGGCAATGGAGATGGCTTCCAGAAGTGTAGAGTTCTTGGCGGCCCAAAGTTTTTCCTGCATCCTTTTATTTTTACATTGAACTATCAACTGATCTCTAATGAGTTGATCAGTCATGGGGCCGAAATCACACTTGATGGCAAGTTCTCTTAGACGAGTGACCATTTGGTCAATAGTCTCTCTGTCCTTTTGAGGCACGGTGTAAAATTTATGCCGTTGCTTCCCAAAGTACTTAGAAAGTCTTTGTTTAGCTTCAATATAGGGATTGTCAATAGGTTCACCATCAGCACCTAAAAATTCCGGTAAAAATTTAAAAGCATTTTGACCCGCTTTTCCTAATGAATTCAGTAATATGGCTTTCTTTCTTGAAGCTTGGAACCTAAGGCCGTCAATAGCCTCCAGATAATTTTCAAAAATTCCAATCCACTCCTCCCATTCAATTGAAGGAGTGTCCCCTTCAATCAGGAAGGCTGGAGGAGGTGCTATCATTTGGTTGGCAGCCATAGCGAAAATAGGAAAAATAAAGCGAAAAGTAAAGCGCTTGCCAAAGACAAATTTTGAAGGAAGAGCAGGTAACTGCGGAAGTACTGCGATAAGAGGAGGCCAAAAAAAAAATATTGAAATGGTGTGCAGATCACCGTATAATCTGCCGAAAAGAGAAATTTATAAAATTGACATGGTGTGCAGATCACCGTAGTAACTGCTTGATAGAATCTGCAGACAATGAAGATGATGGAGATTTATGCGATAACAGGCTGGAGCGAGGAGTGAACAAAAGAACAGCTGAGCGCTGTAGAATAAGCTGGTTGTCCTGATACGAGGTCGTGGTTGGCAATGGTTGGCAAAAGGCGAAGAAAATGTAATCAAAATGGCCGCACGCTGCGTAAAATACGTGGGCGTGATGACGATGTGGTTGGCGGAGAGAAATGGTTGGCGGGCAAAGGATACACAATGATGTTGCTTAGCAACGATGCACCGCCTTTGAAGAGAGGTGCGCGCGCAAATCAAAGCGCGATTCGTACGGGAAAATAGAAAATAAAAAAAGAGTACCTTCCGTGTGTGTGTGCCACACACACTTGCTCACAACCACAGAGAGATCCAGCAGGACGGCGAAGGGACAATCCAGCAGGACTGAACAGCAGATCTGGAATTGAGGCGGACGGGAAGATGGATTTGTTCCCCGCCGATGAAGAGCTTCAAGGAAAATCGTCGCCAAAATGTTCAAGAAGGAAACTGGACACGAAAAAGGTCCAACGAAGTAAGTTTATTTATGCTTCTCCAAGGACAGGGTTCCCAGACTCCTGCCTCCAGCAACCGCTACTCCAAGAATGACGGGACCACATCGAACGCAACCGTGTTCCAAGTCCGACCGGTCAGCCTCGCGCAACAGAAGCACAGAGACAAGAGAGAGATAACATCATAACAGGTGGGCACACACTGCCTCACATCCCAGCACTCAGTTTGCCCTGATGCATCATAGTAAATGTAGTGCATGATAACACTTGCTTCAGTGACAGGCTTTAGTTTTTAACCCTTGTTGGTGCAGCCTGTGCTGTGTATCTCTAGACACGTGTTTCAGGATAGTTGTCCTTCTTCAGTAGAGAGCAACACATTCTTTTTGGGGGTGCTGGAAATACTGCCCAAAGTCTTCTCAGGGCTCTGTACCACTCGCTCGTCAGCTCATTAGCTCAAGGGAGCCTTTTCAAACAGGAGGAGGGTGGGCGCACACTGCCTCACATCCCAGCACTCAGTGTGCCCTGATGCATCATAGTAAATGCAGTGCATGATAACACTTGCTTCGGAGACAGGCTTTAGTTTTTCACCCTTGTTGGTTTATTTACAAAGGGTACTTCGAAGCCATCCAAGAGACGTATGTATCTAGGTGACCGTACTATAGAATTAGTCTCTGTTTTCGATTATTTGGGGATTCGTTTAACCCAAACTTTATGTTGGGAACCCCATATAGAGAAAATACATCTGTCCCTAATTCAGCAGACTGGCCACATAAATAAGATCCATAGAAATACGTTATCCAGAAAAGTGGCTCCAGCATTAGAAATATATAATACTAAAGCCTTAGGAGCAGTTTTGTATGGAGCAGAACTGTGGGGTAGTGGGAACACTGAATGCCTTACTGCCGCTGAACATCGTTTTATAAAATCCCTTCTTAATCTACCAAACAGCACTCTGCAGACCCCAATTTTTCTTGATCTGGCCCAAAGAAAACAAATTAATAAGCGAGACTATAAGCGCTTACTGTTTTGGCATCATCTATGAACGATTGAGGAGCTTGCCCCCTATCAAGTGGCTATTAGGCATCTTTTGACACAGTCCAAGATAAATTCAATTCCCTGGTTTAGCAACCTGAGAGAACTATTGAGGAAATTGGGGATGGAGGAATATTGGTTAATACCAGAGGAGGTGTGTTTGATTACGAAGAGTACGGTAAAAGCTATTTATTGGGAGTTTATCTTGGTGAAGGGTGTGCCAAATTCTACAGGCTCCCTGACCCAGGAATTTATGATTTTTAAACCCCTCCTGCTCTTTGAGGAAACGATTGATGAAATTGTTCCACCTCTTCCACGTAAACTATTACTCTAATTCAGATACAAGACCCTTCTACCAAATTGTTCTGTAGTAAGTGGCGAACCAATGTATTTTCTGATGATAAATGTCCAGCCTGTAAAGGAAGTACTGATTCCCTAGTCCATTTGTTATTGTTTTGCCCGCACTACGAGTCCTTAAGGGCTAAGTGGATTATTCCCCTGTGTAGGCTTATCGGACCTTGTCACTATTTAGGTGTGCTTAGACTTCTTACTACAGACACCCGTAAAGTAATAGTCTTTGGCCTAGCAAAATTTTTGTTAGCTTTATGGATCAGACGCTCACAGTGTATTGTATAATAATTTTTATATGTAGCTTTTTAGTTGTATATATAGATGATATGTATTTTTATATGGCTCTTATTCTTTTATGATATTTTCAGTGTTGTATAGAATCCCTTACAATCTTTTTCATAATCAGCCAGTCGTCTATAATTTATGCTTCAATGTACTTGGCTGTGATGTACTTTAAAGATCTTTAAGATCAAAAAATAGTTTTGATGATGATAACGTATTGTAAGGAATAAAATACCCTCTGCAATATTTTGAAAGAATATTGCAAACTACCTCAGTGTTTCATGATCTTATTAAGATACTCATGTTTTGGTCACATTACTGTATATGGTAATGAAACTCCTTGTTTATTACAATATCCTTATAATCTATGGCACAGGGTACTTTATCTCATATATAAAATGTGAAAGCCTGCAACACCAGAATAAAAACCTGTCTCTAATATATTTATTACAGTTGTGTTGTGACATCTCCAGTCACCTGCATTTGAAAAATGATACAGCTGCTCAATGGTAATAACTTATTACAGTTGAGTTGTGCAGTCATAATGCCTTACATTAAAGCCAGCAGTCACAGTGAAAACCAAAATTCTCTTTTTCCTTATTATGATAATGTTTAGTTAAATGAAAAGTGATCAGCCGGGAGGAGAGATTTATGGCAATGTGTTTTCTTTTTCCACAGAGTTAATTTAAGGAAAGAAAGAATCTCCTTGTGTATTACTACACATTGTGATCTATACAGATTCTGTATTATTCTTTGTGTCTGCGACCATGTTATCTCTTTCACATGTTAAGTAGGACACTAAGGATTTTAGTGGTTTGTCGGAGGGGTGATGGTGTGAATAGGAATTACAAGTAATAAGATACATTCTTCCTTACTTTAGAAGGTTTTTACAATTCACTGACCAGCTAGTTCCGTGACCTGAAAAAGCAGCTCGGCCTTCGGCCTCATTCCTTTACATGGTCATGGAACTCCTCTGTCATTACCACAATCTTTATAATGTACTGCATGGGGTTCATTCTCACATATATAATATACCAATCGTGCTCATACAGTGGACAAATATGCTCTTGGTTTTGCCATCTTAATGAAAATTGTAGCAATGGACAGATGTACAAAGACCCACTCTAAACCCAAGATGAGTGAGTGAAAGTAAATATGAATCAGAATGTGTAAATGAGAGAGTGTGGGTCAGCGGAAGAGAGGGTGAATGAGACAGAGAGTGATTATGAGTGAGAGTGAGTAAGAGTGTGCTTGTTAGCAGGTTTTCTACTTGTGAGTCTGCTGCTGCTCAGGGCATACTCGAGATAATTCTTGGCTTATGAGGACACTCAAGAGAGCTTGTTTTCACTGGCACATTGAAGGTTATTCTTGGCATAAGAGTGGACTCCTGTTGTGGGCCCTAGACATACTAGTTGTAATTCATGCCATTGGGGGAGTGACACCTAGGGCAAAATGATGGTGCTGACATACTGGAGGTAGTGCCTGGTGACTGTGGCACCTTTGGAGTGGAGGTCTGGCGGGGGAAGCAAACCACGAGAATACCCTGGCTTTGATATGTGGGTAATATTAGACGAATGGGTCGCCCATGCCATGTGGCTGGTATCAATAGCAAAATTCTGGTACTGTGATTTTGCGTGTAGCTCTTTGCATAAGGGATTACCATTAAAACATTCTGGTATTGTCACAATGGAATGGATTCTTAAGATATAAGGGACACCCAAGGCAAATTTGGAAAACAATGAGGTGAACCTGTGGCAAATATTATGCGCTACCACTTCAAGGGATCACCAGCCACCACTGCCTTGAAGGAATCAACAACTCTCAACCAAGCTTTATTATGGAGTGGTCAAAGAGTCTGAAATGTCATTCCACTCCCAGTTAAAAGTCTTTAAACCCCTTCAAGAGGAGCTAAGTTTACTACTCTTTAAACACCATTCCTAACCGGAATATGTACAGGAGGGGCCAACTTCAACTTGAAAAATGATTTAAGCCTAAATATCCACTGCTTTAGACTCATGATAATTGTAGTACTTTGTCCATATTTGCTCAAATGTGCATTAATTACTCCGCCTGTCTGCATAAGGGGTCCTGGTGGGTGTGGTTCACTTCCTTGAAAACTACACATAAATGCTCTAATGCCATCAAGTGATTTAAAGCAGCCTCTAAGCTACAAAACTTAGTACACATCTAAAGTTTGTTGTATGTGCTTTAATTAGAAGTGATAATTCCCACCCTTTCCTGATTAAATTAGAGTGTTGCATGTCCTGCCAAGGATAGGGCTGTTTGCACAAGGGCTCACTGCTGGCACTGCTGTGGCTGCACTCGAAGGAGAGCACAGGCTTTTGAAAGTAAAACATACAAGGGTTTGGCTAATGCAGCATGTAGTGTAACCCTAAGATAAGTTAGGAAATCGGGTTAAAATAAGCTAAACATTCTGGGGAGCTATGATGGCTAGGTGAATAGCAATACACCAAGGGGCATATTTAGGAAATTATCACACGGCTCAGCAAGTCGCCTTGCTGCGCTGCATCACAGGGAAAGGGCAGGAATGCACTGTATTTAACATAATACAGCGTATTCTTGTCTTTTCATAGCACTGGCACAGAATGTGCTGTCTAGCGCCAACGTAGTAACCCTTGCACTATGGTGCATGGGTACCTGCGTTTAAAGCAGGAGTGTTTTTGTGCAGGAAGGGGAACCGAGCAGGAAGGAAGGTTTTTCTTCTAGTTACGCCTCACCAGGTGAACCGTAGCATTTTGATGCATTCCCAGATTTAACACGGTGCATGGAAATACTGTCCCCTAACATTAGTACATTGAATAGAACAGTATTCCCATGCACCGTCCATGGATTTTGGCTCATTCGCAGTTTTACCATCAGTGGTGAATCTAGAAATGCATCAAAATGCTACGGTTCACCTGGTGAGGCATAACTAGAAGAGAAACATTCCTTTCTGCTTCTTACTTCCTCTTTCTATGTGTGCTTCATTCTGCAGTACCTATAGAAAGAGGAAAATTCCTGCACAAAAACACTCCTGCTTAAAATGCAGGCACCCTTGCACCATGGTGTAAGGGCTACTATGTTGGCGCAAGACAGCACATAGTATGCCAGTGCTTAAAAAGAACGGAATATGCCGTATTATGTTAAATATTACAATGTTGTATTCCACCTGCATTGCCAAATATTTCTATGTGTATTTATAGTTGTTTGTACTTGAACCTAAGATTGTTGCGGGTCATTTACTTTGTGACTTATTGCCTTGTTCTTGATTCTGTAAAATGCTCTGATACCCCCGGGCCGAGCTAGCGCTATATAAAGATTATAAATAAATAAATACAGTGCATGCCTACCCTTTCCCTATCACGCACCACCACAAGGTGACTTGCTGCGCTGTGTGATGATTTCATAGATATGCCCCTTGGTGTATTGCTATTCATCTATCCACTATGGCTCCCCAGAATGTTTTACTTATTTTAACCCAATTTCCTAACTTATCTTAGGGTTACACTATATGCAGCATTATCCAAACCCAGTGGCGGCTGGTAAGTTTAAGAGGGAGGGGCAGACAGGACACACACACGCACACATACACACTCACAGCCATGCACTCACATGCGTGGACACACACAAAAACACATCTGTTCACAACACCCATTACCAAACATTCATACATACACGCACTCACGCACCAAACATTAACTAAAAAAAAAAACACTTACCTGCAGCTCTGCCTCAGAGGTTCCAGGAGGCTTGGGACTGCTGCCTTCCCTCATTGGCTGACCTAAGGACAGAGTAGTTCCAGAGGCACTCCCATTTGAAAGAAGTCTTTATTAAAGGGGGAAAGTTGTACGTAGCCTTTGTGGATCTGAGTATGGCCTTTGCTTTGGTCTCCGGATCTAAACTTTGAAAGGTGGTGGCAGAGTTGGGACTCCCTCGAAATCTATTAGATATTCTTCTTTGCCTGCATTCAGCAAATAAAGCCCAAGTTAGGTGTGGGGAGGATGGACAATTGACCGAGCCCTTCACGATAAATCGTTGAGTGAGACAGGTGCGTTTTAGCGCCCACCCCTTTCTTGCTATTTATTAATGGGGTAGTAGGCTTTCTTGACAGGGATGGGTGAGATGCCCCAAAAGTCGGGGAGAGCAGAGCGCCTGCTCTACTCTTCGCCCACAACATGTTATTAATATCAAAATCCCCACAAGGGCTCCAACAGCTGCTAAACTATTTTAAACTTTTTTGTTATTAGCGCGGTCTGGAGCTCAATGATGAAAATACAAAGTTCATGATATTTACAAAGGGTAGGAGGGTGGGTGCACACTGCCTCACATCCCAGCACTCAGTTTGCCCCGATGCATCATAGTAAATGCAGTGCATGATAACACTTGCTTCGGTGACAGGCTTTAGTTTTTCACCCTTGTTGGTGCAGCCTGTGCTGTGTATCTCTAGACATGTGTTTTAGGATAGTTGTCCTTCTTCAGTAGAGAGCAACACATTCTTTTTGGGGGTGCTGGAAATGCTGCCCAAAGTCTTCTCAGGTCTCTGTACCGCTCGCTGGGCACAGGTGCATCAACCAGAGCTCGTCAGCTCATTAGCTCAAGGGAGCCTTTTCAAACAGGAGGAGGGTGGGCGCACACTGCCTCACATCCCAGCACTCAGTTTGCCCTGATGCATCATAGTAAATGCAGTGCATGATAACACTTGCTTCGGTGACAGGCTTTAGTTTTTCACCCTTGTTGGTTTATTTACAAAGGGTACTTCGAAGCCATCCAAGAGACGTATGTATGTAGGTGACCGTACTATAGAATTAGTCTCTGTTTTCGATTATTTGGGGATTCGTTTAACCCGAACCTTATGTTGGGAACCCCGTATAGAGAAAATACATCTGTCCCTAATTCAGCAGACTGGCCACATAAATAAGATCCATAGAAATACGGTATCCAGAAAAGTGGCTCCAGCATTAGAAATATATAATACTAAAGCCTTAGGAGCAGTTTTGTATGGAGCAGAACTGTGGGGTAGTGGGAACACTGAATGCCTTACTGCCGCTGAACATCGTTTTATAAAATCCCTTCTTAATCTACCAAACAGCACTCTGCAGACCCCAATTTTTCTTGATCTGGCCCAAAGAAAACAAATTAATAAGCGAGACTATAAGCGCTTACTGTTTTGGCATCATCTATGAACAATTGAGGAGCTTGCCCCCTATCAAGTGGCTATTAGGCATCTTTTGACACAGTCCAAGATAAATTCAATTCCCTGGTTTAGCACCCTGAGAGAACTATTGAGGAAATTGAGGATGGAGGAATATTGGATAAGACCAGAGGAGGTGTGTTCGATTACGAAGAGTACGGTAAAAGCTATTTATTGGGAGTTTATCTTGGTGAAGGGTGTACCAAATTCTACAGGCTCCCTGACCCAGGAATTTATGATTTTTAAACCCCTCCTGCTCTTTGAGGAAACGATTGATGAAATTGTTCCACCTCTTGCACGTAAACTATTACTCCAATTCAGATACAAGACCCTTCCACCAAATTGTTCTGTAGTAAGTGGCGAACCAATGTATTTTCTGATGATAAATGTCCAGCCTGTAAAGGAAGTACTGATTCCCTAGTCCATTTGTTATTGTTTTGCCCGCACTACGAGTCCTTAAGGGCTAAGTGGATTATTCCCCTGTGTAGGCTTATCGGACCTTGCCACTATTTAGGTGTGCTTAGATTTCTTACTACAGACACCCGTAAAGTAATAGTCTTTGGCCTAGCAAAATTTTTGTTAGCTTTATGGATCAGATGCTCACAGTGTATTGTATAATAATTTTTATATGTAGCTTTTTAGTTGTATATATAGATGATATGTATTTTTATATGGCTCTTATTCTTTTATGATATTTTCAGTGTTGTATAGAATCCCTTACTATCTTTTTCATAATCAGCCAGTCGTCTATAATTTATGCTTCAATGTACTTGGCTGTGATGTACTTTAAAGATCTTTAAGATCAAAAAAAAGTTTCGATGATGATAACGTATTGTAAGGAATAAAATACCCTCTGCAATATTTTGAAAGAATATTGCAAACTACCTCAGTGTTTCATGATCTTATTAAGATACTCATGTTTTGGTCACATTACTCTATATGGTAATGAAACTCCCTGTTTATTACAATATCCTTATAATCTATGGCACAGGGTACTTTATCTCATATATAAAATGTGAAAGCCTGCAACACCAGAATAAAAACCTGTCTCTAATATATTTATTACAGTTGTGTTGTGACATCTCCAGTCACCTGCGTTTGAAAAATGATACAGCTGCTCAATGGTAATAACTTATTACAGTTGAGTTGTGCAGTCATAATGCCTTACATTAAAGCCAGCAGTCACAGTGAAAACCAAAATTCCCTTTTCCTTATTATGATAATGTTTAGTTAAATGAAAAGTTATCAGCCGGGAGGAGAGATTTATGGCAATGTGTTTTCTTTTTCCACAGAGTTAATTTAAGGAAAGAAAGAATCTCCTTGTGTATTACTACACATTGTGATGTATACAGATTCTGTATTATTCTTTGTGTCTGCGACCATGTTATCTCTTTCACATGTTAAGTAAGACACTAAGGATTTTAGTGGTTTGTCGGAGGGGTGATGGTGTGAATAAGAATTACAAGTAATAAGATACATTCTTCCTTACTTTAGAAGGTTTTTACAATTCACTGACCAGCTAGTTCCGTGACCTTAAAAAGCAACTCAGCCTTCGGCCTCATTCCTTTAGATGGTCATGGAACTCCTCTGTCATTACCAAAATGTTTATAATGTGCAGCATGGGGTTCATTCTCACATATATAATATACCAATTGTGATCATACAGTGGACAAATATGCTCTTGATTTTGCCATCTTAATGAAAGTTGTAGCAATGGACAGATGTACAAAGACCCACTCTAAACCCAAGATATGCAATTTGACACTGGCTGGTGTATGAATGTGAATGTAAATTGGGATAAGACCTATAGTTCCCATCACAAATGTATATCCCCAAACGATTGCAAAGCTACCCACCTGTTGAATCTCAGTTAGGTAGGTCAACATTTGTGACCCTAGAGTAAATAGCTGTGGACGTTGGGATGATGGTCTGCAAGGGACAGCAGATCCCCATCCTTGCCTTTAATGTCCAAACAGAAACATTACTTTTAAAGCAGCCAGTTGTTATGTTGTATATGTTACTTGTTAGCTTATATGCTGTTTAGCCTTGCACCTTGTCTCTCTCTGCCTCGCGCTGCTTCTCCTGCCGTGTGCCCATGCCCAAGGGTTCTATGACGTCCTATAGTTCCACTGTAGAATCTTGGGCATGGGCGACGGTTGGAACGGAGTTGCTGTAACCTGTAGCCCCTGAGAAGACGTGCTCTCTGGTGTCAGTGGCATTCTTACAATAAAGACTTTTGAACTTACCTCTTGCCTCCGGTGAGTCTTTACAATTTTGGCAACGAGCGACCCTGACACCACTACGGAACCACAAGTGCGTACCAGCAATTATTCACCTCGTTCCTCACTCCTGCGAGGGTCGTCTTCTTTTCTTCTTCAAACCTGTTTTAAGGAAAACAGCTAAGGGGTTGCTATCCATGCTGTCTGCTTCGGACCAGGTCCTTTCCTGAAGGTGCGACGAGACCTGCCGGTGCCTCTGCTCCCGAGAGGGACAACGTGCTGCATCCTACCGACACCTGCTCTGGTTCTTCACGGAGGGAACAGCGACTGCTACTTGCCCTGCGTTCCACTGTTGTGAGGAGGATTGGAACCTTCGAGGAATTATTACGGTGAGGTCTGCCCGGTTGGCGGGGAGGAGCGGCGTATTCCTTTCTATCCCTTTGCGCCTTTCCCACCTAGTGGCGGACTGACTGAAAATCTCCACAGAATACCTTGCTGAGCTGCGTGACGTCACTGAAACGCACGCGTTGGCGGCCATTTTTTATTGGCAATACGGCCTTATTGTACAGTGGGTTTTCTATATGTGTTCGCCGTACCGGTGACACACACTTCTCTGTCCATCATTCTGGAAAGTGCGTTCTCCATACCGGTGACACGCACACCTCTATTCATTTATTGATGCATGATTTATCTGTTGCGTTCTCCTCACCGGTGATACGCACACCTTCTGGTTGTAAATTCTCTTCTTCATCTGTGATGCGCACACACCTTGCGTACCTTCAATTTTTTGTTAGAGATTGACATACTACTGCTTCTTCATTTCGATCCATTTATTTTTTGTTTACTCATTATGGCATCAGTAAACACATGGAACCTTTCTCATCCGGAGCCTTTTATTCCCTCGACAGGGGACGCTTCTCTAAAATGGGATGAATGGCGTGAGTATTTTGAAAACTATATCTCAACAATGGAGGACGAAGAAGAACTTACTCCTGAGAGGAAGAAAAAATCCTTCTCCACTGTTTAGGCATAAAGCGATGAAAATTTACAATCGCATTAACAAAAAACCCAGGGAGGGGAATGTTTACATGAATGCTCTGGAAGACTTGTCCTTGTACTTCAAACCCACTATTTCAATCTCAGTTAACAGATTCAAGTTTTTCCAACGTAAACAGAGTCCTGAAGAATCTGTTGAAGACTTTGTCGCTGCCTTAAAGAATTTAGCGCTTACTTGCAGGTTCGGTGCATTGCATGACGAATTCATTCGCGACCAAATTGTCATGCGGGCTGCAAATAAGAACATCCAAGAGAAACTGTGGGCCAAGGGGAATTGCCACTTGAAGAGGTCATCGAAATTGTCAAATGCACAGAGTTGACAGGCAGATGCGCAAAGGCAGTTCTGTCTGAAGAAAAGGGAATTCCTGAAGACAAATCTACCATTGCTAAAGTCAATGTTTCTAAAAGTTCTCATATCAAACAGCGTTCGAACTACAAGCAGAGAAAAGACACCAATACAATGACAAAGTTGTCAGATGATAGAAAGTGCTTTAGATGTGGCAGCAGATACCATTTGGCAAATGATAAAACGTGTCCCGCACTAAAGCAAAGATGTTCAAGATGTGGGATTGTAGGTCATTTCCTTGCAATGTGTCAGAGAAAACAAAGGGGTAGAAGCAGTGTAAAACTAGTAATACCGGAGGAATTAGACAATGCATATTCCTCTGATGATGACATGAATTTATGTGTGTTACAAGTCCAGGATAATACGTTGGGAAAAGGTAGAAAGCCCATGTGTCATTTAAATATTGGTGGTGTGGAAATTTCCATTGTTGCTGATTCTGGATCACCGTATACTATTGTAAATAAGAATGTGTGGTTAGAAAAATGTGTTCCTGTCATAGGTAACCATTTACTCAACCCGGACATATCTCCCAAAACTTTCACTGGGGAGCCCATTGAAATCCTGGGTTTCAGGGAACTTCAGTTCCAATTTAAATCTCGAGAAATGCTGGGAAAACTGTATGTTTCTGCTGTCGGTCCTTCTGTTCTGGGATGGATCGATCAAGGGAATTTGGGGATAATTCTTGACCCCAACAGCCCCGATCCCGTGCTTTCATTACAAACTGAAGAGGAGTACAAGAACCTGATTGTAAAAAGGTATCCTCATGTATTCTCAGAGAATATTGGCAAACTTAAAGGGTTCGTCCACGAGATTAAGCTCAAAGAAAATGCTGTCCCTTGTATACATAAATCTAGGAACATTCCTTTCTCCATCATAGGCGAAGTGGAAACTGAACTTCTTAGGCTGCAGAAGTCTGGTATCATTGAACCAGTGGAGTCGGCTGAGTGGGTTTCGCCCTTAGTCATCGCTAAGAAGTCCAATGGTAAGCTCCGCTTATGTGTGGATCTTCGCGATCTTAACAAAAACATCCTTGTCGACCAATTTCCATTGCCAAGAATTAGTGAGATGCTGTCCTACACTAATGGAGCTAGGTGGTTTTCCACCATCGATCTAAGTTCAGCCTACCACCAGGTGGCCCTACACCCTAACTGTAGAAGCCTCACTACTTTTGTCACACCATTGGGGTGTTTCAGATTTAGAAGAGTACCCTTTGGATTGGCCTCCTGCTGCAGCCATGTTCCAGAGATTGATGCGTATGCTCTTCAAGAATGAAAAAGATCTCCTCATCTTTCAGGACGACATTATGGTGATGGGCACCAATAGGAACGAACATGATGAAAAATTAAACAGGGTATTAAGTATCCTAGAACATCATGGTCTTACCGCCGATGTCCGGAAATGCAATTTTGCAACCAGTAATGTCACATACCTGGGACACGAGATTAGTGGGGTGGCATAAAACCAAAAAAGAACTCCTTTCTGCCATTAGAGAAGCCCCGTCTCCTAAAAACAGGGAGGAAGTGAGAGCCTTCCTAGGCCTCTCTGAATTCTATGCTAAATTTGTCCAAAACTTCTCCTCCAAAACATTCGCTTTGAGACAACTCGTGAAACTTAAAAATAAATTCGAATGGTCCACTTCTTGTGAGGAGGCTTTCAATATAATTAAAGAGGACATTTGCAGTGCTCCACCGCTTCAAGGATTTAATCCATCCCTACACAGTGTGGTCACCACAGATGCCAGCGGGAGAGGTCTGGGAGCGGTCCTCACCCAGATCAACGAGGCTGGCAATGAGGTAACCGTGGCATTCGCCTCGCGCTCGATCACACCTACCGAAGAAAGGTACTCTGTGATCGAGCGTGAAGCCTTGGCATGCGCATGGGGTTTGGAGCACTTCCAGGCAGTACATATGGGGTACTTGGTCACCCTTAGAAGTGACCATAAACCGCTTGTCAAGGTACTCTCCACCAAGGGCCTACAAAGTGCTTCTCCCCGTCTCGCACGCATTTCCGTCAGGATGATGGATTTTAATTACAACGTACAGTACGTCCCTGGAGTAAAGAATAGGGTGGCAGACTGTTTAAGCCGTTTGCCTTTGCCAGACACTGGTGATCATACCTCGGACATTGAAACGTTCTGTGTTGCTAACATCCTAGAGGAGGTAACCTGCATATCACAGTCAGAGTGGTTGACAGCCCTGGAGGGAGACACTACACTTCTGGAGTTAAAAAGGTATATAAAAAATGGTTGGCCTGCAAAAAAATCTATTCCCAAACAATTTCACACTTTCTGGGAACTCAGAGACAAATTGTCAAGTGAAGGAGACCTAATACTTAGGAACGGTAAAGTCATACCTCCCACCATTTTACGTGCAAAACTCCTTGATATCTGTCATGAAGGACACCTTGGCATAGGGAAGACAAAAAGTAGGGTGAGGAATTCATATTGGTGGCCGGGTTTTGATCTTGAAAGTGAGAGAAGAGTCAGGAATTGCGCAGCTTGTGAGAATTCTGACAAATCACAACACATGCTTAGACCACCCCTCCAACCCCTTGCCAGTTCCTGCATGCCTTGGGTTAGACTAGGAATTGATATTTGTGGGCCCATTTGGGAACATGGTGAACAATTGTTCCTTATTGTACTAGTGGACCATTTCTCAAAATGGCCGGAAGTGGAAATTGTACAGAATGCCGATGGAAGAACTATTATTAGTTTTCTGAGGAGGTTATTTCTTAGAGAAGGTCTACCCAAATGTATTGTATCAGATAATGGCCCACAATTCATTTCTGCCATTTTCAAAACATTTTTAAGGGAGAATGGTATCTCTCATAAAACTACCTCATTGTACCACCCAGCGGGCAATGGGGCAGTCGAAAGGTTCAATCGAGTCATAAAAGGGGTTGTGCAGCTAGCTAATCACAACGAGCTTTCTTGGAGGAAAGAACTTATCCACAATCTCTGGGCATTCCGTGTAACTCCTTGTGAGCCACTGGTACCAGCCCCTTTGTACTGCTAAGAGGTAGAACCCCAGTTACCAAAGACAATGTGGGTTGGCTCACACCCAAGAGAGTTTGTTGGTCTGCTGGAAGGGTAAAAGAGAAGTTGTTACACTCACAAATGACTAGCAAAAAATATTATGACTCGAAGCATGCATGCAAAAAAGTGAACATACAGGTGGGTGACAAAGCAAGGGTAAAGAAAACTGATTTCGTAAGGAAGGGGGAAAGTCACTTCTCACAGCCCATGGAGGTCAAGAAAGTTTTCTGTAACTCCGCCCTCTTAAGTGATGGTAAAATATGGCATTTTTCTTCATTATCTTTGTGCAGGGGTGGCGGGATCGTTTCCCCCTCTTATGGTATCTCAGACAACCAGGGTCCTCCCTTTTCCCCAGACTATGATTGGATTCTAGATGGCGATGCCGGTAGGGATTCTTACCCACAGAGGACGGATACTGCGTCTCCTGGCGGTGTGAGCGTTCCTGATGGTATGGCCACTCGGGAGGACGATTGTAGTAACTTCAGTGGGGAAATTGCCGACGAGGACCAACAAGATCCGGGTACAAGTGGTGTTAACCTTGAACATAATAGTCATGATACTGATGATGTTTTTCCCTCTAGTAGCACTCTTATGAAGGAACCATTGGTGAACAGATATGGTAGGGTAGTCAAACCACCTGCTAAGTTACACGACTTTGTGTGTGACTAAAGCCTCTGGTCCCGCCTTCCTCCGCGTTTTGTTCATGCTCGGTCCCTTCTCACTGTCCTACATTTTTCATCTATGAGAAGGAGATGTGTTATGTTGTATATGTTACTTGTTAGCTTATATGCTGTTTAGCCTTGCACCTTGTCTCTCTCTGCCTCGCGCTGCTTCTCCTGCCGCGTGCCCATGCCCAAGGGTTCTATGACGTCCTATAGTTCCACGGTAGAATCTTGGGCATGGGCGACGGTTGGAACGGAGTTGCTGTAACCTGTAGCCCCTGAGAAGACGTGCTCTCTGGTGTCAGTGGCATTCTTACAATAAAGACTTTTGAACTTACCTCTTGCCTCCGGTGAGTCTTTACACCAGTGTCCATGAAAGGGATTAGTGCCGCTTTAAGAAATATTCAAGTGTTTCCCTCTGGGAACACATCGGGGAGGAGCAGGCAGTGGACCTCTGGATGACTGCCAGCTCACCCTGAGGCAATCTGTGATGATTCATAAACCCTTTGAGAAACAGATTGACCTCTCTTAGAGGTATTGGTATCTGATTACTGCTTTGTGACTGCAACTGCTGTAGCAATATTACATATTACACTGAATCTCCAAAATAGGAGGGGGGGGGGCTATTTTGAAGCACATTCAAAATTGCGATACCTACTGGGTCATAAACCCATTTTCGTTATTAGAAAGACTTTTCTGACTCGACAAAGGAGTTTCCTACATTTGAAAACAAGCTTTTAAAGTCACAAACCTTGAGATTTTGAGATTAGCAGGATTTGCCACCATAGCATCGTTTTGTAAATTGGGAAAGCACAGCAGGTGAGAATGGGACATGAAATGCTGACTGAAATGAAGTTTAACATTGATAAAGTTATAGTAAAGTAAAAATGTTCAAGAAATTCCATATTTTGATTTGTGGATGCTTGTCTAATATCTGGAACCTGTCAATAAGAAGACATCTCGCCAATCTTGCTCTCGCTCAACTGTTATCTAGAGAGTTGAGAAGTCTTTTCAAGTTAGCTTTCATTGTTCATGAGTTTATACATGAGAATTCAATGAATGAGTATGAGAGTGAGTATAGATGAGTGAAAGCGGGGTGTAAAGCACTGTGAGTGAGCTAGAGTGAATTGAGTGAGGGGGGAATGTGAAAAGGAGTGTAAGTGAGTCTGGAGCATCACTAATAATGGTACAGTAAGTGCAGTTGCACCAGGGCACAGAGGCCTGAGGAGTTCCTGAAACCTATTTATTAAAGGAGAGCACCTGTCCCCCTGGGAGTTCAAATCAGAGCCCCTGTACACCAGTAGTTGGGAGTGAGGGTCAGTGATTGCGAAATAGTGAGTGTAAGTGGATTTGTGAGTGCAATTAGCAGTGCAAATCAGTGGGTGTGAGTGTGTGTGGGTACATTTGTGTGTGAATGAGTGAGTGAAAGTAAATATGAATCAGAATGTGTAAATGAGAGAGTGTGGGTCAGCGGAAGAGAGGGTGAATGAGACAGAGAGTGATTATGAGAGAGAGTGAGTAAGAGTGTGCTTGTTAGCAGGTTTTCTACTTGTGAGTCTGCTGCTGGTCAGGGCATACTCGAGATAATTCTTGGCTTATGAGGACACTCAAGAGAGCTTGTTTTCACTGGCACATTGAACGTTATTCTTGGCATAAGAGTGGGCTCCTGTTGTGGGCCCTAGACATACTAGTTGTAATTCATGCCATGGGGGGAGGGACACCTAGGGCAAAATGATGGTGCTGGCATACTGGAGGTAGTGCCTGTGGCACATTTGGAGTGGAGGTCTGGCGGGGGAAGCAAACCACAAGAATACCCTGGCTTTGACATGTGGGTAATATTAGACGAATAGGTCGCCCATGCCATGTGGCTGGTATCAATAGCAAAATTCTGGTACTGTGATTTTGCGGGTAGCTCTTTGCATAAGGGATTACCATGAAAACATTCTGGTATTGTCACAATGGAATGGATTCTTAAGATATAGGGGACACCCAAGTCAAATTTGGAAAACAATGAGGTGAACCTGTGGCAAATATTATGCGCTACCACTTCAAGGGATCACCAGCCACCACTGCCTTGAAGGAATCAACAACTCTCACCCAAACTTTATTATGGATTGGTCAAAGAGTCTGAAATTTCATTCCACTCCCAGTAAAAAGTCTTTAAACCCATTCAAGAGGGGGCTAAGTTTACTACTCTTTAAACACCATTTCTAACCGGAATATGTACAGGAGGGGCCAACTTCAACTTGAAAAATGATTTAAGCCTAAATATCCACTGCTTTAGACTTGTGATATTTGTAGTACTTTTTCCATATTTGCTCAAATGTGCATTAATTACTCCGCCTGTCTCCATAAGGTGTCCTGGTGGGTGTTGTTCACTTCCTTGAAAACTACACATAAATGCTCTAATGCCATCAAGTGATTTAAAGCAGCCTCTAAGCTACAAAACTTAGTACACATCTAAAGTTTGTTGTATGTGCTTTAATTAGAAGTGATAATTCCCAGCCTTTCCTGATTAAATTAGAGTGTTGCAGGTCCTGCCAGGGATAGGGCTGTTTGCACAAGGGCTCACTGCTGGCACTGCTGTGGCTGCACTCGAAGGAGAGCATAGACTTTTGAAAGTAAAACATACAAGGGTTTGGCTAATGCTGCATATAGTGTAACCCTAAGATAAGTTAGGAAATCGGGTTAAAATAAGCAAAACATTCTGGGGAGCTATGATGGATAGGTGAATAGCAATACACCAAGGGGCATATTTAGGAAATTATCACACGGCTCAGCAAGTCGCCTTGCTGCGCTGCATGACAGGGAAAAGGCAGGAATGCACTGTATTTAACATAATACAGCGTATTCTTGTCTTTGCATAGCACTGGCACAGAATGTGCTGTCTAACGCCAACGTAGTAACCCTTGCACTATGGTGCATGGGTACCTGCGTTTTAAGCAGGAGTGTTTTTGTGCAGGAAGGGGAACCGAGCAGGAAGGAAGGTTTTTCTTCTAGTTACGCCTCACCAGGTGAACCGTAGCATTGTGATGCATTCCCACATTCACCACGGTGCATGGAAATACTGTTCCCTAACATTAGTACATTGAATAGAACAGTATTCCCAGGCACCGTCCATGGATTTTGGCTCATTAGCAGTTTTACCGTCAGTGGTGAATCTAGGAATGCATCAAAATGCTACGGTTCACCTGGTGAGGCGTAACTAGAAGAGAAACCTTCCTTTCTGCTTCTTACTTCCTCTTTCTATGTGTGCTTCATTCTGCAGTACCTATAGAAAGAGAAAACTTCCTGCACAAAAACACTCCTGCTTAAAATGCAGGCACCCTTGCACCATGGTGCAAGGGTTACTATGTTGGCGCAAGACAGCACATAGTATGCCAGTGCTTAAAAAGAACGGAATATGCCGTATTATGTTAAATATTACAATGTTGTATCCCACCTGCATTGCCTAATATTTCTATGTGTATTTATAGTTGTTTGTACTTGAACCTAAGATTGTTGCGGGTCATTTACTTTGTGACTTATTGCCTTGCTCTTGATTCTGTAAAACGCTCTGATACCCCCGGGCCTAGCTAGCGCTATATAAAGATTATAAATAAATAATAAATAAATAAATACAGTGCATTCCTACCCTTTCCCTATCACGCACCACCACAAGGTGACTTGCTGCGCTGTGTGATGATTTCATAGATATGCCCCTTGGTGTATTGCTATTCACCTATCCACTATGGCTCCCCAGAATGTTTTACTTATTTTAACCCAATTTCCTAACTTATCTTAGGGTTACACTATATGCAGCATATTATCCAAACCCAGTGGTGGCTGGCAAGTTTAGGAGGGAGGGGGCAGACAGGGCGCACACGCACACATACACACTCACAGCCATGCACTCACATGCGTGCACACACACAAAAACACATCTGTTCACAACACCCATTACCAAACATTCATACATACACGCACTCACGCACCAAACATTAACTAAAAAAAAAAACACTTACCTGCAGCTCTGCCTCAGAGGTCCCAGGAGGGTTGGGACTGCTGCCTTCCCTCATTGGCTGACCTAAGGTCAGTGTAGTTCCAGAGGCACTCCCATTTGAAAGAAGTCTTTATTAAAGGGGGGAAGTTGTACGTAGCCTTTGTGGATCTGCATATGGCCTTTGCTTTGGTCCCCGGATCTAAACTTTGAAAGGTGGTGGCAGAGTTGGGACTCCCTCGAAATCTATTAGATATTCTTCTTTGCCTGCATTCAGCAAATAAAGCCCAAGTTAGGTGTGGGGAGGATGGACAATTGACCGAGCCCTTCACGATAAACCGTTGAGTGAGACGGGTGCGTTTTAGCGCCCACCCTTTTCTTGCTATTTATCAATGGGGTAGCAGGCTTTCTTGACAGGCATGGGTGCGATGCCTCAAAAGTCGGGGAGAGCAGAGCGCCTGCTCTACTCTTCGCCGACAACATGTTATTAATATCAAAATCCCCACAAGGGCTCCAACTGCTGCTAAACTATTTTCAACTTTTTTGTTATTAGCGCGGTCTGGATCTCAATGATGAAAATACAAAGTTCATGATATTTACAAAGGGTAGGAGGGTGGGCACACACTGCCTCACATCCCAGCACTCAGTTTGCCCCGATGCATCATAGTAAATGCAGTGCATGATAACACTTGCTTCGGTGACAGGCTTTAGTTTTTCACCCTTGTTGGTGCAGCCTGTGCTGTGTATCTCTAGACACGTGTTTCAGGATAGTTGTCCTTCTTCAGTAGAGAGCAACACATTCTTTTTGGGGGGTGCTGTAAATGCTGCCCAAAGTCTTCTCAGGTCTCTGTACCGCTCGCTGGGCACAGGTGCATCAACCAGAGCTCGTCAGCTCATTAGCTCAAGGGATCCTTTTCAAACAGGAGGAGGGTGGGCGCACAGTGCCTCACATCCCAGCACTCAGTGTGCCCTGATGCATCATAGTAAATGCAGTGCATGGTAACACTTGCTTCGGTGACAGGCTTTAGTTTTTCACCCTTGTTGGTTTATTTACAAAGGATACTTTGAAGCCATCCAAGAGAGGTATGTATGAAGGTGACCGTACTATAGAATTAGTCTCTGTTTTCGATTATTTGGGGATTCGTTTAACCCAAACTTTATGTTGGGAACCCCATATAGAGAAAATACATCTGTCCCTAATTCAGCAGACTGGCCACATAAATAAGATCCATAGAAATACGGTATCCAGAAAGTGGCTCCAGCATTAGAAATATATAATACTAAAGCCTTAGGAGCAGTTTTGTATGGAGCAGAACTGTGGGGTAGTGGGAACACTCAATGCCTTACTGCCGCTAAACATCGTTTTATAAAAACCCTTCTTAATCTACGAAACAGCACTCTGCAGACCTCAATTTTTCTTGATCTGGCCCAAAGAAAACATATTAATAAGCGAGACTATAAGCGCGTACTGTTTTGGCATCATCTATGAACGATTGAGGAGCTTGCCCCTATCAAGTGGCTATTAGGCATTTTTTGACACAGTCCAAGATAAATTCAATTCCCTGGTTTAGCACCCTGAGAGAACTATTGAGGAAATTGGGGATGGAGGAATATTGGTTAAGACCAGAGGAGGTGTGTTCGATTACGAAGAGTACGGTAAAATCTATTTATTGGAAGTTTATCTTGGTGAAGGGTGTGCCAAATTCTACAGGCTCCCAGACCCAAGATTTTATGATTTTTAAACCCCTCCTGCTCTTTGAGGAAACGATTGATGAAATTGTTCCACCTCTTGCACGTAAACTATTACTCCAATTCAGATACAAGACCCTTCCACCAAATTGTTCTGTAGTAAGTGGCAAACCAATGTATTTTTTGATGATAAATGTCCAGCCTGTAAAGGAAGTACTGAATCCCTAGTCCATTTGTTATTGTTTTGCCCGCACTACGAGTCCTTAAGGGCTAAGTGGATAATTCCCCTGTGTAGGCTTATCGGACCTTGCCACTATTTAGGAGTGCTTAGGTTTCTTACTACAGACACCCGTAAAGTAATAGTCTTTGGCCTAGCAAAATTTGTGTTAGCTTTATGGATCAGACGCTCACAGTGTATTGTATAATAATTTTTATATGTAGCTATTTAGTTGTATATATAGATGATATGTATTTTTATATGGCTCTTATTCTTTTATTATATTTTCAGTGTTGTATAGAATCCCTTACTATCTTTTTCATAATCAGCCAGTCGTCTATAATTTATGCTTCAATGTACTTGGCTGTGATGTACTTTAAAGATCTGTAAGATCAAAAAATAGTTTTGATGATGATAACGTATTGTAAGGAATAAAATACCCTCTGCAATATTTTGAAAGAATATTGCAAACTACTTCAGTGTTTCATGATCTTATTAAGATACTCATGTTTTGGTCACATTACTGTATATGGTAAAGAAACTCCTTGTTTATTACAATATCCTTATAATCTACGGCACAGGGTACTTTATCTCATATATAAAATGTGAAAGCCTGCAACACCAGAATAAAAACCTGTCTCTAATATATTTATTACAGTTGTGTTGTGACATCTCCAGTCACCTGTGTTTGAAAAATGATACAGCTGCTCAATGGTAATAACTTATTACAGTTGAGTTGTGCAGTCATAATGCCTTACATTAAAGCCAGCAGTCACAGTGAAAACCAAAATTCTCTTTTCCTTATTATGATAATGTTTAGTTAAATGAAAAGTGATCAGCCGGGAGGAGAGATTTATGGCAATGTGTTTTCTTTTTCCATAGAGTTATTTTAAGGAAAGAAAGAATCTCCTTGTGTATTACTACACATTGTGATCTATACAGATTCTGTATTATTCTTTGTGTCTGCGACCATGTTATCTCTTTCACATGTTAAGTAGGACACTAAGGATTTTAGTGGTTTGTCGGAGGGGTGATGGTGTGAATAGGAATTACAAGTAATAAGATACATTCTTCCTTACTTTAGAAGGTTTTTACAATTCACTGACCAGCTAGTTCCGTGACCTGAAAAGCAGCTCGGCCTTCGGCCTCATTCCTTTACATGGTCATGGAACTCCTCTGTCATTCCCACAATCTTTATAATGTACTGCATGGGGTTCATTCTCACATATATAATATACCAATCGTGATCATACAGTGGACAAATATGCTCTTGGTTTTGCCATATTAATGAAAGTTGTAGCAATGGACAGATGTACAAAGACCCACTCTAAACCCAAGATATGCAACTTCACACTGGCTGGTGTATGAATGAGTATGTAAATTGGGATAAGACCTATAGTTCCCATCACAAATGTATATCGCCAAATGATAGCAAAGCGACCCACCTGTTGAATCTCAGTTAGGCAGGTCAACATTTGTGACCCTAGAGTAAATAGCTGTGGATGTTGGGATGATGGTCTGCAAGGGACAGCAGATCCCCATCCTTGCCTTTAATGTCCAAACAGAAACATTAATTTTAAAGCAGCCAGTGTCCATAGAAAGGGATTAGTGCCGCTTTAAGAAATGTTCAAGTGTTTCCCTCTGGGAACACATTGGGGAGGAGCAGGCAGTGGTCCTCTGGATGACTGCCAGCTCCCCCTGAGGCAGCCTGGGATGATTCATAAACCCTTTGAGAAACAGATAGACCTCTCTTAGAGGTATTGGTTTCTGATTACTGCTTTGTGACTGCAACTGCTGTAACAATATTACATATTACACTGAATCTCCAAAATAGGAGGGGGGCCTATTTTGAAGCACATTCAAAATTGCGATACCTACTGGGTCATAAACCCATTTTCGTTATTAGAAAGACTTTTCTGACTCGACAAAGAAGTTTCCTACATTTGAAAACAAGCTTTTAAAGTCACAAACCTTGAGATTTTGAGATTAGCAGGATTTGCCACCATAGCATCTTTTTGTAATTTGGGAAAGCACAGCAGGTGAGAATGGGACATGAATTGCTGACTGACGTTAAGTTTAACATTGATAAACTTATAGTGAAGTGAAAATGAAGAAATTCCATAATTTGCCTTGTGGATGCTTGTCTAATATCTGGAACCAGTCAATAAGAAGACATCTCGCCAAGCTTTCTCTCGCTCAACTGTTATCTAGAGAGCTGAGAAGTCTTTTCAAATTAGCTTGCATTGTTCATGAGTTTATACATGATATTTCAATGAATGAGTATGAGAGTGAGTATAGATGAGTGAAAGTGGGGTGTAAAGCACTGTGAGTGACCTAGAGTGAGTGAGTGAGGGGGGAATGTGAAAAGGAGTGTGAGTGAGTCTGGAGTGTCACTATTAATGGTGCAGTAAGTGCAGCTGCACCAGGGCACAGAGGCCTGAAGAGTTCCTGAAACCTATTTATTAAAGCAGAGCACCTGTCGCCCCCAGGTTTTCATATCAGAGCCCCTGTACACCAGCTGTTGGGAGTGAGGTCAGTGATTGTGAAAGAGTGAGTGTAAGTGGATTTGTGAGTGAAATTAGCAGTGCAAATCAGTGGGTGTGAGTGTATGGGTACATTTCTGTGTGAATGAGTGAGTGAAAGTAAATATGAATCAGAATGTGTAAATGAGAGAGTGTGGGTCAGCGGAAGAGAGGGTGAATGAGACAGAGAGTGATTATGAGTGAGAGTGAGTAAGAGTGTGCTTGTTAGCAGGTTTTCTACTTGTGAGTCTGCTGCTGGTCAGGGCATACTCGAGATAATTCTTGGCTTATGAGGACACTCAAGAGAGCTTGCTTTCACTGGCACATTGAAGGTTATTCTTGGCATAAGAGTGGGCTCCTGTTGTGGGCCCTAGACATACTAGTTGTAATTCATGCCATGGGGGAGGGACACCTAGGGCAACATGATGGTGCTGGCATACTGGAGGTAGTGCCTGGTGACTGTGGCACATTTGGAGCGGAGGTCTGGCGGGGGAAGCAAACCACGAGAATATCCTGGCTTTGACATGTGGGTAATATTAGACGAATGGGTCACCCATGCCATGTGGCTGGCATCAATAGCAAAATACAATAGCAAAATTCTGGTACTGTGATTTTGCGTGTAGCTCTTTGCATAAGGGATTACCATGAAAACATTCTGGTATTGTCACAATGGAATGGATTCTTAAGATATAGGGCACACCCAAGGCAAATTTGAAAAACAATGAGGTGAACCTGTGGCAAATATTATGCGCTACCACTTCAAGGGATCACCAGCCACCACTGCCTTGAAGGAATCAACAACTCTCACCCAAGCTTTATTATGGATTGGTCAAAGAGTCTGAAATTTCATTCCACTCCCAGTAAAAAGTCTTGAAACCCATTCAAGAGGGGGCTAAGTTTACTACTCTTTAAACACCATTCCTAACCGGAATATGTACAGGAGGGGCCAACTTCAACTTGAAAAATGATTTAAGCCTAAATATCCACTGCTTTAGACTCGCGATATTTGTAGTACTTTGTCCATATTTGCTCAAATGTGCATTAATTACTCCGCCTGTCTCCATAAGGTGTCCTGGTGGGTGTGGTTCACTTCCTTGAAAACTAAAAATAAATGCTCTAATGCCATCAAGTGATTTAAAGCAGCCTCTAAGCTACAAAAGTTAGTATACATCTAAAGTTTGTTGTATGTGCTTTAATTAGAAGTGATAATTCCCACCCTTTCCTGATTAAATTAGAGTGTTGCATGTCCTGCCATGGATAGGGCTGTTTGCACAAGGGCTCACTGCTGGCACTGCTGTGGCTGCACTCGAAGGAGAGCATAGACCTTTGAAAGTAAAACATACAAGGGTTTGGCTAATGCAGCATGTAGTGTAACCCTAGGATAAGTTAGGAAATCGGGTTAAAATAAGCAAAACATTCTGGGGAGCTATGATGGATAGGTGAATAGCAATACACCAAGGGGCATATTTAGGAAATTATCACACGGCTCAGCAAGTCGCCTTGCTGCGCTGCATGACAGGGAAAGGGCAGGAATGCACTGTATTTAACATAATACAGCGTATTCTTGTCTTTTCATAGCACTGGCACAGAATGTGCTGTCTAGCGCCAACGTAGTAACCCTTGCACTATGGTGCATGGGTACCTGCGTTTTAAGCAGGAGTGTTTTTGTGCAGGAAGGGGAACCGAGCAGGAAGGAAGGTTTTTCTTCTAGTTACGCCTCATCAGGTGAACCGTAGCATTTTGATGCATTCCCAGATTTACCACAGTGCATGGAAATACTGTTCCTAACATTTGTACATTGAATATAACAGTATTCCCATGCACCGTCCATGGATTTTGGCTCATTCGCAGTTTTACCATCAGTGGTGAATCTAGGAATGCATCAAAATGCTACGGTTCACCTGGTGAGGCGTAACTAGAAGAGAAACCTTCCTTTCTGCTTCTTACTTCCTCTTTCTATGTGTGCTTCATTCTGCAGGTCATATAGAAAGAGGAAACTTCCTGCACAAAAACACTCCTGCTTAAAATGCAGGCACCCTTGCACCATGGTGCAAGGGCTACTATGTTGGCGCAAGACAGCACATAGTATGCACGGAATATGCCGTATTATGTTAAATATTACAATGTTGTATCCCACCTGCATTGCCTAATATTTCTATGTGTATTTATAGTTGTTTGTACTTGAACCTAAGATTGTTGACTGTCATTTACTTTGTGACTTATTGCCTTGTTCTTGATTCTGTAAAACGCTCTGATACCCCCGGGCCTAGCTAGCGCTATATAAAGCTTATAAATAAATAATAAATAAATAAATACAGTGCATTCCTACCCTTTCCCTATCACCCACCACCACAAGGTGACTTGCTGCGCTGTGTGATGATTTCATAAATATGCCCCTTGGTGTATTGTTATTCACCTATCCATTATGGCTCCCCAGAATGTTTTACTTATTTTAACCCAATTTCCTAACTTATCTTAGGGTTACACTATATGCAGCATTATCCAAACACAGTGGCGGCTGTTAAGTTTAGGAGGGAGAGGGCAGACAGGACACACACGCACACATACACACTCACAGCCATACACTCACATGCGTGCACACACACAAAAACACATCTGTTCACTACACCCATTACCAAACATTCATACATACACGCACTCACGCACCAAACATTAACTAAAAAAAACAATACTTACCCGCAGCTCTGCCTCAGAGGTCCCAGGAGGCTTGGGACTGCTGCCTTCCCTCATTGGCTGACCTAAGGTCAGTGTAGTTCCAGAGCCACTCCCATTTGAAAGAAGTCTTTATTAAAGGGGGGAAGTTGTACGTAGCCTTTGTGGATCTGCGAATGGCCTTTGCATTGGTTCCCGGATCTAAACTTTGAAAGGTGGTGGCAGAGTTGGGACTCCCTTGAAATCTATCAGATATTCTTCTTTGCCTGCATTCAGCAAATAAAGCCCAGGTTAGGTGTGGGGATGATGGACAATTGACCGAGCCCTTCACAATAAACCATTGAGTGAGACGGGTGCGTTTTAGCGCCCACCCTTTTCTTGCTATTTATTAATGGGGTAGTAGGCTTTCTTGACAGGGATGGGTGCTATGCCCCAAAAGTCGGGGAGAGCAGAGCGCCTGCTCTACTCTTCGCCGACAACACGTTATTAATATCAAAATCCTCACAAGGGCTCCAACAGCTGCTAAACTATTTTAAACTTTTTTGTTATTAGCGCGGTCTGGAGCTCAATGATGAAAATACAAAGTTCATGATATTTACAAAGGGTAGGAGGGTGGGCACACGCTGCCTCACATCCCAGCACTCAGTTTGCCCCGATGCATCATAGTAAATGCAGTGCATGATAACACTTGCTTAAAATGCAGGCACCCTTGCATGTTGGCGCAAGACAGCACATAGTATGCCAGTGCTTAAAAAGAACGGAATATGCCGTATTATGTTAAATATTACAATGTTGTATTCCACCTGCATTGCCTAATATTTCTATGTGTATTTATAGTTGTTTGTACTTGAACCTAAGATTGTTGCGGGTCATTTACTTTGTGACTTATTGCCTTGCTCTTGATTCTGTAAAACGCTCTGATACCCCCGAGCCTAGCTAGCGCTATATAAAGCTTATAAATAAATAATAGAAAAATAAATACAGTGCATTCCTACCCTTTCCCTAACACGCACCACCACAAGGTGACTTGCTGCGCTGTGTGATGATTTCATAAATATGCCCCTTGGTGTATTGCTATTCCCCTATTCATTATGGCTCCCCAGAATGTTTTACTTATTTTAACCCAATTTCCTAACTTATCTTAGGGTTACACTATATGCAGCATTATCCAAACCCAGTGGCGGCTGGTAAGTTTAAGAGGGAGGGGGCAGACAGGACACACACACGAACACATACACACTCACAGCCATGCACTCACATGCGTGGACACACACAAAAACACATCTGTTCACAATACCCATTACCAAACATTCATACATACACGCACTCACGCACCAAACATTAACTAAAAAAAAAAACACTTACCTGCAGCTCTGCCTCAGAGGTCCCAGGAGGCTTGGGACTGCTGCCTTCCCTCATTGGCTGACCTAAGGTCCGTGTAGTTCCAGAGGCACTCCCATTTGAAAGAAGTCTTTATTAAAGGGGGGAAGTTGCACTTAGCCTTTGTGGATCTGCGTATAACCTTTGCTTTGGTCCCCGGATCTAAACTTTGAAAGGTGGTGGCAGAGTTGGGACTCCTTGAAATCTATTAGATATTCTTCTTTGCCTGCATTCAGCAAATAAAGCCCAAGTTAGGTGTGGGAGGATGGACAATTGACCGAGCCCTTCACGATAAACCGCTGAGTGAGACGGGTGCGTTTTAGCGTCCACCCTTTTCTTGCTATTTATTAATGGGGTAGTAGGCTTTCTTGACAGGGATGGGTGCGATGCCTCAAAAGTCGGGGAGAGCAGAGCGCCTGCTCTACTCTTCGCCCACAACATGTTATTAATATCAAAATCCCCACAAGGGCTCCAACAGCTGCTAAACTATTTTAAACTTTTTTGTTATTAGCGCGGTCTGGAGCTCAATGATGAAAATACAAAGTTCATGATATTTACAAAGGGTAGGAGGGTGGGCACACGCTGCCTCACATCCCAGCACTCAGTTTGCCCCGATGCATCATAGTAAATGCAGTGCATGATAACACTTGCTTCGGTGACAGGCTTTAGTTTTTCACCCTTGTTGGTGCAGCCTGTGCTGTGTATCTCTAGACACGTGTTTCAGGATAGTTGTCCTTCTTCAGTAGAGAGCAACACATTCTTTTTGGGGGTGCTGGAAATGCTGCCCAAAGTCTTCTCAGGTCTCTGTACCACTCGCTGGGCACAGGTGCATCAACCAGAGCTCGTCAGCTCATTAGCTCATGGGAGCCTTTTCAAACAGGAGGAGGGTGGGCGCACACTGCCTCACATCCCAGCACTCAGTGTGCCCTGATGCATCATAGTAAATGCAGTGCATGGTAACACTTGCTTTGGTGACAGGTTTAGTTTTTCACCCTTGATGGTTTATTTACAAAGGATACTTTGAAGCCATCCAAGAGAGGTATGTATGAAGGTGACCGTACTATAGAATTAGTCTCTGTTTTCGATTATTTGGGGATTCGTTTAACCCAAACCTTATGTTGGGAACCCCATATAGAGAAAATACATCTGTCCCTAATTCAGCAGACTGGCCACATAAATAAGATCCATAGAAATACGGTATCCAGAAAAGTGGCTCCAGCATTAGAAATATCTAATACTAAAGCCTTAGGAGCAGTTTTGTATGGAGCAGAACTGTGGGGTAGTGGGAACACTGAACGCCTTACTGCCGCCGAACATCGTTTTATAAAATCCCTTCTTAATCTACCAAACAGCACTCTGCAGACCCCAATTTTTCTTGATCTGGCCCAAAGAAAACAAATTAATTAGCGAGACTATAAGCACTTACTCTTTTGGCATCATCTATGAACGATTGAGGAGCTTGCCCCTATCAAGTGGCTATTAGGCATCTTTTGACACAGTCCAAGATAAATTCAATTCCCTGGTTTAGCACACTGAGAGAACTATTGAGGAAATTGGGGATGGAGGAATATCGGTTAAGACCAGAGGAGGTGTGTTCGATTACGAAGAGTACGGTAAAAGCTATTTATTGGGAGTTTATCTTGGTGAAGGGTGAGCCAAATTCTACAGGCTCCCTGACCCAGGAATTTATGATTTTTAAACCCCTCCTGCTCTCTGAGGAAACGATTGATGAAATTGTTCCACCTCTTGCACGTAAACTATTACTCCAATTCAGATACAAGACCCTTCCACCAAATTGTTCTGTAGTAAATGGTGAACCAATGTATTTTCTGATGATAAATTTCCAGCCTGTAAAGGAAGTACTGAATCCCTAGTCCATTTGTTATTGTTTTGCCCGCACTACGAGTCCTTAAGGGCTAAGTAGATTATTCCCCTGTGTAGGCTAATCGGACCTTGCCACTATTTAGGTGTGCTTAGATTTCTTACTACAGACACCCGTAAAGTAATAGTCTTTGGCCTAGCAAAATTTTTGTTAGCTTTATGGATCAGACGCTCACAGTGTATTGTATAATAATTTTTATATGTAGCTTTTTCGTTGTTTATATAGATGATATGTATTTTTATATGGCTCTTATTCTTTTATGATATTTTAAGTGTTGTATAGAATCCCTTACTATCTTTTTCATAATCAGCCAGTCGTCTATAATTTATGCTTCAATGTACTTGGCTGTGATGTACTTTAAAGATCAAAAAAAAGTTTTGATGATGATAACGTATTGTAAGGAATAAAATACCCTCTGCAATATTTTGAAAGAATATTGCAAACTACCTCAGTGTTTCATGATCTTATTAAGATACTCATGTTTTGGTCACATTACTGTATATGGTAAAGAAACTCCTTGTTTATTACAATATCCTTATAATCTACGGCACAGGGTACTTTATCTCATATATAAAATGTGAAAGCCTGCAACACCAGAATAAAAACCTGTCTCTAATATATTTATTACAGTTGTGTTGTGACATCTCCAGTCATCTGCGTTTGAAAAATGATACAGCTGCTCAATGGTAATAACTTATTACAGTTGAGTTGTGCAGTCATAATGCCTTACATTAAAGCCAGCAGTCACAGTGAAAACCAAAATTCTCTTTTCCTTATTATGATAATGTTTAGTTAAATGAAACGTGATCAGCAGGGAGGAGAGATTTATGGCAATGTGTTTTCTTTTTCCACAGAGTTAATTTAAGGAAAGAAAGAATCTCCTTGTGTATTACTACACATTGTGATCTATACAGATTCTGTATTATTCTTTGTGTCTGCGACCATGTTATCTCTTTCACATGTTAAGTAGGACACTAAGGATTTTAGTGGTTTGTCGGAGGGGTGATGGTGTGAATAGGAATTACAAGTAATAAGATACATTCTTCCTTACTTTAGAAGGTTTTTACAATTCACTGACCAGCTAGTTCCGTGACCTGAAAAGCAGCTCGGCCTTCGGCCTCATTCCTTTACATGGTCATGGAACTCCTCTGTCATTACCACAATCTTTATAATGTACTGCATGGGGTTCATTCTCACATATATAATATACCAATCGTGATCATACAGTGGACAAATATGCTCTTGGTTTTGCCATATTAATGAAAGTTGTAGCAATGGACAGATGTACAAAGACCCACTCTAAACCCAAGATATGCAATTTCACACTGGCTGGTGTATGAATGAGTATGTAAATTGGGATAAGACCAATAATTCCTATCACAAATGTATATCACCAAACGATAGCAAAGCGACCCACCTGTTGAATCTCAGTTAGGCAGGTCAACATTTGTGACCCTAGAGTAAATAGCTGTTGGGTTTGGTCTGCAAGGGACAGCAGATCCCCATCCTTGCCTTTAATGTCCAAACAGAAACATTAATTTTAAAGCAGCCAGTGTCCATGAAAGGGATTAGTGCCGCTTTAAGAAATGTTCAAGTGTTTCCCTCTGGGATCACATTGGGAGGAGCAGGCAGTGGTCCTCTGGATGACTGCCAGCTCCCCCTGAGGCAGCCTGGGATGATTCATAAACCCTTTGAGAAACAGATAGACCTCTCTTAGAGGTATTGGTTTCTGATTACTGCTTTGTGACTGCAACTTCTGTAACAATATTACATATTACACTGAATCTCCAAAATAGGAGGGGGGTCTATTTTCAAGCTCAATCAAAATTGCGATACCTAATGGGTCATAAACCCATTTTCGTTATTAGAAAGACTTTTCTGACTCGACAAAGGAGTTTCCTACATTTGAAAACAAGCTTTTAAAGTCACAAACCTTGAGATTTTGAGATTAGCAGGATTTGCCACCATAGCATCTTTTTGTAATTTGGGAAAGCACAACAGGTGAGAATGCGACATGAATTGCTGACTGAAATGAAGTTTAACATTGATAAACTTATAGTGAAGTGAAAATGTTCAAGAAATTCCATAATTTGCCTTGTGGATGCTTGTCTAATATCTGGAACCAGTCAATAAGAAGACATCTCGCCAATCTTTCTCTCGCTCAACTGTTATCTAGAGAGCTGAGAAGTCTTTTCAAGTTAGCTTTCATTGTTCATGAGTTTATACATGAGAATTCAATGAATGAGTATGAGAGTGAGTATAGATGAGTGAAAGCGGGGTGTAAAGCACTGTGAGTGAGCTAGAGTGAATTGAGTGAGGGGGGAATGTGAAAAGGAGTGTAAGTGAGTCTGGAGCGTCACTAATAATGGTAAAGTAAGTGCAGTTGCACCAGGGCACAGAGGCCTGAGGAGTTCCTGAAACCTATTTATTAAAGGAGAGCACCTGTCCCCCTGGGAGTTCAAATCAGAGCCCCTGTACACCAGTAGTTGGGAGTGAGGGTCAGTGATTGCAAAAGAATGAGTGTAAGTGGATTTGTGAGTGAAATTAGCAGTGCAAATCAGTGGGTGTGAGTGTGTGTGGGTACATTTGTGTGTGAATGAGTGAGTGAAAGTAAATATGAATCAGAATTTGTAAATGAGAGAGTGTGGGTCAGCGGAAGAGAGGGTGAATGAGACAGAGAGTGATTATGAGTGAGAGTGAGTAAGAGTGTGCTTGTTAGCAAGTTTTCTACTTGTGAGTCTGCTGCTGGTCAGGGCATACTGGAGATAATTCTTGGCTTATGAGGACACTCAAGAGAGCTTGTTTTCACTGGCACATTGAACGTTATTCTTGGCATAAGAGTGGGCTCCTGTTGTGGGCCCTAGACATACTAGTTGTAATTCATGCCGACGGGGGAGGGACACCTAGGGAAAAATGATGGTGCTGGCATACTGGAGGTAGTGCCTGTGGCACATTTGGAGTGGAGGTCTGGCGGGGGAAGCAAACCATGAGAATACCCTGGCTTTGACATGTGGGTAATATTAGACGAATGGGTCGCCCATGCCATGTGGCTGGTATCAATAGCAAAATTCTGGTACTGTGATTTTGCGGGTAGCTCTTTGCATAAGGGATCACCATGAAAACATTCTGGTATTGTCACAATGGAATGGATTCTTAAGATATAGGGGACACCCAAGGCAAATTTGGAAAACAATAAGGTGAACCTGTGGCAAATATTATGCGCTACCACTTCAAGGGATCACCAGCCACCACTGCCTTGAAGGAATCAACAACTCTCACCCAAGCTTTATTATGGATTGGTCAAAGAGTCTGAAATGTCATTCCACTCCCAGTAAAAAGTCTTTAAACCCATTCAAGAGGGGGCTAAGTTTACTACTCTTTAAACACCATTCCTAACCAGAATATGTACAGGAGGGGCCAACTTCAACTAGAAAAATGATTTAAGACTAAATATCCACTGCTTTAGACTTGTGATATTTGTAGTACTTTGTCCATATTTGCTCAAATGTGCATTAATTACTCCGCCTGTCTCCATAAGGTGTCCTGGTGGGTGTGGTTCACTTCCTTGAAAACTACACTTAAATGCTCTAATGCCATCAAGTGATTTAAAGCAGCCTCTAAGCTACAAAAATTAGTACACATCTAAAGTTTGTTGTATGTGCTTTAATTAGAAGTGATAATTCCCACCCTTTCCTGATTAAATTAGAGTGTTGCATGTCCTGCCAAGGATAGGGCTGTTTGCACAAGGGCTCACTGCTGGCACTGCTGTGGCTGCACTCGAAGGAGAGCATAGACTTTTGGAAGTAAAACATACAAGGGTTTGGCTAATGCAGCATGTAGTGTAACCCTAAGATAAGTTAGGAAATCGGGTTAAAATAAGCAAAACATTCTGGGGAGCTATGATGGATAGGTGAATAGCAATACACCAAGGGGCATATTTAGGAAATTATCACACGGCTCAGCAAGTCGCCTTGCTGCGCTGCATGACAGGGAAAGGGTAGGAATGCACTGTATTTAACATAATACAGCGTATTCTTGCCTTTTCATAGCACTGGCACAGAATGTGCTGTCAGACGCCAACGTAGTAACCCTTGCACTATGGTGCATGGGTACCTGCGTTTTAAGCAGGAGTGTTTTTGTGCAGGAAGGGGAACCGAGCAGGAAGGAAGGTTTTTCTTCTAGTTACGCTTCACCAGGTGAACCGTAGCATTTTGATGCATTGCCAGATTTACCACGGTGCATGGAAATACTGTTCCCTAACATTAGTACATTGAATAGAACAGTATTCCCATGCACCGTCCATGGATTTTGGCTCATTCGCAGTTTTACCGTCAGTGGTGAATCTAGGAATGCATCAAAATGCTACGGTTCACCTGGTGAGGCGTAACTAGAAGAGAAACCTTCCTTTCTGCTTCTTACTTCCTCTTTCTATGTGTGCTTCATTCTGCAGTACCTATAGAAAGAGGAAACTTCCTGCACAAAAACACTCCTGCTTAAAATGCAGGCACCCTTGCACCATGGTGCAAGGGTTACTATGTTGGCGCAAGACAGCACATAGTATGCCAGTGCTTAAAAAGAACGGAATATGCCGTATTATGTTAAATATTACAATGTCGTATTCCACCTGCATTGCCTAATATTTCTATGTGTATTTATAGTTGTTTGTACTTGAACCTAAGATTGTTGCGGGTCATTTTCTTAGTGAGTTATTGCCTTGTTCTTGATTCTGTAAAACGCTCTGATACCCCCGGGCCTAGCTAGCGCTATATAAAGCTTATAAATAAATAATAAATAAATAAATACAGTGCATTCCTACCCTTTCCCTATCACGCACCACCACAAGGTGACTTACTGTGCTGTGTGATGATTTCATAGATATGCCCCTTGGTGTATTGCTATTCCCCTATTCATTATGGCTCCCCAGAATGTTTTACTTATTTTAACCCAATTTCCTAACTTATCTTATGGTTACACTATATGCAGCATTATCCAAACCCAGTGGCGGCTGGTACGTTTACGAGGGAGGGAACAGACAGGACACACACGCACACATACACACTCACAGCCATGCACTCACTTGCGTGCACACACACAAAAACACATCTGTTCACAACACCCATTACCAAACATTCATAAATACACGCACTCACGCACCAAACATTAACTAAAAAAAAAACACTTACCTGCAGCTCTGCCTCAGAGGTCCCAGGAGGCTTGGGACTGCTGCCTTCCCTCATTGGCTGACCTAAGGTCAGTGTAGTTCCAGAGGCACTCCCATTTGAAAGAAGTCTTTATTAAAGGGGGGAAGTTGTACGTAGCCTTTGTGGATCTGCGTATGGCCTTTGCTTTGGTCCCCGGATCTAAACTTTGAAAGGTGGTGGCAGAGTTGGGACTCCCTCGAAATCTATTAGATATTCTTCTTTGCCTGCATTCAGCAAATAAAGCCCAAGTTAGGTGTGGGGAGGATGGACAATTGACCGAGCCCTTCACGATAAACCGTTGAGTGAGACGGGTGCGTTTTAGCGCCCACCCTTTTCTTGCTATTTATTAATGGGGTAGTAGGCTTTCTTGACAGGGATGGGTGCGATGCCCCAAAAGTCGGGGAGAGCAGAGCGCCTGCTCTACTCTTCGCCGACAACACGTTATTAATATCAAAATCCCCACAAGGGCTCCAACTGCTGCTAAACTATTTTCAACTTTTTTGTTATTAGCGCGGTCTGGAGCTCAATGATGAAAATACAAAGTTCATGATATTTACAAAGCGTAGGAGGGTGGGCACACACTGCCTCACATCCCAGCACTCAGTTTGCCCCGATGCATCATAGTAAATGCAGTGCATGATAACACTTGCTTCGGTGACAGGCTTTAGTTTTTCACCCTTGTTGGTGCAGCCTGTGCTGTGTATCTCTAGACACGTGTTTCAGGATAGTTGTCCTTCTTCAGTAGAGAGCAACACATTCTTTTTGGGGGGTGCTGTAAATGCTGCCCAAAGTCTTCTCAGGTCTCTTTACCACTCGCTGGGCACAGGTGCATCAACCAGAGCTCGTCAGCTCATTAGCTCAAGGGAGCCTTTTCAAACAGGAGGAGGGTGGGCGCACACTGCCTCACATCCCAGCACTCAGTGTGCCCTGATGCATCATAGTAAATGCAGTGCATGATAACACTTGCTTCGGTGACAGGCTTTAGTTTTTCACCCTAGTTGGTTTATTTACAAAGGATACTTTGAAGCCATCCAAGAGAGGTATGTATGAAGGTGACCGTACTATAGAATTAGTCTCTGTTTTCGATTATTTGGGGATTCGTTTAACCCAAACTTTATGTTGGGAACCCCATATAGAGAAAATACATCTGTCCCTAATTCAGCAGACTGGCCACATAAATAAGATCCATAGAAATACGGTACCCAGAAAGTGGCTCCAGCATTAGAAATATATAATACTAAAGCCTTAGGAGCAGTTTTGTATGGAGCAGAACTGTGGGGTAGTGGGAACACTAAATGCCTTACTGCCGCTGAACATCGTTTTATAAAATCCCTTCTTAATCTACCAAACAGCACTCTGCAGACCTCAATTTTTCTTGATCTGGCCCAAAGAAAACATATTAATAAGCGAGACTATAAGCGCGTACTGTTTTGGCATCATCTATGAACGATTGAGGAGCTTGCCCCCTATCAAGTGGCTATTAGGCATTTTTTGACACAGTCCAAGATAAATTCAATTCCCTGGTTTAGCACCCTGAGAGAACTATTGAGGAAATTGGGGATGGAGGAATATTGGTTAAGACCAGAGGAGGTGTGTTCGATTACGAAGAGTACGGTAAAAGCTATTTATTGGAAGTTTATCTTGGTGAAGGGTGTGCCAAATTCTACAGGCTCCCAGACCCAGGATTTTATGATTTTTAAACCCCTCCTGCTCTTTGAGGAAATGATTGATGAAATTGTTCCACCTCTTGCACGTAAACTATTACTCCAATTCAGATACAAGACCCTTCCACCAAATTGTTCTGTAGTAAGTGGCAAACCAATGTATTTTTTGATGATAAATGTCCAGCCTGTAAAGGAAGTACTGAATCCCTAGTCCATTTGTTATTGTTTTGCCCGCACTACGAGTCCTTAAGGGCTAAGTGGATAATTCCCCTGTGTAGGCTTATCGGACCTTGCCACTATTTAGGAGTGCTTAGATTTCTTACTACAGACACCCGTAAAGTAATAGTCTTTGGCCTAGCAAAATTTTTGTTAGCTTTATGGATCAGATGCTCACAGTGTATTGTATAATAATTTTTATATGTAGCTATTTAGTTGTATATATAGATGATATGTATTTTTATATGGCTCTTATTCTTTTATTATATTTTCAGTGTTGTATAGAATCCCTTACAATCTTTTTTCATAATCAGCCAGTCGTCTATAATTTATGCTTCAATGTACTTGGCTGTGATGTACTTTAAAGATCTGTAAGATCAAAAAAAGTTTTGATGATGATAACGTATTGTAAGGAATAAAATACCCTCTGCAATATTTTGAAAGAATATTGCAAACTACTTCAGTGTTTCATGATCTTATTAAGATACTCATGTTTTGGTCACATTACTGTATATGGTAAAGAAACTCCTTGTTTATTACAATATCCTTATAATCTACGGCACAGGGTACTTTATCTCATATATAAAATGTGAAAGCCTGCAACACCAGAATAAAAACCTGTCTCTAATATATTTATTACAGTTGTGTTGTGACATCTCCAGTCACCTGTGTTTGAAAAATGATACAGCTGCTCAATGGTAATAACTTATTACAGTTGAGTTGTGCAGTCATAATGCCTTACATTAAAGCCAGCAGTCACAGTGAAAACCAAAATTCTCTTTTCCTTATTATGATAATGTTTAGTTAAATGAAAAGTGATCAGCCGGGAGGAGAGATTTATGGCAATGTGTTTTCTTTTTCCACAGAGTTAATTTAAGGAAAGAAAGAATCTCCTTGTGTATTACTACACATTGTGATCTATACAGATTCTGTATTATTCTTTGTGTCTGCGACCATGTTATCTCTTTCACATGTTAAGTAGGACACTAAGGATTTTAGTGGTTTGTCGGAGGGGTGATGGTGTGAATAGGAATTACAAGTAATAAGATACATTCTTCCTTACTTTAGAAGGTTTTTACAATTCACTGACCAGCTAGTTCCGTGACCTGAAAAGCAGCTCGGCCTTCGGCCTCATTCCTTTACATGGTCATGGAACTCCTCTGTCATTACCACAATCTTTATAATGTACTGCATGGGGTTCATTCTCACATATATAATATACCAATCGTGATCATACAGTGGACAAATATGCTCTTGGTTTTGCCATATTAATGAAAGTTGTAGCAATGGACAGATGTACAAAGACCCACTCTAAACCCAAGATATGCAACTTCACACTGGCTGGTGTATGAATGAGTATGTAAATTGGGATAAGACCTATAGTTCCCATCACAAATGTATATCGCCAAATGATAGCAAAGCGACCCACCTGTTGAATCTCAGTTAGGCAGGTCAACATTTGTGACCCTAGAGTAAATAGCTGTGGATGTTGGGATGATGGTCTGCAAGGGACAGCAGATCCCCATCCTTGCCTTTAATGTCCAAACAGAAACATTAATTTTAAAGCAGCCAGTGTCCATGAAAGGGATTAGTGCCGCTTTAAGAAATGTTCAAGTGTTTCCCTCTGGGAACACATTGGGGAGGAGCAGGCAGTGGTCCTCTGGATGACTGCCAGCTCCCCCTGAGGCAGCCTGGGATGATTCATAAACCCTTTGAGAAACAGATAGACCTCTCTTAGAGGTATTGGTTTCTGATTACTGCTTTGTGACTGCAACTGCTGTAACAATATTACATATTACACTGAATCTCCAAAATAGGAGGGGGGCCTATTTTGAAGCACATTCAAAATTGCGATACCTACTGGGTCATAAACCCATTTTCGTTATTAGAAAGACTTTTCTGACTCGACAAAGAAGTTTCCTACATTTGAAAACAAGCTTTTAAAGTCACAAACCTTGAGATTTTGAGATTAGCAGGATTTGCCACCATAGCATCTTTTTGTAATTTGGGAAAGCACAGCAGGTGAGAATGGGACATGAATTGCTGACTGACGTTAAGTTTAACATTGATAAACTTATAGTGAAGTGAAAATGAAGAAATTCCATAATTTGCCTTGTGGATGCTTGTCTAATATCTGGAACCAGTCAATAAGAAGACATCTCGCCAATCTTTCTCTCGCTCAACTGTTATCTAGAGAGCTGAGAAGTCTTTTCAAATTAGCTTGCATTGTTCATGAGTTTATACATGATATTTCAATGAATGAGTATGAGAGTGAGTATAGATGAGTGAAAGCGGGGTGTAAAGCACTGTGAGTGACCTAGAGTGAGTGAGTGAGGGGGGAATGTGAAAAGGAGTGTGAGTGAGTCTGGAGTGTCACTATTAATGGTGCAGTAAGTGCAGCTGCACCAGGGCACAGAGGCCTGAAGAGTTCCTGAAACCTATTTATTAAAGGAGAGCACCTGTCCCCCCCCAGGTTTTCATATCAGAGCCCCTGTACACCAGCTGTTGGGAGTGAGGTCAGTGATTGTGAAAGAGTGAGTGTAAGTGGATTTGTGAGTGAAATTAGCAGTGCAAATCAGTGGGTGTGAGTGTATCGGTACATTTCTGTGTGAATGAGTGAGTGAAAGTAAATATGAATCAGAATGTGTAAATGAGAGAGTGTGGGTCAGCGGAAGAGAGGGTGAATGAGACAGAGAGTGATTATGAGTGAGAGTGAGTAAGAGTGTGCTTGTTAGCAGGTTTTCTACTTGTGAGTCTGCTGCTGGTCAGGGCATACTCGAGATAATTCTTGGCTTATGAGGACACTCAAGAGAGCTTGCTTTCACTGGCACATTGAAGGTTATTCTTGGCATAAGAGTGGGCTCCTGTTGTGGGCCCTAGACATACTAGTTGTAATTCATGTCATGGGGGGAGGGACACCTAGGGCAACATGATGGTGCTGGCATACTGGAGGTAGTGCCTGGTGACTGTGGCACATTTGGAGCGGAGGTCTGGCGGGGGAAGCAAACCACGAGAATATCCTGGCTTTGACATGTGGGTAATATTAGACGAATGGGTCACCCATGCCATGTGGCTGGTATCAATAGCAAAATACAATAGCAAAATTCTGGTACTGTGATTTTGCGTGTAGCTCTTTGCATAAGGGATTACCATGAAAACATTCTGGTATTGTCACAATGGAATGGATTCTTAAGATATAGGGCACACCCAAGGCAAATTTGAAAAACAGTGAGGTGAACCTGTGGCAAATATTATGCGCTACCACTTCAAGGGATCACCAGCCACCACTGCCTTGAAGGAATCAACAACTCTCACCCAAGCTTTATTATGGTTGGTCAAAGAGTCTGAAATGTCATTCCACTCCCAGTAAAAAGTCTTTAAACCCCTTCAAGAGGGGGCTAAGTTTACTACTCTTTAAACACCATTCCTAACCGGAATATGTACAGGAGGGGCCAACTTCAACTTGAAAAATGATTTAAGCCTAAATATCCACTGCTTTAGACTCGCGATATTTGTAGTACTATGTCCATATTTGCTCAAATGTGCATTAATTACTCCGCCTGTCTCCATAAGGTGTCCTGGTGGGTGTGGTTCACTTCCTTGAAAACTAAAAATAAATGCTCTAATGCCATCAAGTGATTTAAAGCAGCCTCTAAGCTACAAAAGTTAGTACACATCTAAAGTTTGTTGTATGTGCTTTAATTAGAAGTGATAATTCCCACCCTTTCCTGATTAAATTAGAGTGTTGCATGTCCTGCCAAGGATAGGGCTGTTTGCACAAGGGCTCACTGCTGGCACTGCTGTGGCTGCACTCGAAGGAGAGCATAGACTTTTGGAAGTAAAACATACAAGGGTTTGGCTAATGCAGCATGTAGTGTAACCCTAAGATAAGTTAGGAAATCGGGTTAAAATAAGCAAAACATTCTGGGGAGCTATGATGGATAGGTGAATAGCAATACACCAAGGGGCATATTTAGATAATTATCACACGGCTCAGCAAGTCGCCTTGCTGCGCTGCATGACAGGGAAAGGGTAGGAATGTACTGTATTTAACATAATACAGCGTATTCTTGTCTTTTCATAGCACTGGCACAGAATGTGCTGTCTAGCGCCAACGTAGTAACCCTTGCACTATGGTGCATGGGTACCTGCGTTTTAAGCAGGAGTGTTTTTGTGCAGGAAGGGGAGCCGAGCAGAAATGAAGGTTTTTCTTCTAGTTACGCCTCACCAGGTGAACCGTATCATTTTGATGCATTCCCACATTCACCACGGTGCATGGAAATACTGTCCCCTAACATTAGTACATTAAATATAACAGTTATCCCATGCACCGTCCATGGATTTTGGCTCATTCGCAGTTTTACCGTCAGTGGTGAATCTAGGAATGCATCAAAATGCTACGGTTCACCTGGTGAGGCGTAACTAGAAGAGAAACCTTCCTTTCTGCTTCTTACTTCCTCTTTCTATGTGTGCTTCATTCTGCAGTACCTATAGAAAGAGGAAACTTCCTGCACAAAAACACTCCTGCTTAAAATGCAGGCACCCGTGCACCATGGTGCAAGGGTTACTATGTTGGCGCAAGACAGCACATAGTATGCCAGTGCTTAAAAAGAACGGACTATGCCGTATTATGTTAAATATTACAATGTTGTATTCCACCTGCATTGCCTAATATTTCTATGTGTATTTATAGTTGTTTGTACTTGAACCTAAGATTGTTGCGGGTCATTTACTTTGTGACTTATTGCCTTGCTCTTGATTCTGTAAAACGCTCTGATACCCCCGGGCCTAGCTAGCGCTATATAAAGCTTATAAATAAATAATAAATAAATAAATACAGTGCATTCCTACCCTTTCCCTATCACGCACCACCACAAGGTGACTTACTGTGATGTGTGATGATTTCATAGATATGCCCCTTGGTGTATTGCTATTCACCTATCCACTATGGCTCCCCAGAATGTTTTGCTTATTTTTATCCAATTTCCTAACTTATCTTAGGGTTACACTATATGCAGCATTATCCAGACCCAGTGGTGGCTGTTAAGTTTCGGAGGGAGGGGGGCAGACGGGACACACACGCACACATACACACTCACAGCCATGCACTCACATGCGTGCACTCACACAAAAACACATCTGTTCCCAACACCCATTACCAAACATTCATACATACACGCACTCATGCACCAAACATTAACTAAAAAAAACAACACTTACCTGCCGCTGTGCCTCAGAGGTCCCAGGAGGCTTGGGACTGCTGCTTTCCCTCATTGGCTGTCCTAAGGTCAGTGTAGTGCCAGAGGCCCTCCCATATATCGGGACCACGTGATGACCTTTGACTACCATTATTTTAATTGATTTTTGGTGTTTTACTTTATCCTAGCTTGAATGTATGACATCATTTTTCCTGCATGTGCACTTTTCCTTGAAGATGTCTTTCATGTCTCCTTGTAGCTACAGAGCGGGAGTGCTCTCACAGAGTAGAACAGCCTTGCCAGGAACAGAACGGGTGTGATGTGCATTTGAAAGCATGAGAGAGAGAGGTGTGGAATGTACTTCTCGGTCTCTGAGTGTAGTGTTATAAGCTGTGGTGCTCAAATGTGCATTGCGTTGTGCATTGGGAAGTATTATGAAGTTCTTACTTTTGGCTTTGACATGCCCTCATGCCATCTTGAATTCTGAATCTGTCTAGCTTGAGCTTTGTGCACACGGCAGGCCCCCAGATCACTGAAGTTGTTTAGGCTATTCACGTTCAAGGTTGTTTTCTGTACTTTTGGAGATTGTTTTCTGTACTGTTGGAGGCTTTCGTAAGCTTCGCTAAGATAAGGGTTTGGAACATGTGGGAGCGCAGAAAGATACGTGAGAACTCTTTTGCCTTTGGAATGCTTGCATGGAGAGTGGCCAACTCCAGTAAGTTTCCTTGGCACAGAGGAGGTCCTCTCAGAAACTTCTAGTGCTTTGAGATTATAAAACTGGGGTTTGTTAGCTTGGAAAGCGGGATTTGGACCTGAATGGAGGCGGATGCGTCTACTTCAGTGTAGGAGTTCCCGGCTTGCTGAGTCTTTTGACTCTGGCTGTGAATCCCCCAGTCAGTAGTGGGCTAAGGTGCAGTGTTTGAACGCGGTGATGTGTACTTTTTGATTATAATGGTATTATGATGTGTGAGTGCGTCTGTGTGCACATTCAAGTCTCCAGTGGTTATAACCATCTGATGTATTTAGTGTATATATCTTTCTGATTTCTTACAGTGGACGTCCATTATTATTATCTGCTTGTATTTTATTCCATGTATTTTATTCCATGCATTTAATAGTTGCCTTTGCTTATTTATAGGTGTGTTATTATTGCTTGCACATATATACATATAAAACCCCATGCTTGATTTTGAAAACAGTCTTTTGATGTGCCTCATTTTATGAGAGTGAAATCCCTTTCCAGGTGTTTTTATTGCTTCGCCGTGTTTCTGCCTCCATGTGGGAGGGCGGTATTTTCTATTATTTGGGAGGGCAAAGCAATACAGTCAGCCAATGAGGGAAGGCAGCAGTCCCAACATCATCACAGAGTGGGATGGGGTCAGTGAGACTGCTGACCCTACCCCACTCAGTGTTGAATTGTCACTGATTGACACTCGTTCCTGGGCGCTCCAGGGCTTAAAACTGAAGTGCCTAGGTTCGAGGCAATCAGTGACACTACCCCTCAACACTGAGGGGAGGGCCTCAGAGACCTTTGCTGAACTGAGGAGGGCACGCCCACAGGAGCTGTGACTTCCTCAGCCCAGTAAAGTTCAACTCTGGAAAACAGGAGCCTGCGCATTTAGTGCATGTCTAGCTCCTGGCTGCCTGACCTGAAAATGAACAGTGTCTGCCAGGCCGACCTTTTCTCAGCCTGACAGACACTGTTCGTGAGGGGCAAAAGGTGGGGGGGGCGTGGCCCCAGTGGACCAGCCACGGCTGTCCAAACCCTTGTATGTTTCACTTTCAAAAGGCTAGGCTCTCCTTCTGGTGCAGCGCCAGCAGTGCCAGCAGTGAGTCCTTGCGCAAACAGCCATGTCCTTGGCAGGGCATGCAACTCTTTGATTTGTTCAAGAAAGGGTGGGAATATAACTTCTAAATAAAACATGTATAACACACTTTAGCTTTCTATCAAGTTTTGTAGTTTAGAGGCTGCTTTAAATTACTTGATGGTATTAGAGCATTTATTTGTAGTTTTCAAGGAAGTGAACCACACCCACCAGGACACCTTATGGAGACAGGCGGAGTAATTAATGCACATTTGAGCAAATATGGACATAGTACTACAAATATCACGAGTCTAAAGCAGTAGAGATTTAGGCTTAAATCATTTTTCAAGTTGAAGTTGGCCCCTCCTGTACATATTCCGGTTAGGAATGGTGTTTAAAGAGTAGTAAACTTAGCCCCCTCTTGAAGGGGTTTAAAGACTTTAACTGGGAGTGGAATGAAATTTCAGACTCTTTGACCACTCCATAATATAGCTTGGGTGAGAGTTGTTGATTCCTTCAAGACAGTGGTGGCTGGTGATCCCTTGAAGTGGTAGCGCATAATATTTGCCACAGGTTCACCTCATTGTTTTCCAAATTTGACTTGGCTGTCCCCTACATCTTAATAATTCATTCCATTGTGACAATACCAGAATGTTTTCATGGTAATCCCTTATGCAATGAGCAACATGCAAAATCACAGTACCAGAATTTTGCTATTCATACCAGCCACATGGGATGGGTGACCCATTCGTCTAATATTACCCACATGTCAAAGCAAGGATTTTCTCGTGGTTTGCTTCCCCCACCAGACCTCTACTCCAAATGTGCCATAGTCACCAGGTACTACCTCCAGTATGCCAGCACCATCATTTTGCCCTGGGTGCCCCTCCCCCCATAGCATGAATTACAACTAGTATGTCTAGGGCCCACATTTTTCAACAGGAGCCCACTCTTATGCCAAGAATAACATTAAAGGTGCCAGTGAAAGTAAGCTCTCTTGAGTGTCCTCATAAGCCAAGAATTATCTTGAGTATGCCCTTACCAGCACACTCTTCCTCAATCTCGCTCATAATTTCTCTGTCTCATTCAGTCTCTCTTCCGCTGACTCACACTCTCTCACTACTGATTCATATTTACTTTCACTCATTCACACACAGTGTACCCATACACTCACACTCACTGATTTGCACTGCTAATTTCACTCACAAATCCACTTCTACTCACTCTTTTACAATCACTGACATTCACTCCCAACTACTGGTGTACAGGGGCTCTGATATGAAATCCTGAGGGGACATGTGCTCTGCTTTAATAAATAGGTTTCAGGAACTCCTCAGGCCTCTGTGCCCTGGTGCAACTGCACTTACTGCACCATGAATAGTGACAGAGCTGCTTTTTAATGTCACGGAGCTAGCTGCTCAGTGAATTGTAAAAACCTTCTAAAGTAAGGAAGAATGCATCTTATTACTTGAAATTCTTAGTCACACCATCACCCTTCCAAGAAACCACTAAAATCCTTGGGGCCATATGTATCAAGCCTTTTTCCCATTCGCAAACGGGCCGATTCCCAGAATCGGCCCGTTTGCGAACGGGAAAAAGCCATTTGGGATGTATCATCCCAAAAGGCCATCGCAAGATAAGGAATCGCAAAATTTGCGATTCCCTATTTGGCGAATGCATTTAAGGAATCGCAAATTGCGATTCATTAAATGCAATTCTGGAAGCACCCAGAATATGCGATTTGGCCTTAAGGAATCGCAAATTACCACCAACTTCAAGTTGGTGGTAATTTGCGATTTCCTAGAAAAATGCACTTTTTTGCATTTTTCAAAGTACTATGTGGCGCACATACATGCCCTTAGGGCAAGTATGTGCCCCACATGTGCACACGTGCATATTACAGGGGTGCAACAGGGTGTCCTTTTGAGACCCTTGCACCCTTGAAATTGCATTCGCAATTTGCGAGTTCCTATTTGGTACTCGCAAATTGCGAATGTCTTCCCAGTCATTCCTATGGGCCTCTACGCCCATAGGAATGAATGGGAAGGTATTCCTTAATTGCGAATCGGAATTTGCGATTCGCAATTAAGGAATATGTAGGAATCGCAATTATTATTGCGAAACCTACATACATTGCAGTTTGCGATTCCATAATAGCGAATCGGTAAAATTTGCTATTATGGAATCGCAAAAGCAATTCTTGTTACATATGGCCCTTAGTGTCTTACTTAACATGTGAAAGAGATAACATGGTCGCAGACACAAAGAATAATACAGAATCTGTATAGGTCACAATGTGTAGTAATACACAAGGAGATTCTTTCTTTCCTTAAATTAACTCTGTGGAAAAAAAATAAACACATTGCCATAAACCTCTCCTTCCTGCTGATCACTTTTCATTTTACAAAAAAATGCCATAATAAGGAAAATACATTTTTTGTTTTTACTGTGACTGCTGGCTTTATTGGAAGGCATTATGATTGCACAACTCAACTGTAATAAGTTATTACCATTGAGCAGCTGTATCATTTTCCAAATGCAGGGGCCTGGAGATTCCACAACACAACTGTAAAAAGGAAATTCGAAACTGGTTTGTATTCTGGTGTTGCAGGCTTTCATATGTTATATATGAGATAAAGTACCCTGTGCCATAGATTATTAGGATATTGGAAGTAACCAAGGAGTTTCATTTCCATATAGAGTAATGTGCCCAAAAACTGAGTACCTTAATCAGATCATGAAACAGTGATGTGGTTTGCAATATTCTTTTAAAATATCGCAGAGGGTATTTTATTCCTTACAATACATTATCACACCATCACCTGTCCCCAAACCACTGAAATCATTGATCTCTTTCATATGAAAGAGATAGTAAGGTTTGGGACTTGCAGAATAAAAGTGTAATCTGTAGCGTGAAATTAAACACACCAAAAAGCAGTTAGCAATGTGTTCCCTTATGATATTAGAATAAGTGTGACATAAATCAGATAAAACAATGATTAACCTTAGAATGTGTGAAACATAGAATGCAATATGTCTTTCCTGGTGATCATTGTTCATTTTCAGAAGACTAATCAGCAACTATGATTATACTCTGTGACCTGCCTTTCAACTTGGCTAGTGACAGGGAGCATTATGCTGCCACAGAATACCTGTAATAATCTTATTACAATTGAGCAGCGAAGTCATTTCATTATTCCAGGTGACTGGAGACATCACAACTCAACTGCAGTTACAAAGTAGGAGACTGACTTCCATAAAGGGATTGCAGTTATAATGTAAATGAACACATAAAGCAAACCTTGTTCCAGACAATAATGTCAATATTTTTTTTATTATAGTTACTATGTTGGAATGTGTGGAGATGGAGCTAATGATTGCGGGGTGAGTAAAAGTACATGCGTGTTTCATATTTCTAATATATTATTTACTGAGAACTTAAGAGTTATTTTTAAACTGTACACTTAAGACTACCTACTTACGTGCCTCTTGGGGTCAAAACTATTTCACTGTTCAGAAAAATAGGACATGTGGTAGATACAAGATCAGTGGGTAGTATATCATGCGCCCCATTTCATACGTCAGAAGTGGCCACGCCCCCTTTTGAAATAAGCCCTGACTCTAAACCTGGCCTTTGCCCATTGTCCCTTTATTAAGACAACCAATAAAGCCCAAACTGATCTGGTGGTGCACCTAGGTGATGAATAGAGAGACCACTGGCTCTATACTCATTACCTGTCTCTAGACCCCAATTGATTTCCAGCCGACAAATTATGCCCAATCTGACCCCACTTTAAGCCACCCAAAGCTGCAGCAGGTACAATCCTCAACCATTTTCACACCGACTGCTATACAGTCCAGTCATGCTGGTGTTGTCTATGCAATGGTCCTTGAAAAAAGGGGGTACCATTTGATCCTTATGCCAATATACCATGTGGTGAAGGTGGGAAGGGCTGAGGTGAGTAGTTATCATCATGATGCTTTGATGCCCAGGTTCCTTGCATCGGGTGTGTAGTGCAATGTTTTGAAGGGAATATTAAGCTTCATGTGGAGAGGGTCCAGAGTCTGCTAAGCTTAGCCCCTCCTCTTTGCCTACACAACAGCGCCCCTCCTGGCTGTATCATGCAATGTAGGGAGCAGATCATTGGTGCTCGTCATAAGAAGCCTGAAAGTAGTGTACAACACATAATGAAATAGATTGCTGAAAAATAAAAATGCATGTGCTATATATTTTATTGTACCATCCAATACAATGGTTCCTAACCTGTGATCCAGGACCCCTGGGGGTCTGCAAAGCGTACTCAGGGGATCAGCGACTACTTCAAAAATGACATCATCTAAACATATTAATAAAGGGTATAAAAATAAAGAAGCAAAATGTGAAATTGAAACTTTTAAAACGGTCGGTAAATGTTTAGGAATTTGAAATTAAAGGTTAAAAATTAGGTTAATATCCTCAGATTGATTAGCGGGAGCATAGCAAGTGCATTAAACAGAATACAGTTGATGATGGATGATGAGTGGCCTCAATTGAATTTAGAAAAGTTTCAACCTTCCCATTAAAATTTGTATTATTGTTTTTGAAGTTAATAAAATATTTAATCATGTGCATGTTTTTTTGATGAAAGATTGTGTCTGTATCGCTCTGTGTATTGTTTTGTGGTTGCAATCATCAAAAATGCTTAGGCCAGTGTCCCTGACCCCCAGTAAGGACTCAGTGGGAGTCCCCGAATTCCAATAATCATTCAGTGAGGGTCCCCCTTGTAGGAGAGTAGGATCTGCTTCACATGGGTACCCCCACTTTTTGCTGATGCTTCACTGTTTTTCGACTTTAGTCTGGCTGGGGCCCTGCTAATCAGAACCCCAGCCTAGCTTTTTCCTCTCTAAGATGGTTTCCATTTACCTTAGGTACATCTCTGATTGGAATCTGGAGTGCCCTTATAAGTCCCTAGTATATGGTATACTATGTACCCAGGGCATAGGTACCCCAGAGGCCTGCCAGGGGCTGAAGCATGTATTATGCCACCCCTGGAAGGCCAGCCAAAATGACACCACCAGTCTGCTACTGCATCCTGGGTAAGGTGGTGCATGCACCCCTTACTGTGATATAGGTTACCTATATCACTACCTATATACACACATATTAACCTATAAGTCACTCCTATGGCAGGCCTTATCAATCCTGAAGGCAGAGTGCTTGGTTCTTATGTGAGAGGGTGCCCCTGCATGAGCAGAGCCCCTCTGCAGCATTCGGAGACCCTTCTCTGATGCTGTTTGTAGCGGAGCCTGACCATATACTCTTAAGTGCATTATATCCTCGCGGTAAATGCTAACTTTGGGATGGCTGCACGGAAACATGTCGTGTTTGGTGTCAAACATCTTGGAATACTACCCCCCACCAGTTCTGGCGGCGGGGGTAGCATTCCACCCTTCTAGTGGGAGAGACATGAACACACCGGCTTACCCAGTAACTTCTTTACAGAGCCCTGGCATCACAAAATGGATGCCACTGCCACAGACACGGGTCTGGCCTCCTGCTGCTGACTGAAACTCCGGCAGGGGAGGCCTGGACAATAGGTTACCTGTCCCAGGGAGGTGTAACCACCTCCCCAGACAGGATAATGTGTATTGGGGCCGGGCGGGAGCACTCCCTTGTGCTTTGAAGTCCTGCACTGGGGGCACATTTGGTGTCCCTGTGCATACCTCAGTTCAAACCGGTTCAGGGGCTTCCAGCCCCTGCTCTGGCGCGAAACTGGACAAAGGGAATGGGTGTAACCACCCCTCTTCCCTGACCCTCCCATAGGTGGGTCCCCAGAGTATGTCCAACCCCTAACTTAGTATAAGTATGGGACCCCAGTCCTTAGGACTTTAGATTACCCTGGACGAAACTCTGACACTGAATCCTGGACCTTCGACGCTCTACTTCAAGATTAGAGGACTGAAGAATCTCCTTGGGGTCAAGGAGTGACTCCCCTGCTTGGCAGGCACCTAAGAAGCAATTGTCCAGTCTGCATCGCTGAAGCTCCCGCTGGACGCCGAAGTCTTTGCAACACCAGAGGTGGATTTCCAGACTTCACCGAGGCTGCCCTGAGTCCCCAGTAAAGCTGAGGCCCGTAGCTGTCGTGGGTAACGTGGAACCATGACCCCTGGACACAGTACTTTTGTAAGTGCATCCTCTTCCTGGTCTCCCACGAAGTTGTGCTTTGGGCTCCGAGTAGCCCCCGCCTCCAGCACCGACTGCACCGAAGATCACTGGCCTCCACTCCACGAGTGTCCCGTGAGCCAGCTCCAAGTGCGTCCACTCGAGGCTCCTTCGCGGTCGCTAGTCCGTTGGCTAGTGGGCCATCCCGAAGGCAACTCTTCTTCTGCTTGGGCTTTCCTGGTTGCTCCAGATGTGCCCTGACTTACCTTTGCTGGGTGAGTCCCTCAGACCTTGCTGGTCTGCATCACCGTCCTTTCTTCATTTCCACGAGACTTGCCGTTGCCAAGGCTAGTTGGGTCCAATCCAGTCGCCAACACCTCAGCAATGGACAGACGTCATGGGACAGCTCGAATCCAGCTCCTGGTCATCGTCGACGCCTCCTGGACCTCATGGCTGAAGAGTCAAGACAACCGTCAACCTACCTGAAGCACCCGACATCGGTGGGCATCTGCTCATCGCCTTCCTGGTCACTGGCTCGTGACCCAGACTCTGTCCCCTCTGCTTTCAGGTTCTTCAGATCTTCGATCCACCCTTGGATCCACCCGGACACTTTCGACTTGGCCGCCAGCAGCCTGCTGCAGCAGATCGCCATTGAAAACGACGACGAAACCCGACGACAAACGACACCTATGCACCCGGCTTCCCTGGGTGAGGTAACTCGAGTACTCCGGTGCTCCCGTGGGTATTGACTCTAGAACTGCCCAGTTCTAAAGGGATTTGCTCCAAGTCCTCTTCTAAGTGTCCTTTCCTTTTAAAATTCCAACCGCGACTTTCCCCATAGAAGTTAACGGTGGCTCGCGGCTGTGTTCTCACACTGCACGCGTCCCCGTGGGTCCCCTGTGTCACTACCTTGGGTGGTTCCTTGTGGTCCAAGCACTTCTACAGGCTCTAGGCCTTGTGTCTAGCTCAGTCGTGGTTCTTATACCACTTTATTGGTATATGGTTTGGTACGCCCCTAGGGCCCAAACGTGTATTTGTGCTATTACTGTTGATATTTGACTTGTAAAGTATGTACTTCGAACTCTAGCCTCATAAAGAGACTAGAGGGGTGTGTTTACGACTAAATACATATATTTGATATATATACCTGGTGTGGTCCTCTTTCATTTGGTCACTCAAGAGATTATAGGCTGGTAAAACAGGCTGCTTTACATTCCTTCAAGACTTAGCCTGAAGGCTGCTCTCCATAGCTACCACTAGGATAGCTTTCAGTAAAGGTTGTCTTTAACCTATCTCCAATAAGGGGTTGTTTGGACTGGTGCAAGGTGCCCACTATAATTAGTGGACAGCATATACCAGGCCAACTTCTCACATTGGTGTGCAGCGTGTAGGACTCCAGCTTGCTATTGTTTTACCAGATAATCTCAACTGAATTGATCAACTGAAAACCACTAAGGGTACCTTAGGTACATATAAATACAAGCTTAGTATACAGTAAGTTCTACTGAACTTAGAGTTGTGTGTTAAGGGCTAGCACACCCTTTCTACAACTCAAGAGAGTTTAGTAGGCCACACTAGAGTAGGTAGTACATACACCACACCTCACTAGTAATGTCTTCAAGGCCAGGAACCAGTGGGTCCTTGCCAGAAGCCAGTGGGCTTCTTCCCTCCCAGTATGATGATCTCCCATTCTTGGAATTGAGAGCATTATGCAATACTAGGAAGCTGAAGACAGGCAAAAGTGCAAGCACCCAACACCTCAGACAGGTACTTCTGTCAGATGATCTCAGAGGACCCCTAGGGTCTGAAGGGGTAGGCAGAGAGGGTGGGGCAGAAGATGAAGAAGGGGTCGGGGTGAAGAAACCCAGGCCCCCCCCTCTGAAACTGGCCAGGAAGGTGACAATGACCTTGACCTGGAAAACCCAGCTATTCCTGTAGAGGAAGAAGAGGATCAGAATGACCTCCCCTTTGTCCCACCAGGAAGAGTTGTGAGTGTGCCTAGAAGGTCCAGATCTCCTTCTCAGGAGTCTAACCATTCTGACACCTCAATAGGGACCTCTGTTTCCTCTCATAGGAGGGAATCTTCCAGTGAGAGGAAAGAGAGACTGCTCAAGTATGGAGAAGCTCACTTGAGACTCAGAAGAGAGCAGTTGGCTATAGACAGGGAGTCCCTAGAGCTTGAAAGGCAAAGAAAAAAGTTGGGACTAGAGTCCTATGGTGGCAGCCATTTCCCCAGAGATAGGGAAAGGTCTTATGACCATAGAAACCTGAGCAAGATTGTCCCTCCCTACCAGAGTGGGGATGACATCCACAAATGGATTTCTGCACTGGAGAGGGCCTGTAAAGTACAGAGGGTCCCTCAGGAGCAGTGGGCAGCAATCTTGTGGCTCTCCTTTGCAGACAAAGGTAGAGACAATCTCCTCTCTGTTAGAGAAGAGGATGCTGATAATTATCCAGTCTTAAAAAGTGCATTGATTGATGGGCTTGGCCTAACAACTGAACAATACAGGTTAAAGTTCAGAGATACCCAAAAGGCACAGAATCAAGACTGGGTGGACTTTGTTGATTGTTCTGCTAAGGCTCTGGAAAGTTGGTTAGTGGGCAGTAAGGTATGTGACTTCAAAGGATTGTACAATCTTATCATGAGGGAGCAGATTCTTAATAACTGTCAAAATCAGCTGTTGCATCAGTATCTGGTGGACTCTGATCTGACCTCTCCCCAAGAATTGGGAAAGAAGGCAGACAAATGGGTCAGAACCAGGGTGAGCCAGAAGGTACAGAACCAAGGTGGTGACCCTAAGAAGCAAGATGCTAGAAACTCTGATAAGGGTGGGGAGAAGGGTAAAGACCAGAAGTCTTCACAAGGCCCCCAAAAATCTTCTTCAGGGGGGATTCACAGTCTAACAAAGGGAAAGGCCAAAAGAAACCATGGTGCAAAGTCTGTAAGCAAAAGACACACTGGACCAGTGATTGCACCAAGTCCAAAGACTCTATTCCAGCCCCCACCAATGCCCCTAAGGCACCTCTTCCCCCTAGTGCAATTACAATTGGTGGTGGGAGTACACAAGCCAAGGGTTTAGTAGGGTTGACCCTGGGTAATGAGATGAGCTCTGGCCTAGTCAGAGAACTCACTCAGGCTGTCCTAGTCTGTGATGGAGGCATGGATGTGACCTCCTCTGTGAGTCCCAGTAATCTGGGCAAGTACAGGCAACAGCCATTAATAAATGGAAAAGAGGCTTTGGCATTTAGGGACACAGGAGCAAGTGTCACCATGGTGACACAAGATCTTGTGGATCCTGGGCAGATTATACTTGGTGAAATGTACCAAGTGACCAATGCTAGCAATGTTAGAACAGACCATACTCTGGCAGTTGTTAACTTCTCCTGGGGAGGGGTAACTGGCCTTAAGAAGGTTGTGGTAAGTGCAGACCTACCAGTTGAATGCTTGCTTGGCAATGATCTTGAAACTTCAGCTTGGGCAGAGGTGGAGCTCAGGACCCATGCAGAAATGATGGGGATCCCTGCTGATGTGTTTGCTGTGACCAGGTCACAGAGCAAAATGTCTAACACTGAACAGGCCTTAGATCCTGGAACAATGGACCAAGTGCCATCCAAGAGGAGAAGTAGTAGGGTAAAGGCAGTGCCTTCCCCCTTGGCTCAGAAGGAAGATCAGTCTCTTCAGGGAGATGAACTCAGTCCTGAGGAAGGAACTGTCCCAGAGGAGCTTGAACCTGACCAGGTTGAGTTCTTGGGGACAGGGGGCCCTTCCAGGGCCGATCTGAGCCAGGAGCAGCAGAGCTGCCCCTCTCTTGAACCCCTCAGAGAGCAAGCTGCTGCTGAGGCTGCTGGGAAAGCTAGTGGTCCCCATACAGTGTATTGGGATGATGGACTCTTGTACTCAGAGTGTAGAGACCCCAAGCCTGGTGCCACCAGGAGGTTGGTTATACCTCTGAAGTTCAGGGGCTTCCTATTGACCCTAGCCCATGACATTCCTTTAGCAGGTCACCTGGGCCAGAACAAGACTTGGGACAGAATTGTCCCTCACTTTCACTGGCCCCACATGTCTGAAGACACCAAGGAGTTTTGTCGCTCCTGTGTAACCTGCCAGGCCAGTTGCAAGGCAGGTGGCACTACAAAGGCCCCCCTGATACCACCACCTGTGGTGGGGGTTCCCTTTGAAAGGGTGGGGATTGACATTGTTGGTCCCATTGATCCCCAAACAGCATCTGGGCACAGGTTTATCCTGGTGGTGGTGGATCATGCCACCAGGTACCCAGAGGCTATTCCCCTTAGGACCACTACAGCACCTGCAGTGGCAAGAGCCCTCCTGGGAATTTTCTCAAGAGTGGGCTTCCCTAAGGAGGTTGTATTAGACAGGGGTGCCAACTTTATGTCTGGATACTTGAAAGCAATGTGGAAGGAGTGTGGAGTGACTTACAAGTTCACCACACCCTATCACCCACAATGCAATGGTTTAGTTGAGAGATTCAACAAAACCTTGAAGGGCATGATTAAAGGGCTCCCAGAGAAGCTTAGGCGAAGATGGGACATACTCTTGCCCTGCCTTTTATTTGCATACAGGGAGGTGCCTCAAAAGGGGTTGGCTACAGCCCTTTTGAACTTTTGTTTGGTCACCCTGTCAGGGGTCCATTGTGCCTGGTGAAGGAAGGATGGGAGTTACCTCTCAAGCCCCCAAAGCAGGACATAGTGGACTATGTACTTGGTCTCCGCTCCAGGATGGCTGAGTACATGAAAAAGGCAACTAAAAACCTTGAGGCTAGCCAGGAACTCCAAAAAGCCTGGCATGACCAAAAGGCTGTACTGACTGTTTACCAGCCAGGACAGAAGGTGTGGGTGTTGGAGCCAGTGGCCCCAGCAGCTCTCCAAGACAAGTGGAGTGGACCCCATACCATTGTTGAACAGAAGGGTGAGGTTACCTATTTAGTAGACCTAGGAACACCCAGGAGTCCCCACAGGGTTCTCCATGTCAACAGATTGAAACCATATGTGGACAGGGCAGACATGGGCTTGCTCATGGCTACTGATGAGGACAGGAGGAAGAGAGTGACCCACTCCCTGACCTGCTCTCACAGAACCCTGATGATGGGTCAGTGGATGGTGTAGCCTTGGCAGGCAGCCTCACTGCCCAGCAGCAAACTGATTGCAGACAGGTGCTCAATCAGTTCAGGCATATATTCTCTCTGACACCAAGTCAGACCACCTGGTGCACTCATGAAGTGGACACTGGGGACAGTCTGCCTATTAAAAATAAGATTTATAGGCAACCTGACCATGTCAGGGACTGTATCAGGACAGAAGTCCAGAAGATGTTGGATTTGGGAGTTATTGAACCCTCAGATAGCCCTTGGGCTAGTCCAGTGGTCCTTGTGCCAAAACCTCACACCAGTGGTGGGAAAAGAGAGATGAGGTTTTGTGTGGACTACATGGGTCTCAATGCAGTCACTAGGACTGATGCCCATCCCATACCAAGGGCAGATGAGCTAATAGACACTTTGGCATCAGCCAAGTATCTAAGCACATTTGACCTAACAGCTGGCTACTGGCAGATCAGGCTAGCTGATGATGCAAAGCCAAAAACAGCATTCTCAACCCCTAGTGGGCATTATCAATTTGTGGTAATGCCCTTTGGTTTGAAGAATGCACCTGCAACTTTTCAGAGGTTGGTGAACACAGTCCTTACAGGTCTGGAAGCCTATAGTGCAGCATATCTAGATGATATTGCTGTCTTTAGCTCCACCTGGGAGGATCACCTGGTCCACCTCAGAAATGTTTTGCAGGCCCTGCAAAAAGCAGGCCTAACTATCAAGGCCACAAAGTGCCAGATAGGGCAGAGTCAGGTTGTGTACATGGGCCACCTTGTGGGTGGAGGCCAGGTTCAACCATTGCAAAGCAAGATCCAGACCATCATGGACTGGACTGCTCCAACTACCCAGACTCAGGTGAGAGCCTTTTTAGGCCTGACTGGGTACTATAGGAGATTTGTCAAGGGGTATGGATCAATAGTGACACCCCTGAATGACTTAACTTCCAAGAAAATGCCCAAAAGGTTCAGTGGACAGTTAGCTGTCAAAAGGCATTTGATGACCTGAAGCAGTCCATGTGCACTGCTCCCATTCTACAGAGTCCTGATTACTCCAAGAAGTTCATTGTCCAAACAGATGCATCTGAATTGGGGGTAGGGGCTGTACTGTCACAATTGAATGATGAAGGTCAGGATCAGCCAGTAGCTTTTATTAGCAGAAGGCTGACCCCTAGAGAGAAACGTTGGTCAGCCATTGAGAGGGAGGCCTTTGCTGTGGTCTGGGCTCTGAAGAAGTTGAGACCATACTTGTTTGGTACTCACTTCCTTGTTCAAACAGACCATAAGCCCCTCTTATGGCTAAAACAAATGAAGGGTGAAAACCCCAAACTGCTTAGGTGGTCCATTTCCCTACAGGGGATGGACTTTACAGTGGAACATAGACCTGGGAGTAACCATGCCAATGCAGATGGACTCTCTAGGTACTTCCACTTAGAACATGAAGACTCAACTGGACAAGGTTAGTTTAATGTCCCTACGTTTGGGGGGTTGTGTAGGAGAGTAGGATCTGCTTCACATGGGTACCCCCACTTTTTGCTGATGCTTCACTGTTTTTCGACTTTAGTCTGGCTGGGGCCCTGCTAATCAGAACCCCAGCCTAGCTGCTTCCTCTCTAAGATGGTTTCCATGTACCTTAGGTACATCTCTGATTGGAATCTGGAGTGCCCTTATAAGTCCCTAGTATATGGTATACTATGTACCCAGGGCATAGGTACCCCAGAGCCCTGCCAGGGGCTGAAGCATGTATTATGCCACCCCTGGAAGGCCAGCCAAAATTACACCACCAGTCTGCTACTGCAGCCTGGGTAAGGTGGTGCATGCACCCCTTACTGTGATATAGGTTACCTATATCACTACCTATATACACACATATAAACCTATAAGTCACTCCTATGGCAGGCCTTATCAATCCTGAAGGCAGAGTGCTTGGTTCTTATGTGAGAGGGTGCCCCTGCATGAGCAGAGCTCCTCTGCAGCGTTCGGAGACCCTTCTCTGATGCTGTTTGTAGTGCAGCCTGACCATATACTCTTAAGTGCATTATATCCTCGCGGTAAATGCTAACTTTGGGATGGCTGCACGGAAACATGTTGTGTTTGCTGTCAAACATCTTGGAATACTACCCCCCACCAGTTCTGGAGGCGGGTGTAGCATTCCACCCTTCTAGAGGGAGAGACATGTACACACCGGCTTACCCGGTAACTTCTTTACAGAGCCCTGGCATCACAAAATGGATGCCACTGCCACAGACACGGGTCTGGCCTCCTGCTGCTGACTGAAACTCCGGCAGGGGAGGCCTGGACAATAGGTTTCCTGTCCCATGTGTAGGAAGGTGGAATCTGACTATATGGTTGCCCCCACTTTTTTTATGGTGTTTTGCTGGTTTATGACTTAGTTGGACTGGGATCCTGCTATTCAGGGCCCCAGTCTATCTGCTTTCTCTGTAAAAAGGTTTCCATGTGCCTTAGGCACATCTCTGATTGGAATCTGGAGTGCCCTTATAAGTCCCTAGTATATGGTATACTATGTACCAAGGGCATAGGTACCTCAGAGGCCTACCAGGGGCTGCAGCATGTATTGTGCCACCCCTGGAAGGTTATCCAAACTGACACCACAGGTCTGCTACTGCAGCCTGGGTAAGGTGGTGCATGCACCCCTTACTGTGATATAGGTTACCTATATCACTACATACATACACACATATAAACCTATAAGTCACTCCTATGGCAGGCCTTATCAATCCTGAAGGCAGAGTGCGTGGTTCCTATGTGAGGGGTGCCCCTGCATGAGCAGGGCCCCTCTGCAGCGTTCGGAGACCCTTCTCTGATGCTGTTTGTAGTGCAGCCTGACCATATACTCTTAAGCGCATTATAACCTCGCGTTAAATGCTAACTTTGGAATGGCTGCACCTAAACATGTCGTGTTTGGTGTCAAACATCTTGGAATACTACCCCCGCCAATTCTGGCGGCGGGGGTAGCATTCCACCCTTCTAGAGGGAGAGACATGTTAACCCTGGCCTGGCCGGTAACTTCTTTCTAAAGCCTGGCATCACAAAATGGATGCTACTGCCACAGACACAAGTCTGGCCTCCTGCTGCTGGACGAAACTCCGGCAGGGGAGGCCTGGACAATAGGTTTCCTGTCCCAGGGAGGTGTGACCACCTCCCCAGACAGGATAATGTGTATTGGGGCTGGGCGGGAGCACTTTCTGGTGCTTTGAAGTCCTGCACTGGGGGCACACTTGGTGTCCCTGTGCATACCCCAGTTCAAACCGGATCAGGGGCTTGCAGCCCCTGCTTTGGCGCAAACTGGACAAAGGGAAAGGGGTGTAGCCACCCTCTGCCCTGACCCACCCATAGGTGGGGCCACAGAGTAGTCCAACCCCTAAACTTAGTATAAGTATAGGAACCCAGTCCTTAGGACTTTAGATTATCCCTGGACGAAACTCTGAACAGAATCCTGGACCTTCGACGCTCTACTCACGATTAGAGGACAGAAGAATCTCCCTTGGGGTCAAGGAGTGACTCCCCTGCTTGGCAGGCACCAAAGAAGCATCTGTCTGGTTCGCATTTCTGAAGCTCCCGTCGGACGCCGAAGTCATCGCATCACCAGAGGTGGATTCTCAGACATCCCCGAGGCTATCCTGAGTCCCTAGCAAAGCTGAGGCCCGTGGCTATCGTGGGTGACTTGAGACCGTGACCCCTGGATACCAAGCACATTTGCAAGTGCATCCTCTTCTGGGTCTCCCAAGAAGTCGTGCTTTGGGTTCCGAGTAGCCCTAGCCTCCAGCACCAACTGCACCGAAGATCACTGGCCCCCACTCCACGAGTGTCCTGTGAGCCAGATCCACGTGCAGCGTCACATGGCTCCTTTGCGGTCGCTAGCCCGTTGGCTAGTAGCCCTTAACGAAGGCCAATCTTTTTCTAACTTGGCATCCTGGTTGCTCCAGGCCTGCCCTCACTTACCCTCGCTGGGTGAGTTCCCTAAACCTTGCTGGTCTGCACCATCGACGATCTTCCTCTGCATCGAGACTTGCCGTTGCCAAGGCTTGTTGGGTCCAATCTGGTCGCCGACACCTCAGCACTCGACAGACATCGTGTACCAGCCCGAATCCTGCTCCTGGTTGCCGACAACGCCTCCTGGACCTCGTGGCTGAAGAGTCAAGACGACCATGAACGCACCTGAAGCACTCAACATCGGTGGGCATCTGTCCATCGCCTTCCTGGTCACTAGCTAGTGACCCAGACTCTGTCCCCTCTGCTTTCAGGTTCTTCAGAACTCCGATCCACTCTTGGATCCACCCGGACACTTTTCACTTGGTTGCCAGCAGCACTTTGCAGCAGATCGCCATTCAAATCGACGACGAAACCCGACCCCGAAAGGCACCTATGCACCCGGCTTCCCTGGGTGAGGTAACACGAGTACTCCGGTGCTCCCGTGGGTAGAGACTCTTCAAAGTCCTAGATCTCAAAGGGTTTGGTCCAAGTCCTCTTTTAAGTGTCCCTTTTCTTTAATTTCCCGATCACGACTTTCTCCATAGAAGTCAACGGCGTATCGCGGTTGTGTATTTACACTGCACGCGTCCCCCGTGGGTCCCCTGTGTCACTACCTTGGGTGGTTCCTTGTGGTCCAAGCACTTCTAGAGGCTCTAGGCCCAGTGTCTAGTTCAGTCGTGGTTCTTATACCACTTTATTGGTATATGGTTTGGTACGCCGCTAGGGCCCAAACGTGTATTTGTGCTATTACTGTGTTTAAATAACTTCTAACTTATGTACTTCGAACTCTAGCCTCATAAAGAGACTAGAGGGGTGTGTTTAGCAATAAATACATATATTTTGAATATATACCTGGTGTGGTGCTCTTTCATTTGGTCACTCAAGAGATTATAGACTGGTAAAACAAGCTGCTTTACATTCCTTCAAGACTTAGCCTGAAGGCTGCTCTCCATAGCTACCACTAGGATAGCTTTCAATAAGGTTGTCTTTAACCTATCTACCATAAGGGGTTGTTTGGACTGGTGCAATAAACATCAACCAGTACATCATTGCCCAGCCAGTGCTTTTACTTATAAAAGGGAAAGTATTTTATCATGCACACGGTAATTACACTATGCATTAATTTACAAATATTTATAAGTAGGCAGGTGACACTCTCCTCACAGTCCACACCCCTAGCAACCTGACCCTAAGACCATGCTACCTCCACACATACTAGACCCAATATAAGGGGTGCAGTTATGAAATATGGGCCTACTGGCTTTGTCTGGGTGTCACCACATTCATAAAAGCAGATCATATCATAACAGATTGTTACAACACCATTAAAATGGTTATGGGCAATACCACCTTATCATGAAATTCATTAAAACTGTTATTGACTATTAATCTGGTAATAATCTAAACAACATCTTTCTGACTTTCATTAAAACATTAAATAAATAATTGACAGTTTTGTTATTCATTATAATTTTAATTAATTATGATTTTTTCTTCCACTTTTATCACGCTGCAAGCACAGCATTAGTATCCACTAATTAAAGTCCCTACACACCAGGGCCTCTAAGCAAAATCCCAAGCTGTAGGAGTGCTTGAAACTATGTGACAACTCCCATGGGGTCACCCATTTAATCCCATAGGAGAGTTAGGTCAACTTTAAGAACACTTTAGTGGAGCTCGTGTGGGGACTGTCAAACACCTGGCAGCCCCACATACCTTTAGCAACACATTTGTAGTGTTCCTGCCCTTTCTCTGGGGCTTATGGGGTGCTTGATTCCCCAGCTGGTCAGAGTCCCACAGCAGCGCTTTGATGCGGACGCTGAGTGAAAAACTGCCTTTATTCATCTCTTTATTTTATTATAATTGGTGCCCTTGTTCCACCCTGGGCGCCCACAGCAATTTATCCATGCTGGGCTACAAGGGGAGTCTCAAAGCCCCCATGGCCCCTTCCGGCTTTCTGCATCCATGGCACAGCTGTGTGCCAGACATGAGCTGGCATTCTTCCCTGCTCCTGCCGTGCTGACTTCCGGTGGGAACAGAAGCACAGCACTCTTTCCACCTGTGGTAAGCACAAGTGGGAGAGTCGAGGTCGGGGCTCCCCCCAATCCCCTTAGGAATAAATAGAGCAATCCGGCCTTGTTGGTGAACATGGACAAGATATGCTGTGATCTCTGCTTCATTCTGAGCAGTCCTAGCGAAGTCACACCAGAGCATTTCAAAACTATAAGCTTTAAGATTAGGAAATATCTAAGCCAAAGGAAACAGTGGGGGCTTCTGGAGAAAGCAATTAAGCAGACTTGGTCCAAGTGCAATGTTAAGCCTTAGCCTGGTCTAGTTTACCAACCTGGCCACTGGCTGGATCCCCCCAGCACAATGGTAAATCCCATAGGAGACACCTACACACAAATGGCCGATAGAATCGGTTCTGAAGTTCTCAGGATCTGAACAGCTCCATGAGTGGCTCAACAATCGTTTGATAATGGTGCAGATGATGCATACCTTTGTTCACGAGTTGCATTTTGTAGCCTTTAGTTAAGTTCCTAAAATTCATATGTGGTTTTCTTCCAGGCTCTGAAAATGGCCCATGCTGGGATCTCCCTTTCAGAGCAGGAGGCGTCAGTGGCCTCATCCTTCACTTCCAAAACTCCCAACATTCAGTGTGTCCCAAAGTTAATCAAGTAAGTTTGTCAATCTGTTATCAATGAAAGTCTTCCCTATAATGTGCTCACATTGTTTATGAGATGAAGGACCCCGGCTGCACAGTCTGAGGATATTGCAAGTCACCGAGGAGATCCCTGACCTTACAAAGGAACACGGCCTTAGGCCTTGTTTGTCTATGTGATAATGGAACTTCTCGATGACTTACAATATCCTTAGAGTGCATTGTGGGGGTACTTTATCCCATATATAGTGCACCTTTACTATGAGGGTGTATTGCACTAGATTCTGTTGTACATGTAAACTAATACACTGTAAACGGATGAGCATTGATCTAAAGCTAGAAAAGCTGTTAGCATTTGTAAGGAAGTTGCCTTCTTCCCCGGTCTTCATTATCTGAATTAGTGATGAGGGTAGAAGGGTCACATTTTGGTACCAAGGATGGACTTGGATAATCTTGTGCTAACTTAGGGGCAGATTTACAAACATTTTGCTCTGAGTTAGCGTCACAAAAGAGACACTAACCAGCATAATACGTTTTTTTTCTAATTTACTTTCCAGTGCAAAACTTGTTTTGTGCTGGAATGTACCCTTAGCGCCAAGGGGGTGGTACATGAGCGTTCCCCTACAACCACCCACGCCTTTTGACGCAAAGCCCTATCTACTAACAATAGTAGACAGGGTTTAATGCCAAAAGTGAACGCCCCTTCAAAGAGGCCTTAAAAGGACAAATGCTTTTATTTCCCCTTTCTTTCCGACTTTGCATGTGTGCTGCACTGTGCAGCAGACCTACAAAGGGGGGATGGTTTTAAATTAGGAATAAAAATAGTATGTTGTACTGGAAGTGTACCCTTCCAGTACAAACCCTACCGTAGGCTCAGGCACACACACTAGCTCCATGGCGCTAAGGACGTGGTTGAGGCCAGATCAGCACATTATATTATTCATACTGTACATAACAAGCAGAGTAACCGCTGGAGTGTGTAAGGGTTTACAATGTCAGTATCATTCAATGGAGCTCTACTGACGTCCAGTGGTCATTTGATGGAAGTTCAGGTGAACTCATGCAGAGGCAGATTTGGATTCAATTTCATACGTCCTGAGGCCAATGTTGGTGATGAGGTTGTATTCGTGATGATTTGTCTCTCTTTTCTTTTGATACTTTACACATGGAGGCTGCAGGGATATTTAGAGGCTCATTTTAAAGCTCCTTAGAGATCCTCTGGAAGGAGTCCCTGTTATGCTGCTGTTTTACAAGTGCTTGAGCAAACATTATTGAAAACATTCGCAAATCTTAATAGGTTGAACAGCATAGATCTTGCTAATATGTATTTCTATGGGGCATATTTTGCCCTGGTTGTGGTCTCGGGGTGCTAATGGGGTTCAGTCCCCTTTGCCCTGTTCTTAAGGATTCCATCACAGACCAGCATCTGATTTTTTTGTAAGTTGTAACTTGGAGAATGAAATATGAAAATAGATGATTTGTTATTCATAAATTTGTTGTCAGTTTGAGGTTTTTTTTATTAAACGTGTTCATCGTAACCCTTTACATGTCTGTTTTCTGGTGCATGGAAAATCAGCCAGGACTGTGCATTCTTCAAGGTAATATTCCTGCTCCATATATTAGCTGCAGCTCAAAGGAGCTCCGCAGAAGATTAATTTGCCAGCTCAATGGCAAGGGCTAATTTTAAAACTCTAAGTAAAGGGTGTTAAATAAGAAGAAAGACCCTTTTATGTGAAGAGAAATATGGCCAGAGAAAATTAAACAAGCTTTGGTAAAGTCATTGTCTTTTGCCTGAAAATCTGTACCTATTGGCTTTGTATCTATGTGTGTGTATGCAAACAATTAAAAGATTTGTTCCAAGCCTTCAGTTAGTAATGATAAATCTCTAAACAACTCGGGGGCCCTTGAACTGGTACAGGGACTCGATGGGTTAAATAGCCACGTAACAGCCGGGAATCCTGGGAGGCGCTCTCAATGGAGTGGGGTGCCGCAGGAAGGTGTGGGGTGCAAGGACGAGTCACCCCCATCATAGGAACTTTGTGTCACTGTGCTGGAGTGGTGGGTGGCTGACATCATGGCGGTTGCCCCCCGACCGCCTAGAGAGGGGCGCACCAGATCCTCTGTTAGGCAGTTTGCCCCGCTAATGATGGGGAAACCTAGAGGAAAGCAGATGGGTCCTCCCCCAGACCGCGAAGATGCGACATCTGAATTGGTACATAAGGAGTTGGAAGGTGAGCCCTCGGAAGTCCCTGTCTACCAGCAACTGGCCAAAATCCTAGCGGCTATTGCAGATACAAACGCGACGCTGCACCAAGACATCAGCACTGTGGCAGTGGGTCTGGGTCTGTTGAGGATGGAGCATGCAAAACTGGCCAACAGGGTTAAGCAGACCGAATCCTCCCTGGCGGTTCTTACTCCTGCACACCAGTCCTTGTCTAATCAGATGGGGGAGTTGACCAGCCGAGTGGCTGTTCTGGAGAGGAGGGCAGAGGACGCAGAAGGACGGAACCGAAGGAACAACGTGAGAGTCCTAGGTTTGCCGGAAGGGGTGGAGGGTAACGATATGATCCAGTACCTGGAGAAATGGCTGCGTGAGGTGGTTGCACCGGAGGGCCTGCCACAGTTCTACACTTTGGAGAGGGTACATCGAGTCCCGGCCAGGCCGCCGGCACCGTGGAGGCCCCCACGCCCGGTGGTGGCCAGACTGCTCCACTTCAAGGACAGAGATGCACTATTGCAGAAAGCTTGCACGGAGGGTCCATACGTGGTCGACAATAGCAAAGTGTCCTTTTTCCCCGACTACACATTGGAGGTTCAGAAGCGCAGCACCTCCTTCCTTGAGGTCAAAATAGCCCTGCGCAACGAGGGAATCCAATACTCCTTGATGTTCCCGGCCCAACTGCGGATAGTGCTGGATGGGCAGATGCACTTTTGTGAGGACCCAAAGGCCGCTTGGGAATGGTTGGAAGCCTATAAAATGGAGGGCCGGCCTGGGACACTCTTGAGAGTCGCTCAGCCTGCAGCCAGGGAGCCCAGGAAGCGGTTGCGGAGACGTCAGTGGCGAGGGAGCTCGAAGAAACCAAGCCCATCACGGACTGCGAAGGAAAGGGCAGAGGCACTACAGGCGGTGGCAGACATAATGCAGGGTCGTCAGTCGTCGTCGGATGGTGGCACAGGTTCGAAGAAAGGGACGGATGAACCGGACTCTGATGTATCCCGCAGCAACAGTGTTCAGCTACCAATTGTGACTCCGAACACAGCTGATGATATTATCTAAACTGTGGGCTGTGGTTTCGGGATTTCAATTGGCTTCTTATACACCATTCTCCTCCTTTGTGCAGCTTCTCCCCCCACCCCTCCTCCCTGCCTTGGGATTCTGTGCCTGCTTCCATTGTTGGGAGTATTGAGGGGGTGGTGGACATGGTTAGGTGCACTCCTGGGTAGGGGCGGGATCGGCCAATCAAGGCTGGCGCACCCTGGGTGTTTATTGGTGCGTTGGTTGGGCGCCCGTGGTGATAGCCACGCTCCCCTTAGGTCCTACCTCCGCAGCTTTGGGCCTTCTATTTAGGTCCTTACGCTAGTAGCTATGAGCCTTAAATTACTACTGCAGTTCAGTATAATGCAGTTCTTCTGCAGGTTTGGGCAGCTGACCGGTGTCAGTCTGCTCCTGGGTGCGGGAGTTGTTATGTGGGGTTTGTTGTTACACACCAGGAGGCTCGCAACACTTCTACAGGTTGGTGCTCTGGGGGGGTACTGGGGGGAATTGTACTGAGAGATGGCCAGGGATAGTAGTCAGGCTGAGGAGTTTAAACTCCTGACCTGGAATATTAGGGGTATGGGCTCTCCTTCTAAACGCTACAGTATCCTGAACTACATACGACGTCAGGGAGCCCATGTGGTACTGTTGCAGGAGCTCCCAAGAAAGAAAGTACGAAGTTCCTGTGTGATGTGTTAATCACTCGAAAGGTAAGAGTTTTAGAGGTGCTACAGGTAAAGAGGAGGATAGGGGGAATTCCTCCTGTAGGAACTAGGGCCCTCACACACCCAGCAAGCTAGGTGTCATGCTTCATCATTTGAGCCTGCTCCTCGTCGGGCCGGTGCTGCAATGCCCGACGGGCACCCTTAAAGGGGCTCTTTTTCGGAGATCTTCTGTTCCTCGCCGTATGGGTGCCGTGGGTGTGTGGGGCCAGAGTGAGTGTAGATGTGTAAAGTGATGATAAAACAGGTAAGGGAGTCCTCTGTGATGAATTTATTCAGCGAGGGACCCGACCTGATTAAAAGTAAATAGGGAGGGGTGACTCTTTTTGTTATAATGCGACAAAAAATGCACTCAACTCCCAAATGGTTGACATGTTTCTCGCGCTTTGTTGTCAAGGAGTGATCGTTAGCGATTCTTCAGGACCGTGTGAAGTAAAACAAAACTATCTACACATAGGTGGCAAGGTGCAACGCTACCTACCACTGGTAGTCCCTCAGGGACATTTCCTTTGGGAAATGAGGTAACCTGGAGTACAAACAAGAGCACAATATTTTCTGTAAGAATCACATAAGTCGGTAACACTGTGGTGAATTCAAATTAATTAAAAGTACAATGCTGGACATGCTTTTACAATTTTAAGCAGTGTGTGACTTCATAGATAACCCCTTAAAAACATCTATGCACACGTGATGAAAACCGTGATGGTGAGTGTAATGTAGACTCACCTATTTAGGTATCGGATATTGCCTCATCAGTTGCAACAAAGTTAAAAAGACACAATAAGTGGTGTCTCTAGAGTAGTGAAAAAATGACACATAAAAAGAAAGAAACGTCAGGTGTTAGTATCCTGATTTTCTGCATCATGTCTTAGCCAGGTAATGAGTAAAGGAAACAAGGGCACAGGGTCCTGGTCAGTCCGGGTGTCGCCTGAGTGGAAGCCACTAGACCCTCTCCCCGCTTCGTTTATTATAAATAACCATAGTCACAATCCGTGGACATCAGGGGGGGCGCACTAGGCGCGACGAGACACTGGCAGAAGTGGGTAGCCAAAGTGATTATCGCCGCGCATTTATAACCCCCCGAGCCCCGGTTGCGTACAGGGCCATCTCCAAGAAGATTGTGAGAAAACACGGTGGATTCCACCGGCAGGCACAATAAGGATACTGACGCTAGTTTCCCTCACCTCAATACGTCGCATATGACAGGGAGGCCTCCAATCATTCATGCCAACTTACCTACTCCCATTTGGAGCCAAACGGCCGACCTACCCGCTCGCTGCATCCAGGAAGGTGTTCATTCCTGTAACCGGCAGCGTTAAATACCTTCCCTGGAGAACGGAGTCGAGAGCGCGGGAGAGCCGATCGGTTCCAGCTGGTGTTTGCGAGGGTCATGTGATCGCTTCACATGCTTGTGCTACCACGTAAATATGGCGGCCATCTTGGAGTGGGTTTGTAGGATGGAAGTCCTAATGGCCATTCAAATTTGTCACGGGTTGTAATACCCCATGGGAATTGATATCAATGTTGTTAATCAATGGGATCAAAAATCAATTGATGCCCAACGTTAGTGTGTATTCTAGTACAGACAGACCAAAGTTCACAATAGCCCGTATTTTATTTTTTTAACCACATTAGAAAAGGTTAAAAATTGGCTTATGGACAAGATGGACGGATAGAAGGATTGGGGCCCTTGAGTACGCTATTAGCAGACGTGTTCGAGTGAAGTGATGATTTATGAACATATTGAGTAGGTGATGTCCAAGTATAGTACACAAGTGGCGGTCCATAGATCTAAGGACTCAAATAGGGGATGTGAGGGTATGACCTCGATTGATGTTATGTATCTTGGGTGTGGGCTACAACGGGGATGCACACGTTAAAGTCGTTTATCATCATATATGGTGCATAACCGGAACCAGAGTTTCATTAGTCCAGCGGTTGGTAAGGGGGCTTGTAGATGTTGTGGCCCTAGTATAGGGTGAATGAAAAGCCCATTTTACGTTTAATATGGGTTTATGAAATTGGCTATCAATGGTTTAGAGTACCCCAGGGGATTTCATCATTCAGACCACAGTGAGCTGAGTCCAGACGATAGACCCATCTTTGTTCTATCCTAAAGAGATCTGTTTGTGTAACTGTTGGTGTGCTTCCAGTACCACCCAGTTTATACTCTCAGGAGGATGTTGGTGTTCCGTAAAGTGAGTGTAGAGCTTTGTGTTGGTCTTCAAGCAGCGAATATTACTTTTGTGTTCTGTTATTCTAGTTTTAATGGTTCTCATGGTCATGCCTATATATTTGTTCTCACAAGGGCATGTCAGTAAATATATGCAGCGTGGAGTATTGCAATTTGTGTGTTTTATGATCCTCCATGTGAACCTGTCTGAGAGTTTCAATTCTTTCGTTGGTTTGGTCTGGGAACACACAGCACAAGATCCGCAAGGGAAATGTCCTGTAATTGGTGGAAGGTCCCATAAACACCTTTGGCTAGTGGTGGATTTATTTCTGGGTCTCGTGTGTATCAGCATATCTTTCAGATTATTCGTTCTTTTAAAAGCAAATCTGGGTTTGGGGATCTCTAGATCACCAGTGTTCAGAATACCCCAGTGTTTATTTACAGCCTTTCTGATCATGTTTGATCTGGGTGTGTAGGTAGTGACACAGGTGAGGACATTGTCTGGTTCTTTACTTTTAACCTCGAGGAGGCTCTCGCGATGATTGTTTCTGGCACGTTTCATACATGTTCTGACTTGTTTTTTGGGATACTGTCTTTTCAGTAAATTTGTGGACAGTAGTTCAGCTTCAGTTTTATAATCCTGTGATGAGCTGCAATTTCTCCTTATGCATAGAAATTGACTGAAGGGGAGATTATCTTTTAGAGTCTTAGGATGGTAACTGCTATATAGTAGCAGACTGTTCATATCTGTGGGCTTTTTATACCGGATCGTGTCCAATTTTCCTTCTTTTAATCTGATGGTAAGATCTAGGAATGGAATTTCAGTACTTGAAATTGTGTGGGTAAATTTCAGGTATTGGTTCTTGGTATTGATCCATTCACAAAATTCAATACAAGTTTGTTCTTCACCTTTCCAGAAGATAAGTATATCGTCTATATATCTCTTCCACCGTCTCAGGTTAGCTACGAAGGGGTTGTTGGTATGCTGTATCACTTCTTTCTCAAATGCCGCCATGTACAGACATGCTACACTGGGTGCAAAGGTACTCCCCATCGAAGTACCCTGAGACTGGTGGAAGAGTTGTGTGTTGAATTCGAAAAAGTTTTCTGTTAGTGCTAAAGTAGCACATTGCATGATGAAGGAAATGGGGGTAGGTGACGACCATTCAGTATCCAACAGGGCTGTTTCTATCACAGTCAGTGTCTCTCTCTGTGGGATATTGGTGTATAGTTGTTCCACATCTAAGGTGACTAATAAGTCAATGTCGTCGGAGTCCTCCAAACCCTCAATGATCCGCAAGACATCGGTGGTGTCTCACACGTACGAAGGGGTCTGTTTAACTAGAGGTTGTAGGTAGTGATCACAGAATTTCGACAGGGGTTCTAAAAGAGAGCCTATTCCTGATACAATGGGTCTACCTGGGACTGGGGTGGTTCCCTTGTGTAACTTTGGGAGGGTATAGAAGTACGGAGTCTTAGGATGTTGTGTGACTAAGAACTCCGCCTCTTTTACTAACCCATCTGTTACTTTCTGCTTCAAAAACCATTGAGGTAATTTCTTTTGCCAAACGGGTCGTTGGATTGGTTGTTATAGGGGTATAGAATTTTCTATTCTGAAGTTGGCGTAGACATTCGGTGTCATAATCCTTGGTGGATTGTATGACAGTTGCTCCCCCTTTGTCAGCTTGTTTTATGGTGATACTCATGTCTTCCGTTAATGATTTTATAGCTGTACGTTCTTGATTGGATAGGTTATGGAAGGGGACCGGAGTGTTTCCGGTCTCAAGTTCCTTTAGCACTGCTTTTTCAAAAGTCACTACTTCTGTTGGTACCATGTTCATAGTAGGAGTAAAAGTAGAAGGATTATGTAATCCTGAGTCAGTTTGACTGGTTTGACTAGCTTCTACAGTGTTCTGAAAGTATGCTCTCAATCGAACCTTCCTAAATAGGTTTTGAATCTCACATTGTTCTTGGAACCTGTCTACCCTTGGAGTGGGGACAAAACCAAGCCCTTTTTCCAAGACTCTTTCTTCAGTGGTGGTCAGTGGTCTCTGTGATAAGTTCACTACTATACTGCTCTGCCCCGTGTTTTGCTCCGGGTGTCCATCCAATTCGGTTGGTCGTCCTGCCACTGAACCTGTTTCTGACCTCCTCTTCTGCGCCCTCTTCCTCTGCCCCAGCCTCTGCCTAAAAAAGGGGGGTTCTCGATTTGGTAAAATTGTGGTTGATTTGGAGGGTACATTGGGAAAGGCCAGTATGGTGGTTGTGGACCATGAGGGTGCTGCATGTTGTAATTGGGATAGCGCTCTTGGTTCCTCTTTCTTTGATTGGAACCTCCTGCTGGAATCACTGCTAGCTGAGCCTCTTCTATTGGTGTCACTGTTCTCATCAGATGAGTAGCCATTCTTGTTAGAGGTGTAATCTGGTTTTAGATAGGGATACACTCTCTCTTTTTCAAATTTTTGTATATCTTTCTGGAGCTTGCTAACCTTCTGTTTCATCAGGTACTCTTTTTGCTCTGCAATTTCATTATTAAGTTCAGACAATTTAGTTTTAAAGAGGGAAATCTGAACAGTTGTTTTTAGTGCCCCTCAGCTATCTGTATTCTGATGAGGAGGGCATCCGCCAACCTCTTTGCCGTGTTGATGATGAGGATGAGTAGGTCCCTAGTGCATTTCCATGCCACTAGGGACCACTCTTTCTTAAAAACCGCATCCTCCAAAAACAGGCGTGGGAAATTTTTGACTATAAGGCCATTAGGTGCTATATTCGCCCTTAGGTATTCCGTCATCATGGCTCCATGAAGTTATTTTAAGCCATTCTTTTTTCATCGTAGTGAGGGAGGCCCAATCCTCTGTCTGGGACCCTGAGGCTGAAGAGCCTGCTGATTCCAAGATGGATGGGGTGTTCCTAAGTATTTCCGCGGCTAATTCTTCGCCGAAGCTAAGTCCTGGGTTATCATCCATAATGATGGAGGCCCAGTGGTGTAATCAAATCAGGGGATTTATTTCTTGTCAAAGTCACAGAAAAGAACGAGGGGGTGGGGAATGGGCCAGTAAGGAATGTTGTCCTTCTGGTAACCTGATATGTCCCACGGGTGGAGGCCCGTGCACAAGTCTATCAAAATAAGAGGGACGGAGAGGGCTTGAGGAGGTCCAACGTACATGCCCTACATACAGTTCCCAAGAAAGAAAGTACGAAGTTCCTGTGTGATGTGTTAATCACTCGAAAGGTAAGAGTTTTAGAGGTGCTACAGGTAAAGAGGAGGATAGGGGGAATTCCTCCTGTAGGAACTAGGGCCCTCACACACCCAGCAAGCTAGGTGTCATGCTTCATCATTTGAGCCTGCTCCTCGTCGGGCCGGCGCTGCAATGCCCGATGGGCACCCTTAAAGGGGCTCTTTTCGAGATCTTCTGTTCCTCGCCGTATGGGTGCCATGGGTGTGTGGGGCCAGAGTGAGTGTAGATGTGTAAAGTGATGATAAAACAGGTAAGGGAGTCCTCTGTGCATTTTTTGTCGCATTATAACAAAAAGAGTCACCCCTCCCTATTTACTTTTAATCAGGTCGGGTCCCTCGCTGAACAAATTCATCACAGAGGACTCCCTTACCTGTTTTATCATCACTTTACACATCTACACTCACTCTGGCCCCACACACCCACGGCACCCATACGGCGAGGAACAGAAGATCTCCGAAAAGAGCCCCTTTAAGGGTGCCCATCGGGCATTGCAGCGCTCGGCCCGACGAGGAGCAGGCTCAAATGATGAAGCATGACACCTAGCTTGCTGGGTGTGTGAGGGCCCTAGTTCCTACAGGAGGAATTCCCCTATCCTCCTCTTTACCTGTAGCACCTCTAAAACTCTTACCTTTCGAGTGATTAACACATCACACAGGAACTTCGTACTTTCTTTTTTGGGAACTGTATGTAGGGCATGTACGTTGGACCTCCTCAAGCCCTCTCCGTCACTCTTATTTTGATAGACTGTTGCAGGAGACCCATCTCACGGAGGTGGAAGTGGCTAGGCTGCGACGTAGATGGCGAGGGCAGCTATTTGCAACTACTTACTCGGCTTTTGCAAGGGGGGTGCATGTGTGGGTCAAGCCTGGGGTCCCCTTCCAGGTCTCCCAGAAAATCATAGACACAGAAGGGAGATTTGTAGTGGTCAGAGATAAATTGAAGGGCAGGGAAATAATGCTGGGAAGTGTTTATGCGCCAAATCTTGATCAGATTTCCTTTCTAGAGCAGCTCTCTGGAACGTTAGTGGGAGTGGCACAGGATGACTTGATTCTGGGAGGCGATTTTAATTCTGTATGTGACATAGGATGGGACAGATCTACTCCCCCATTAGGAGGTACAATAGCAGCCGCTATGGCAAAGGGACTCAAGAATTGGTTGAAGGGGTGGGAACTGATAGATGCTTGGAGATTGCACAACACGCACAGAAGAGAATACTCTTATTACTCCTCCCTGTATGACTTACATATGAGACTGGATATGTTTTTCTATTTAGACAGGCTGGCTCCGATGTTATCCCAGGCTGAATATCTAGGTAGATCCCTTTCGGACCACAGTCCCTTGCTAATACGATTTGCCCCTACCCCGAGAGGGCCCCCATCCCACTGTGGTGCCTAGATCCCACTCTGTTGGAAGATGACAGCTTTAAACAACGCCTCTCTGAAGCCATGGACACCTATTTTGTGGAATATCATGGAACCGCTAGCTCCCACTTGATAGAATGGGATGCCTTAAAGTGGTAATCCGGGGGCGTGGCCAAAGCGTCAAGATGGCGGTCGCACTCTGATAGTGCTCCGGACCCCTCCGTCATCCGCGTTGTAATCCAGTGCCATCAGTGCTCCCATTGATCTCCACTGCCTCCCTGTTGTGGCTGCAGTGAAGGAGAGTTCCCTACGTGCCGATTTATCAGCGAAACAGCCTGCTGTGGGGTGAATCAGCCGCGAAGCCGGCCTCTGTGACCCTAAGATGGCGGTGCCTGGCTTCCGGGCCTGCCTGCCCTAGCTTCGGTCTCCTGCATCGGCCTCCCTGTCCTGGGACTCCCGGCCCTCGGGGGCAATACGCCACCGGCATACACCCTGCCTGCCTGGTCTACGCCCTCAACGGCGCTGTATGAAACAATGCCTGTGTGAGCGCCCCACTCCCCCACCCTCCTACCTGGCCGTGTTCCACCTTTCAGGGTCCGGCCTGCGGGGTGGTGTGAGTGGCGGCGGATTTTGCTTCCTACAGCTATTGCATCGGCCGCTGAATTGGGTGGCGGGGGGCCGTGAGATCTGCTGCCTGGCGCTCCGCTCGGGCCTGGACCCGACTCTGGCCCGGTCCTCTGATTGCTGCGAGGGGGCGGTCCGACGTTCCCCGTGGATGGAGCCGCGGCTGCCCGCGCCTGGGTCTTGAGGAGTGGGCCCTGCCCGGGCTATCACCTGACGTTCCTGTGGCCTGGGAGGGGGAGAGACCCTCTTGGCTGCTGCTGTGCCCGCCGGTCCTGTGTCTTGGGTTCTGGACCCTGGTGTTCCTGTGACTCCTTGTTCCGTGGTGGGGCTGTGGAGACAGCTGGCCCTATCTCCCGATCTCCTGCTTCAGGCCTGGCGGTGGCTGTCTGCTGCGAGGCGGTGGGTGAGTGCAAGACGTCTGTGGTGGGGATTGGTGTGGTTTCCTGGCCCGGGCTCCCCTGAACTGCACCCAAATAGCTGCACCCCGTCTCGCCCCCGGGTGTCATCGATGCCCTCCTGTTGAGGCCTGGCCTGTCCTGGTTCATTCCGGCATGGTGTGCTGACGCACCAACTCTCTACTCCTGCCTGGCCTTTGCATACCTGCGCCACTGCCGCACCAGTGACTGAGACGCCGGCCCCACCTGCAGTTTGGGGGCCTTGTGTGATTGAGAGGCTGGCCCCCCTGCGGTTTGGGGTCTTGTGGGACTTCGCCTCCTGACCAACAGGCTCAGCCACGGGCATCGAGTGGCGCAACACCTGGGGGTGGGAGGGCCCTCCCTGCAACTCCTCGTCCTACACCCCGACCCGGGATAACACCCTGGGCTGACGCCCGCCACTTGAACTCGGCTGCACACATCGGGCGACGTGGGGTGCCCCGAGGGCTCACAGTCACCATCCTACATCGGCCGCACGCATCGGGTGGCAAGAAGCTCCCACTACTGGCCCTTTCCACTACCTTGCCGCTTGGCGCCTCGGCCGGAGGGCCCATCCTGGTCTGCTGCTTGACCAATTAGCCTCCGTCCTCACTCCTGGACTGTTGTCCCAATGGCTGCCTCTCTCCTGCATAGACCCCGCGGAGGAGGGGCGGGTTCGGCCGCATTCATTGAGCGGCGGGAGGTCAGTAGACCGGGCCCTCCGTTCCCTCCCCCGCCTCCCTTCGACCCGGCGGCGCTTGCCCCTAATAGATCCGGGAGGTCCCCCCCACTGGTTCGGCCGTCACTTCGGGCGGCGGGGGACGTGGTCCACGACCCCGGTGTGTCTGCGCCCTTTGAGACCCGGAGGCTCCTGCCGGGGTGGGTTCGGCGCCCGGGCCTGAGTATCGACGGCTTGGGCGCTTGCCCCCCCCGTGGTTGGGATCGGTTGCTTGTGGGCCTACCTCCTATATCCAGTGTGACGTCCAGGTCCTGCACTTGTAGCCAGGATGGGAAGGGATCGCGCCCCGAAAACACCTGCACCGCAAACCCAAACTAAAATGGACCAGTACACCCCTGCTGACCGGAGTCTGGCGCGGGGGGCGTCCGGCAGCCCCTCCCTTCCCGGGGAAGATCTTTTGACTATCCTGCAGGCGATTGGCACCTCTCAGGCCTCCTTGGAGGGCAAGATCGGCGAGGTGCGGGTTGACGTGGCCCTTATCCATCAGGATCTCCGCAACGCCACGGAGAGACTGTCGTAGGCAGAGTCACGCATCTCTACCGCTGAAGACGAATTGGGCCAGTTGAAAACTCAGGTGGCCCGCCTGCAGACTCAGACCTCTGAGCTACACGGCCGGGCCGAAGACGCTGAGAACCGCTCACGGCGGAACAACCTGCGCCTCATAGGTTTTATCGAGAATGCTGAACAGGGGCACACGGACACCTTTGTGGAGACTTGGGTCAAGGCATGGATACCCAAAGACACTCTCTCACCATGGTTTGCAGTCAAGCGCGCGCACCGCTCTCTGCCTGCCAAGCCTCCCCCTGGAGCTCCACCCCGTCCCATCATCATTCGGATCCTCAACTTCCGAGACAGAGACGCTATCCTGAGGGAAGCCCGAGCCCACGGTCCCCTAAAATACCAAAACAATGCCATAATGCTCTTCCCAGACTACACAAGAGACCTTCAGGCCCAACGTCGTGCCTACGCAGATGTCAAACAAAAACTTCGCAACCTGGGTTTGCACTACAGACTCCTCTTCCCGGCCCGCCTCAGGGTTATTTTCCAGGGCAAGGCAATCTTCTTCGACACACCGCAGGTGGCGTGGACCTGGCTCACGGAGGAGCGGCCTCTGCGGACCCAACCTGCTTCCCCATCTCCCCTGTTGGGCCCTCCCCGGTCGCACCCATCTCCCCCCAAACAGCAGCGGAGACACCATCGGTCCCGTAAGAAGGGGGAGCGGCGGGGGGATCAGCCACGATCACCGGGGACCGGGTCCCAATTGCTGATCTCTTCTGGGGCCCCTCCGCTTCTGGATGTTCACAGCCGAGCCAGTTCAATGACAGATTTGCACCACGGACATGACCCAGCTGCGACGCTGCGCCCGGCCCTCTCTGACTCAGATCTGTCTCGAAGTCCCACGCTCCGGGGTCCGGTGATGATGCAGGACTCTGACTGTGGGGTCCCATGGAAGCGGAGCTAATTCGGAACTCTTGGGGCATGTTGCATTAATATTCAAATGTTGACACTGAGTTATCCATCTATATGGAGGGGTCCATTGCCATCGCCACGACCTGCCCTGCTAACCGTTTTAGTGTAGCCTTTTGTTCTTGCTTTTGGGCGACAGATGCTTCGGGTTTGGAAGTATAGGGTGGGGAGTGTTGGGGGGGGTTTGGGGAGGGGGGGTTGTTGCCCTCCGAATTCTATTGGTTTTGACTCCGCTCGAGTCACTGTTCACAGTTCTGTTTGCATTGATGTTTTTCGTTCTAAATGTCAGCTCACCACATGCACATGCCATCTCCACCGACAGGGGGCATACCACTATGCGCACGCCATATCTCCCTATCATAGCTGCGATGCATCTCCTCACCCGGGACTTGGGCCTCCCCCAGATCTTCTCTCTCCACGCTAGCTGCTTCCCAAATGCCCACACACGGTAGGTCCCTCCACATCTTGTCGTGGAACGTCAATGGACTGCTGGACCGTATTAAATGCACAGCAGTCCTCAGGAGCGCCCAACACCAGGCGCCTGACGTACTCCTCCTTCAGGAGACACATCTTCTGGGAACCCACTACTCCTTCCTTGCCCATTATGGGTTCGATAGGGTCTGGCACTCCGGTTTCAGAAGAGGCTCCCGGGGGGTGGCTATACTGACTCGGCGAGGTCTTATCTTCACCCCAATACACGTGACGGCCAACACACAAGGCCGCTATGTGGCCCTCTCCGGTAGGCTTGAGGGACAGGTCTTCAACCTCCTTTCTACGTATATCCCTCCAGCCATGCTCCCCTCTACTCTCCGTCACCTTACGGAAGTAATCTCCGCCCTGCCCCAAGGCCAAACAATAATTGGGGGTGACTTCAACGCGTTAATGCAGCCGGCCCTTGACGCAACGGGTGGCCACACCTCATCACGCCTGACCTGGTCATCTGCCCTCGGTCTATGTGACGCCTGGAGGATTTGGCACCCCCGTGAGAAACAATATACCCACACTTCAGCAGCCCATCATACCCACTCCCGTATTGACCTGATCCTCCTCCCCGCCACCGACTGCCAACTGGTCTCCGGTGTTTCTATTCTCCCACCTGGAATCTCAGACCACTCCGCCGTTTCTCTCCGTTTGGGAAATACTACTGGGGGGGCGCGTTCGGTATGGCGGTTCAACGCATGGTTTTTACAAGACACGGAGCTCAAGGACGCGCTCGCAGTAGAATTGAAACATTATTTTCTTGCCAACAAGGGCTCGGTTCCCTCTGCAGGCACACTGTGGTAAGCCGGTAAGGACACCTTACGTGGGGTGGCCAGGGGTCTGGTCCACGTGAAACGGGAGGAACAGACCGCTCGCTTGACTCAGCTTGAGGCGCAAGCCTCGCGGCTGGAGTTGACCTCTGGTGACACAGAGGACGCCCATCCTGCTAGACAACTCACGATGCTTCGTGAAGAGATCCGCCAGATCTCCCTAGACTCGGCCAAAACGCTGTGGCGCTCCTCTGTGGCACGGGTCTACCGATGGGGCAACAAAAATTGTAAATTGCTTCATAACCTGGTCTCCTACCCCAGGGCCAACAGAATCATCCCTGAAATCTGAGACGCTGCCGGTACCCACCACTGCACTTTGCCAGCTATAGCCCAAGCTTTTGCGGGTTACTATGCTCATCTCTACTCAGCCCGGCCCCCTGGGGCCTCTCTGGCGGATCTGCTGGACCAAGCCGGGGTCCAGCTCCCTTGCCTAGCTCAGACCGATTCGATGGACCTTGACCTTCCCTTTACTCCAGAGGAGATCCAAGGTGCTATCTCCCTACTGCACTCCGGGAAGACGCCAGGGCCTGACGGCTTTCCGCAGGAATATTACGCGACATACCGAGACCTATTGGTTCCTCACCTGGTCGATTTCTTCCATCACGTGGTAGAGACGGGCTCCTTCCCTTCGGAGACTGACGTGGCCACTATCGTGGTCATTCCGAAGACCCAGCCACCTTCTATCTCTTGTGCGGACTACTGTCCGATTTCCCTCATCAACACCGAAATGAAAATTTTCGCTACTGCCCTGGCCCAACGTCTTCACCCCTTGTTACATGAACTGATCCACCCGGATCAATGTGGCTTTATGCCCGCTCGCGGCACTCAGCACTGTATACGGCGCCTCCATCTTGCCCTGGCCCATCACCATCTGCTCACCCCGTATTTGGCCCTGCTGCTCATCGATTTTGAGAAGGCCTTCGATACGGTCGATTGGTGCTACTTGGAGAACGTTCTTGCCACGACGGGCTTCGGCCCCCATTTTCGACGTCTCATCTAAGTCCTGTATTCCAGCCCCAAGGCAAGGGTCCTGACCAACGGCGCCTTCTCAGAGGCGTTCTCCATCCGAAGAGGCACCCGTCAGGGGTGCCCTCTTTCGCCGCTTTTATTCGCGCTGGCAATGGAGCCACTGGCATGCCTCATACGCAATGATCCCCAAATCCGAGGGTGGTCCTGGGACCCCCATTAGATCGACAACATTGCCCTATATGCAGACGACGTTCTGCTTTTTCTGGCCGACCCGGAGAGCTCCGGCCCACGCTGTCTGGAGGTGCTTCGGACCTTTGAGAATGTCTCTGGCCTATGGCTCAACCCGGCGAAGTCCACTCTGGTACCCCTCCACCCCTCGAGAGCCTGCTTTGATTGCCAGTCTCCTATCCCTTTACGGAGACAATCGTTTAAATATCTAGGGATCTGGATAACCTTGCTCCCTGAGTTGGAGTGGGCTCTTAACCTCACACCCCTGGTTACGAAAGCCAAAGCCGACCTTAAGCGTTGGCAGTCCCTCCCGCTTAACCCCCTTGGATGAGGGGCACTTTTTAAAATGATAATTCTCCCACGTTTTCTATACATTCTTCAAAATATCACTTTTCATCTCTCGGGTAGTTGGTTCCGCGAGTTTGACGGGGTAATTACCAAGTTTCTGTGGGGGAGTGGGAGACCACGTATGGCCCTGGCCCGCTGCCGGATACCTCCCTTTGACGGAGGCATGGGGATGACCAACCTCCACCTCTACTACTTGGCTACCCGGCTCATTGTCGTCCACGACTGGTTTGCTGGAGGTTGGTCTGATCCGGCCTACCGGCTCGAGCTCAGAACTTTGGATTTCTCACAGATTCAAGCTTACCTGTACGGGGCCCCCATTCCGCAGAATACTCCACCTATCACCAGAGCGGTCCTAACGGCCTGGCGCTCCGCTCTGCGGTACACACAATGGGACAAGAAGCTTACCTGACATACGCCTCTGTGGCATGGCACATGGCTACGCGAGGCATCGGCACTTCGAGGGTTCCAACAATGGGATCGGATTGGGATTTCCCTCCTTGGGGACGTTTGGGTGGGGGACCATATTCGGGCCTTCTCCGACCTGCAGCAGCGCCACTCCCTTCATACGACTCAATTTTATAAATATCTGCAACTTCGCCACGCCCTCAATACACATATTCCGCCAGGCTCCTCACTCCCTGAATTTAGTCCATTAGAGGCCCAGGTTATGATGGGCAACCTGGGTAGAGGGGGGGTGTCGCGGATATATCGCTCCCTTGTGAACAATGGCCCCGCCACATTAGACTCGCTGTGAACCCGCTGGGAGGGATGGCTGGGCCCCCTGGAAGAGGCAGACTGGCGAGACGCCCTTATGGCTCCTAAGACTCTGACGACCTCCTCTAAATTATGCCTCATTCAACTTTACTACCTTCATACAGTGTACCTCACCCCTGCGCGCTTACATAGGGCAGTTCTACGCCACGATGTGGCCAAGCCCCAGCCGACTTTTTCCACATGGTCTGGCAATGCCCTGGTCTCGCCTCTTTCTGGGCGGGTGTGGAGTTGGAGCTCACACATACTCTGGGGTGGCAGGTCCCTCACGATCCCATATGCCTTCTCTTAGGAGTATTTGATGGCTTGGACGGCTCTCGCGCTGACAAGCGTTTCCTGGGCACGGCGGTGGCGGTGGCCAAGCGAGATATCGCGGCGGCCTGGTCACAGGCCAAGCCTCCCACTGTACGCCAGTGGTGCCGGGGGGTGGATTGGTGCGCGGCCCAAGAGGAACCCCTCTTTGAGGCCCGAGGATGTCCTGAGAAATTTGAGAAGGTATGGGGCAAATGGCTAAATCTGTTGTTTTGAATTCTATGCTTGTTTTCCTCCTGTATCGCTTCTCTCTTTCTTCATGTGAGAAGGCTTGTTCAGGGGCCTTATAATTAGGCCAGGCCTCCTGCTGTCTGCTGATGATTGACTTCAATGTATTGTGCACTCCTATGCTGTCTTTATATGTTTTGTTTCTACAAATGCTAATAAAATTGATTATCAAAAAAAAAGTGGTAATCCGAGGACAATGTTTAGGGCAGGCAGTAGGGTCTAGACGGGAGATTGTCCAAGAACTTGAATCCCTGGAAGCCCAGATTTTGGTGTTAGATAGACAGATAGGGGGTGGGGGGGGAGTGCAGGGTCGACTGGCAGAAGTGAGGAGCCTCTGTAACTCCACATGGGACAGGCTACGGATGCTAGACTACCGAACGTACCAAGAACGGCAACATGTAGAAGGGGGCCGAGCGGGGAGGCGACTGGCCTGGTTGATTAGACCGGAGAGCAGGGGAGCCCCAATTCCCAGCATCCGTGATAGGGAAGGGCATGTGCTATGCTCCCCACGGGACATCAATGGTTTGTTCCGGGAGTATTACGAGACACTCTATGGGTCACCAGGAGAACTACGGCGAGAGGACATACTGGACAATTTAGGAGAGCCTCTCCAGACCACTAGCTGTACTCAGCAACTGGTCCCCACTGGTTCCACCCCCCCTTTGGGCGGGAGACCCGGCGGGAAAAACAGAGTGAGGAAGAGAGGTGTGCCCACCTCTGCCAACTCCACCCTAGGGTGGGGGAGGCGAGGTGAAGCACAACCTCGAGTCCCCGCCATCTTGAGGATGGGGGGACCCAGCCAACCAAGGACAGGCACCTGCCCCCCACCCACTGGAGAGTGGCAGAGTTGGGGGAGTACCACCCCAGGGAAGGGACCCATTGGTCCCTGCCCTTTACCTACCTGTAACGCCCCTAAATTCAGTATTTAGGGGCACCCTGAACCTTCCTTCCTCAGATCCCGATTCCAAAAACAACAAGAAGAATAAGAAGAAAGAAGACCAGCCGTGCAGCTGCTAACAAGAGGACGACACCAACTGATTTGGCCCCAGCCCTACCGGCCTGTCGACCCTCGAACCTGCTCCTGCTAAACCCCGGCCTCTTCAGTGGTCAGCAACCTCAAAACCCCGGAGGACCTGACTGCCTTGCTCAACTAAAAGACTGGGACTCCCACGAGCAGTGGTTCTGCTCAAAGCATCTGCAACCCCAGGCCAGCCTGAGACCGCGGATCCTGCCCACTCTGCACCCGCCGAGCCCGGCCCGAGCCAAAGTGGACAAAGACCACGAGGACGTCCCCCCAGCGACTGTGACCAAGAATCCAGCACCCAAGGACTCCCCTCGACGCTCCTGACGACGCCTGCAGCCCCAATACCAGGGACCCCTCCAACCGCGACCAGCAGAGGGTAAGATTTCCGACGCCTAAAGACACCCCTGCACCCGGCGCCCCATGGCCTCCTGTGCCCAACTCCTGGGTGCCTACCCTTCCTACAGCTTCCCAACTTACCTCTCAAAGTGGTGGTCGCACCTGAAGAATCACCGTCCCCGAGCTTGCAGCCTTTGTTCGTCTTGCAGCTTTCCCATTGAAATCCATTGGGCGCCCGACGGCCCAAAAGCCCACTGCACCCGGCCGCCCCAGTGCCACTGAGGGTGCACCAACTACCATGTTCGACTTCCCCACTTGCCCTGAGTAAGTGACCAGGAGCTTTGCTCCCACAGCCGAGTAGCCTGCCTGCCAGCAGCCACCAACCAAAGGCCCCCCGCCCGCCATAGGCTAATGTGGGGCCTACTCTCTATGCACCCGGCCGCCCCTGTGCCACTGAGGGTGTAACAACAGTACAAACCTGAACCTGGGAGACCCCTGAGTCTTGCCCCAGAACCTTAACTCTGCCAGCCGAGTACTTACCTGAAAGCCGATAACTTGCATTTTCTCCATAAGGTAACATTGACTGGTTTTCACTTGGAAATTCTTCTAAGTGTCGAGTTTTGGAACTTCGAAATATTCACTTAAATCGTCCGAATACCAAAATCGAAATTACTCACCTGTTCTCAGGAGAGATCCCAGTGCTGGATTTAGGTACCCAGCACTGACTAGAAAAAGTGATTACAACTGTGATTTTCCGGTAACTTGATTTTCCTCCATAGGATAACATTGCCTGGTTTTTGCCAGAAATTCTTCTAAGTGTCAATTTTTGCAACATACAAATATTCCTTAAAAATCGCCTGTGTAACAAAAACGATTTCTTTCAACTGTTTACAGGAATGCACCAGGGCTGAATCTAGGATCCAGCCCTGAGAAAGAAAACGGTCGTAAAGTAATTCTATTACAGTTTACTTAAAAATCCCATTGAGCTCAATGTTATAGTATACCAAGTATTGTGTTGCCTATTGCAACCCCTGTGCATATTGCATTTAAAGTCTATTGTTCATTGAAAGTATTCAACAAACAGCATCTTATTTTGAGAAAGTATTTTTATGCAAACTAAGCAAAATATCTAGTGCATCCCTGCTAATATGCAGGGATGCACCAGTTATTGTAAATCTGCCCCCAAGTTCGTAGATGCACTGAGTCAGTTTTCCTTTCCTTTTTTCCTTTTTACCTTTTCTTTCCTCATATTCATTTCTTGAAGTACTGTATGGCAGTTATGTATGCACTCTGAATATTTGTATATCTGTAATAGATGGTGGTGGTAACACACCCAACCACTCCCTATCGCGCATCTTGTCATAGCAAGGGTTAATGTATCATTATTATAGAGCTCGGATAGATGGCCGCACGAGAGACCTTAATTATGGACCCTTTGATGTAGAGTAATAATGTCTTAACTCAGTGGTCCATTACTGCTGTGAAAGGGAGAGGGCTGTCAGTGAATATTTTAAAAATGTTACTCTTGCTACGGGTATGAGACTATATTGAATGTGATAATGCTATTTTTACAAATGTCAATAAAACAGATATTTAAAAAAAAAGCAATAGATAGTTGAACGGATTTTGACACAAATGTAAGAACGAAAATATTGACACCATTTAAACCAAAATCTTCATTTATTCCAATTATGTCTCGGGACTCTATTGACATTTTTAACGAACAAACAATAGAGCAAATTAAATATTTGAATCATCGTACACAAGAAATAAATCATGGTCCAACAAAAGACATTACCAATATCAGCAACTGGTGGACAAGCTACAAAAGAACAACCAAATAGTTATCTGTAATTCAGATAAAGAAGGCAACATTGTTATCTGGCCTAAGCAGGATTACATGCAACAAGCATTATTTCAGCTAAACGATAAAGATTGCTACAGAAAAAGTAACATTCTAACAGCCCGCACAATTTACAATGAATTCTATGCCAAGTTACTAGCCTGGAAAAGTGCAGGTCTTATCAACATGGAAGAGTATAAATTCCTCAAAAACGACAATCCAGTAATGCCAGTAATTTATTTTATACCAAAAATACATAGGAACCCTGTGAGACCTCCAGGGAGACCGATAATATCCGCACGGAGAAGTCTTCTAGAAAATACCTCACAGTATATTGATTATTTCTTGCAAGAACATGTGCAAAGTTTACCATCGTACATCCAGGATAGAGGAGACTTTCATCGGAAGATCAATGATTTTACTTGGCAAGAGGAATACCTCCTTATGACACTTGATGTTACATCGCTCTACATGAGCATCAGTCACAGGGATGGAATCAGAGCATTGGAACATTTTCTGACCAACAGATCGATCTGGTTGATGCAACATAGCAAGATGTTAGTGAATATGGTCAGCTTTTGCCTTGATAATGATGGGCTTATGTTCCAGAACCACATTTATCAACAAATGCATGGAGTTGCCATGGGAGCCAGCTTCTCCCCCAGCTATGCATGTTTACACATGTGTTAGTGGGAGGAGCTGGTTCTCAAAAGGAAACATGGGGCAATGGTTAAAAATCATGTGATGATCTGGTTAAGATTTATAGATGATCTATTTGTGGTGTGGAGGGGTACTAAAGAAAGTGCTTTGGAATTTGTGTCAACAATTAACAACAATGAGATTAACTTAAACTTTACAGCAACAATAAGTGATAATATGGTGAATTTTTTGGATGTGCAGGTCTATATTGCTAATAACAAAATTGAAACTAAACTACATCACAAGGAAACAGCTGGCAACACAGTGTTATACGCTATGAGTTTTCACCCCAGGCACTTAATAGAAAGTATACCCTATGGGGAAATGCTGAGGTTAAAGAGAATCTGTAGCAATAACAGAGACCTTGAGCTGGCCCAACATGAATGCAAACAAAGATTCAAAGAGCGAGGTTACTCAGGCCATTACAAAAACACGGTTGCTAAATAGATCTGAACTACTGTCCAGAAAAGAGGCACGTAGTAATGAGAACATTACAGAGGAATCAGTTTCCAAAGTCACTCAGAGTAAAGAAAAAGAAGAAAAGAAAAATCAAACTAGACTAATACTCACATTTAACAAACAAGATAAACAACTACGAAGTATTGTGAGATGTAACTGGCCATTAGTGTTAGGTGATCCCATCATAGGCCACCTACTACCAAAAAATCCTTCCATCACCTATAGAAGAGCCCCATCTATGAGCAATGCTCTGGTAAGAAGCAGACCTGAAATATCAGAGGGAACCACCTGGCTCTCAACACGAAAGGGATTTTTTAAATGCACAACCTGCAAAGCTTGTAAGTTTGGGTGAACAAAACATCCTACACAACACCTTTCAGTGACAAAGACCATAAGATCAACACAATTTTAACATGTAAAACAGACCACGTGGTATACATACTGGAGTGTTCCTGTGGACTGCGTTATGTGGGCAGTACCAAACTACAGGCACATAAGCGGATAATCCAGCACATTCAGGCAATTACCAATTCAGACCCGATTTATCCTGTTGCCCATCACTTTAAAGAACGGCACAATAACAATCTGGAACATTTCAGATATTACCTACTGGATTCTGTGCCGACTCGCAGAAGAGGGGGTAACAGGGAAGCAACATTAAGGAGGTTGGAGACCCGATATATCCTGGAACTAGATACTAAAACCCCAGGGGGTCTCAATGCCACAAAGGATCTGTTTACATGTCTTTAGTATGGTCACTATGTTGTATCTGTAGTTATCTCTGTGCAATAATCTAGGTAAATTTTGTATATATAGGGAAACATTATTAGTTAATGTTCATAGAACCAGGAACAAACATCTTGAAATCTACAGAGATGCAGTTAATTAATTGTATATGAATAAAATATATAATCATTGGTTTAAAATGTGAACATTGCTCAATAAACTTAGACTAAAAGCATTATAAGTACTTATACAGTAGCTGCTACCTCACCAGGAATATTAATGGAACACTTTAGAGAATATAATACAGGGTAGAGGATTATCACTTAGCACTTTCTTTTCAACACTTTGACACCATGGCACTTTTACAGATTATGCAAACAAAATTATAGAAAAGGATTGCAACAGATGACATTAGAAAAACATTTTGAAGAACACATTAATTTATTGGATTTAACCAAAAGAAAGAATTGTGTTACCAAAGTGGAGAAAATGTTGGGTTTTACAGCGAGTATTAGGGTATATTAAGCTTGTATGTGATATACTCTGACGTTTTTCTCCCTCTCTTCTAGTGTTGGCTTATTACATAACATGTTTTAACTTTATCTATGTAACTTATCAGCTAGGGTTTCAAACCATATAACAAAATTTGAATACGATATGCATTTAAGCATAACATTGAAATCGTATTATACCTATTATTATGTCTTTTATGGAACGTACATTTTAAAAGTATTGATGTCAAAACATGCCAGTAGTCTGTTTACCATGCATATCCCGTAATTCAGCACTTGTCACTTTAAATATGTATATCCCACAATGCAGTGGCGTCATGTGATCAAGGCCGTCTTAGGCCAAAATGCGTAACGGGCGGACTGTCCCGAATACAAAACAAAATTGCACGAAATTGTAGTCTGTGTTCGTGGTGTTCAGATGATTTGGGAACGAGAAGCGGAGTGATTTGTGATATATATATATATATATATATATATATATATATATATAAATTCACTGAAAAAAAGGTTAAAGTAATGTTATAGTTAGGTGACCTGCTCAGTAACAACATAATAGTAGGTAGGAGGGTTGGCCACAGGGCTGGCCTGCGGACAGGCCCTGTCAACCCCCCAAAAGTAGCCAACCCCACACTGCACATGGCCTTCAGTTGCGCGAGGTGAGGGATTAGCCACAGGCCAACCCCTGAATGCAGCCAACCCTACCCTGCACATGACCTTCAGCAGTGCATGGCCGTGGGGGGTTGGCCACAGGGTCTGACCCTGGGAACCCCATCCACCAGGGCCATTTGTGGCCCCCTTCCCCGAGCCTCATCAGCCCCTGAGGACCCCAAACTCCAGGGCCCTTTCTCTTTTAAAGTGGAGGTGAGCCATGTGGCCCCCCCCTCTCTGAGCCTTTTATGGCCCTAGGGACCCTATTCCCCAGAGTCAGTTTTATTTTAAAGGGGTGGTGGTGCACAGCCCCTCTTGCCTAGTCTATTTTCGCCCTGGGAGCCTATCCCTCAGGGCTGCATATATATTCTAAAAGGGGAGGGGGGCCATGCAGACTTCTTCCCTGAGCCTATTATGGCCCTGGGGGCCCCACCCCTAGGTTCATATATATTTTAAAGGGAAGGGGGTGCTTGGCCCCCCTCCCCAAGCATCATTAGGCCCTGGCGACCCTATCCCCCAGGGCCTAATTTATTTTAAAGGGGTGCGGGCAACCTGGCCCCCCTCTCTTAAAATTATTAGGCCCTGGAGTCCTTATCACCTAGGGACGTTCATTTTATTAAAGGGAAGGGGGCTGCATGGCCCCTCTCCCTGAACCATAGTAGGCCCTGGGGACCCTATCCCCAAGGTCTTTTTTTAAAATATAGTGATGGTGGCCACCCTTCCCGAGCCTTTAAACGGCCATTGGAACTCCATCCCCCAGGGCCACTTCTTAAAATAAAGGGGAAGAGCCCCTCCCTGAGCCATTTTTGGCCCTTGGGACCCTATTCCCTAGGGCCTGCATAAATTCAAAGTGGATGCCCTGGTTTCCACCCAAGGAACCCACGATACACTCATTGGGGGCTGTAGGGGGAGCCCCAGTGCATGCTGAGTGAGCTGGTATTGCTCACACCCGGGGGAAGCAGCTCCTTATGCTGCTCCCTTCCAAGCTGGAGCAATCTTTTGATCTGTTTCCCTGCCTGCATTAGTGCGGGCAGGGAAACAGATAAAAGGTCTGCTCCCAGCATTTTCAAAGCTCCTGCCTGCTTGGAGCAGACTTTGTGTTTGCTCCCGCATGGCAGGAGATTGAAAACTGCTCCCACCATGCAGGAGCAAACACTATTTTCCCTGCCCGTGCCGGTCCAGGCAGGAAAACTGTTGTGTCCCGGCAGTGGGCTCCCTGGGACACAGCTAATAAGCCGGCCACGGAGGATGGGGTGCTAGGGCCATTAATGGCTCAGGGAAGGGGGCCACGCAGCCCCCATCGCTTTTAAGAAGTTTAGCGGCCCTGGGGGATGGGGTCACCTGGGCCGTAAGAGGCTCAGGGAGTGAGGCCACAAGGCTCCCTCCCCTTAAAGAATACAGTGGGACCCAGGGGATGGAGTTCCCTGGGGCGAAAGCAGCCTGTGGAGGAGGACTGCGAGCAACCTTCCCCTTAAAATTACTTTGGGCCCTGGGAAATGGGATACCCAGGCTGAAAAAGGTCTGGGAAGGGGGGTCATGTGCTCCCCTCCCCTTAAAAAATACTTTGGGCCCCTGGGGATGTGGTCCTCAAGGCCAAAAAGGGCCTGGGGAGGGGCGCCATGCACACCCCCTCCCCCCAAAAAATGAAAAAGCTATGTCTACCCAGGTGCTGGCCCAATCCGGGGGGTTTTAAAAAGAAGTATGGGAGGCCACGCTTTGGTTTTTTTATTTACATTTAAAAATGTTTCTGTGGATTCGCAGATTTGCCACAAATTTGAAGCAACTTAAAAAAAAAACATTTTTGGCCCCAGGCGAGGTGCACTGGGACCCCACCACCATGCCTAAGATGACTGACTTCACTTCCTGGTTGTGGTGATGGCAGCAAATCAAATCTCACTTTGGGATCTGTCGGCTTTGCAAATCCTGCTTGGTGTGAAATATACAGTTTTTTAAGCTTAAGTACTCCAAAACTACTAATCAGATTAACATCAAATTACAAAAAGCACTCTTTGTGTACCAAGATCTATCTTTCTGTCAAATTTGGTGTAAATCCGTTTAGCAGTTTGGTCTGTAGCGGTATCTAAAAGTCCTATGGCAAAATAAATGGGGAGAACGTGTTTTAGGACCCCCCCCTTTTTCTCGCCCCCACTTGACAGATGACCCCAAAACTTTCCGTGTGCAAATTAATCAAAAGTAGAACTTTTGGGGAAATTTTCATGGGGATTCATCAAATGGGTTCAAAGTTATTAGCAACACATAAAAATAATTTCCACAATCCTGACTATAACTACAGCCTCAGCGATGCAGGAACGGAGTGTCCTGCTACTGACATGCCATCACAAAAACGAAATGCCAAGGCTCGACATCAGAGGAAACATGGCTCTTTATTAACACAGGGTGGCAGGTAAAATCATTTTCCAAATGAGTTTCAGCCGGTTGGCCTTAATCATTGGAGATTGGGTTAAAATACCATGTGGTCAAATTTAAAGGTAGACTACCTTTTTGCATTGTAGTCCAATTGTCCTTCAGTACCCAGCATGCACCAAGGGAGAAAAATCACGCCAGTAACAAAATCGACCTCATCAAACCACAGTATGTGGCCAATACTAAATAGTAGGCCTCGTGGACTCCGACCTAGTAGCAGACACACTCCTCTCGCTACTATCCAAGAGGTTCAGACTGAAAGACTGATAACAATCGAAAATTCAGCAGTAACAGATGAAGGACTGAGCAATAATGCTATGGAACTCATACCTCTTGAAACTCAAGTAACAGTTCGTCCAAATACACCTGTCTACACCAACGTAGCACGTGATCAACTGGTTCCAGCGATTTCTACAAATCCTGATGCAATTCCAACAATTGACAGAACTGCTTCTGGCTATTTCATTAACTTTGATACGTTCAGGGAAGATCCAAGTGAACCTGAAACGACGCCAGCATCATTGAAATTCAAACAGCAAGTACAAGACTTTCTTCGATTTCTGAAAAAGACTTATTTGGTTTCTCCATGGATTGAACTCTGGATTACATCTGGACTTTTTGTTTTCCTGCTCTGGATAGCTTTGGTTACAACTGTGAGTGTGCTTATAAGTGGCAGATACATCCATGTAAACACTGAAGGTAAAGACGTGAACTTACTTTTGAAACCTCATAAATCTTCCCATTGTGAATCAAGAGACTTGTCAACAGTGAACATCACAGCTGTTCCTATACAGGATGGTATAGTGTGGGACAAAACAGATTTTGATATATTCGGTCCGACGGAACAATTGAACATTCCACATTTGTTTAAAATTTCACTAAGTGAGCAACATAGATGTAAGTTACTTTCTTTGCTTAATGCCTGCTTGCTGCATGGTGTTCAAAATAAATGTATTTCCAAGGTATATATATATATATATATATATATATATATGTATATATATATATATATATATATATATATATATATATATATATATATATATATATTCACTGAAAAAACCACAGGTTTCAGGGACGTTGGACATTTCACTCGTACAAAACCAGAGAAATTTGGCCGTTATAGTTAGTTGAGCTAACTATAACTCGCGCTCCCGCAATGCACTGCTGATGATGTCACATATTACATCATTCATGACATGGTCAGTGACATCACTGATGACATCACTGATTACATCATGTGTATGATATCATCAGTGATGTCATCAGTGATGTCATTTGAGATGTACCTCCTACTACCCTAATATAACCTTTGATACACCCACTCTAAAATACAGACTACCATTTTCGAAACCATAGACACACCAGTACCAGTTACTACATACCCACTCACTGATTCCTAGGTCTACACACACATCCACTCATTCACCCATACAGTCACTCATACATGCAGTTACTCATCAATACAGCGCTATCATATGCACTCATACACCTATACAGACACTCACACACCACCACTCATCCATAGAGTTACTCACACACCTAGTCAGTCATGCAAAGAATCAATCACACTCCCATTTACTCAACTATATAGTTATATACACACCACCTCACGTATTCATACAGATACTAACACATACTCTCTTATACAATCACTGATACAAGCACACCCTCATCCATACAGCCACTCTCACAATCACTCACTCTCACATATAGTCATTTATATACTCCAACACTCACATATACTGCCTTTCACATATGTAGTTACTCACACATGTACCACTGAGACATCCAATCACTCACCAACACACCCATACACACACTCACCCACCCATATAGCCCTTCACACATGCAGTCTTGAACCCATGCACCCAGTGAATCACCCACTCACACATCTATGCACAGGGTCACACAGCCCCCACCCACCCACACAGACACTCAGGCACCCATACAGATACTCAGACAACCAATCAATAACCCATATAGACACTCATGTAGCTACTCACCAACCCATGCAGCTGCTTACACACCAACTAACAGACTGATACAGACATTCACACAGTTTAGTCACTAGCCCATGCATTCAGTAAGACACGTTTAATCACTCACTTATACAGTCAGTCACGCACCTATTAAATCAACCATTCAGACACTCATACGCCTACTCATTCTTCAATGCACCTTGGCATTTATATATATAAAACATATTTAAACTTTACAGAAACACACAGTCACTGGATGATGTCATCAGTGATGTCATTTGAGATGTCATCAGTGATGTCATCAGTGATATCACTGACCATGTCATGAATGATGTAATATGTGACGTCATCAGCAGTGCATTGCGGGGGCACGAGTTATAGTTATCTCAACTAACTATAATGGCCAAATTTCTCTGGTTTTGTACGAGTGAAATGTCCAACTAACTACAACGTCCCTGAAAACTGTGCTTTTTTCAGTGAATGTCAAAGGATTTTTAAATGCTAATTTCTAACTTTAACGTCCCTGAAACCTATGGTTTTTTCAGTGAATATATATATATATATATATCATCCAAGACGGTTCAAAGGTTGCCGGTTTGTTGCAGCGCTCCTCATGGGTGCGTTACCCCGCGGCAGAACCACGCCGCCTGCAATTCTCACACTGTCCTTCCCTGATGGAAAGGAAAAATGGGTCGCACTCTCGTCGAGTTTTGCAGTTTTTATTTTCTCCCTTTCATAAATGGGAACACAGGCACAAAGATCAACGCGTTTCGGTATTCTCCAATACCTTGTTCACGATCTAACACACGCACTTGTGATCATTGTTTAAATAAATTTGAACTTCATCCGCATCATTTCCTGTGTGACATCACAAGTGACCCTGTGTATTATGGGAGTTGTATTTCTTTTTTACTTTTTTACATTTTGGTTTTAATCAATGTTTGTTTGTGTTTCAGTGAAGTGACATACTAAACAAGTGATACATGCTGCATAAATATACAATTTTGACCAATTCAATTCATTTGCACATTTTTTGTTTGATTGTATATCGCGCAAAACACCACCCCGTGCTTTACCCTTCTCATGATTAAAAAGTAGTCCCCCAGTTTTTTGGACAATCAGGCTAATTATGGATTTTTCACAAGAAAATAAAGAGATAAGAAAGATATTGCAAAAAAATTGGAAAATCCTACAATTGGATGACACGGTGGGTAAACTGGTTGGAAAGCATCCAACAATTACCTACCGCAGGGCAAAAAACTTGAAGGATCGATTAATACATAGCCATCTTAAAGGAAACAAGAAGGACATCTCATGGTTAAACACCAAAGGCTTCATAAAGTGTCATTCCTGTAAAGTATGCCAGATAGCCAAGCCTACAAAAGAAGTCAAACTAGCCAACAACAAAATTTGGGAAATAAGGGAGCTAATTACATGCAAAACACAATTCACAGTATATGTGATAGAATGCCCATGCCCATTGAAGTATGTGGGCAGTACAATTTGTGCCTTGAAAAAACGAATAATGGAACATGTCAGAGCCACGACAAACAAAGACAGATCCAATGCAATCGCTAAACATATGGAACAATGTCACCAGAGTGATTGGAAGATGCTAAAGTTCTATGGAATTGAAACAGTACCATCTAATGAGCGGGGAGGAAACAGAGAAAGACTCCTACGTCAAAAGGAATCACGATATATCCTCAATTTACGAACATTGACACCACACGGTCTCAACCAATCGGAAGAATTGTATATTCACTTATAAATCAGGAATTGACTTCCCCATAAAAATGAATATAAAAGAAAGGATAAAGAAAGAAGAAAAAGGAAAGAAAAATGAAAAACAAAAACAAAAAAGAACAACACAGTACACATGGTGTTAAAAAGTTCAAGCAAAACAGACCCAGGAATTGATTCCCCTATGAAAATGAACATAAAGAATAACACAACAGACACGGTGTCAAAAGTTCAAGTAAAACAGATCCAGAAAAAATCCAGAATATGAATAGTTAAAAGAATAAGGAAACAATAATAAAATGGACGAAACCCACTGGAGGGTAAAAAATGATTACAAAAATAATGGACAGATTGTCCAAAAAACTGGGGGACTACTTTTTAATCATGAGAAGGGTAAAGCACGGGGTGGTGTTTTGCGCGATATACAATCAAACAAAAAATGTGCAAATGAATTGAATTGGTCAAAATTGTATATTTATGCAGCATGTATCACTTGTTTAGTATGTCACTTCACTGAAACACAAACAAACATTGATTAAAACCAAAATGTAAAAAAAGTAAAAAAGAAATACAACTCCCATAATACACAGGGTCACTTGTGATGTCACACAGGAAATGATGCGGATGAAGTTCAAATTTATTTAAACAATGATCACAAGTGCGTTTGTTAGATCGTGAACAAGGTATTGGAGAATACCGAAACGCGTTGATCTTTGTGCCTGTGTTCCCATTTATGAAAGGGAGAAAATAAAAACTGCAAAACTCGACGAGAGTGCGACCCATTTTTCCTTTCCATCAGGGAAGAACAGTGTGAGAATATATATATATATATATATATATATATATATATATATATATATATATATATATATATATATATATATATATATATTTAGATAGATAGATAGATAGATAGATATATAGATATATATATATATATATATATATATATATATATATATATATATATATATATATATTACCTACTGACGGTCGCCAGTAGGTAGTTATAGTTAGGACCTAGTTTCCATAGGAAAAGCGTTTTTTGTTTTCCCAATAACTTTGGCGACGGTTGACGAATCTTCGCGAAATTTTCAAAACTAGTGGGGCGCTCCGGTCAGCTCCTGTCTTGAAAGTTTCGGGGTGATTCACCAAGCGGGGGCTGAGAAAAAAGGGGGTCCCAAAACACGTTTTCCCCATGTCATTTTCCATAGGAAAGTTTAGACAAAGACGGAATTACACCAAATTTGGCAAAAAGGTAGCCCTTGGTTCAGAAAGAGTCCTTTTTGTTAAATGGTGTAAATCCGTTCAGTAGTTCCTGAGAAATTCCAAAAATAAAAAGTTTCAATATCTGGGCGGAGCCTAGTCCCCCGAGCACGAGCTTGGCTCTAATTGGCTGCCAACACTTCAAACCAGGAAGTGTTGGCAGCCATCTTGTGCTCGGACCGAGAGGGAAAGAAAAGGTGAGAGAAAGATAAAAAAAACAAGAAAAGGGGGCAGGGTAAAAACACCCTGACCCCCCAGGCCTGCTCAGGGGGTCCCACAGGGACACCCAGGCCCAAAAAAAGCATTTAAAAAAAAAAAAAATTGGGCGGGGTTGCCACAGTGCGCGAATCTGTCTGAAAAGAAAAAAAAATGAAGTGCGGTCTCCCGCGCTTCGTTTTCAAAGCCCCCGGGTGGGCCAAGTCCCGGGGGCAATTTATTAATGTAGCTGGGCCCATGGGGCCCCTGCAGCCCCGGGGACCGCCACCTCCCCGGGGCTTCTTTTTTACGTGAGTGGGCGGGCACTGCAGCGTGACGGCTTTGCCTGGCACCGCTACCTTCATGAGCGGGTGGGCTTTCTTTGCTGGCTCTAATAATAGGTACGCCACAGGCCTGGTATCTCTACGTCACCTTTCCATGTCAGTGGTTTCAGGACTACTGAAACCATTGACATGGAAAGGTGGCGGAGTCAGCTGCAACGCTCTGTCAACCCCAAAAGCCTTATCGTATATTCGATAGGGAGGGCTGGGTGCAGGTCGCGGTTGTAGTGCGCTGGCCGTGTTGGTTTTGGCTGGGCCACGGTGACAGAGTATCAGTGAGACTGGAAGAGAGGGGGCGGGAGTTTAGGGTCTTTGGGTCCCATTAGGAGCGCATTGGGTATAACGTCACCTTATGTGAGATTTAATTGTGGTTTTAACTTCTGCTGCAGGTCGTGTGCATTATCTAACCAACAAAGATAGAATATCACTTTCTCTACACTTGATTTAGCCATGTGTACGTTTATTAAGCGCCCTGAAGTGTCAGTATACCTACCGGCCCAGCTGGCACTTTACAAAATAATGCCATACTCAATGGCAGGGTGTGCTGCGTGCCAAGCAAGAGGGGCATCGTCAGAAGATGTGTGCGTACTGGCAGTATCAAAGTATTAGGAGAAGTCCGCAATTGCTGCTCCATCCCGTTGTCACTTGTTTACCCCTGCCCTCCCTCCTGTTATCCGTGGTCACTTGTTTACCCCCGATCTCCCCCTCCCTCCCACTGTCCATTGCCACTTGTTTACCCCCACCCTCCCTCCCGTTGTCACCTGTTTACCCCCGCCCTCCCTCCCTCCCTCCCGTTATCCGTGGTCACTTGTTTACCCTCGATCTCCCCCTCCCTCCCACTGTCCATTGCCACTTGTTTACCCCCACCCTCCCTCCCATTGCCACTTGTTTACCCCCGCCTCACACACTCCCTCGTGTGGTCCGTGGTCACTTATTTACCCCCAATCTCCCCCTCCCTCCCACTGTCCACTGCCACTTGTTTACCCCCACCCTCCCTCCCGTTGTCACTTGTTTACCCCCGCCCTCCCTCCGTCCCGTTATCCATGGTCACTTGTTTACCCCCAATCTCCCCCTCCCTCCCACTGTCCATTGCCACTTGTTTACCCCCACCCTCCCTCCCGTTGTCACTTGTTTACCCCCGCCCTTCCTCCCTCCCGTTATCTCTAGTCACTAGATAACCCCCGATCTCCCCCTCCCTCCCACTGTCCATTGCCACTTGTTTACCCCCACACTCCCTCCCGTTGTCACTTGTTTACCCCCACCCTCCCTCATGTCAGTGGTTTCAGGACTCCTGAAACCATTGACATGGAAAGGTGGCGGAGTCAGCTGCAACGCTCTGTCAACCCCAAAAGCCTTATTGTATATTCGATAGGGAGGGCTGGGTGCAGGTCGCGGTTGTAGTGCGCTGGCCGTGTTGGTTTTGGCTGGGCCACGGTGACAGAGTATCAGTGAGACCGGAAGAGAGGGGGCGGGAGTTGAGGGTCTTTGGGTCCCATTAGGAGCGCATTGGGTATAACGTTGCCTTATGTGAGATTTGTTTGTGGTTTTAACTTCTGCTGCAGGTTGTGTGCATTATCTAACCAACAAAGATAGAATATCACTTTCTCTACACTTGATTTAGCCATGTGTACGTTTATTAAGCGCCCTGAAGTGTCAGTATACCTACTGGCCCAGCTGGCGCTTTACGAAATAATGCCACACTCAATGGCAGGGTGTGCTGTGTGCCAAGCAAGAGGGGCATCGTCAGAAGATGTGTGCGTACTGGCAGTATCAAAGTATTAGGAGAAGTCCGCGGTTGCTACTCCCTTCAGTTGTCACTTGTTTACCCCTGCCCTCACTCCCTCCCGTTATCCGTGGTCAGTTGTTTACCCCCGATCTCCCCCTCCCTCCCACTGTCCATTGCTATTTGTTTACCCCAACTCTCCCTCCCGTTGTCACCTGTTTACCCCTGCCCTCCCTCCCTCCCGTTATCCGTGGTCACTTGTTTACCCCCGCCTCACACACTCCCTCCCGTGGTCCGTGGTCACTTGTTTACCCCCAATCTACCCCTCCCTCCCACTGTCCATTGCCACTTGTTTACCCCCACCCTCCCTCCTGTTGTCATTTGTTTACTCCCGCCCTCCCTCCCTCCTGTTATCCGTGGTCACTTGTTTACCTCCAATCTCCTTCCCTCCTGTTATCCCTGGTCACTTGTTTACCCCCAATCTCCCCCTCCCTCCCACTGTTCATTGCCACTTGTTTACCCCTACCCTCCCTCCCGTTGTCACTTGTTTACCCCTACCCTCCCTCCCTCCCGTTATCCGTGGTCACTTGTTTACCCCAAATGTCCCCCTCCCTCCCACTGTCCATTGCAACTTGTTTACCCCCACTCTCCTTCCTGTTGTCACTTGTTTACCCCCTGCCCTCCCTCCCTCCCGTGGTCCGTGGTCACTTGTTTACCCGCAATCTCCCCCTCCCTCCCACTGTCCATTGCCACTTGTTTACTCCCACCCTCCTTCCCGTTGTCACTTGTTTACCCCCGCCCTCCCTCCCTCCCGTTACCTGTGGTCACTTGTTTACCCCCAATCTCCCCCTCCCTCCCACTGTCCATTGCCACTTGTTTACCCCCACCCTCCCTCCCGTTGTCACTTGTTTACCCCCGCCCTCCCTCCCTCCCGTTATCCCTGGTCACTTCTTTACCCCGATCTCCCCTCCCTCCCACTGTCCATTGCCACCAGGGAGTGCGTTTGCACAGTGGTGCAGGGAGGGGCGTGGCCTGATGTGACAAGTGTGCAAACGCGCCCTGTGGCGCGCTTTAAGTTGGGGGATTAAGTCCCCTTGAATCCTGAGGGTCCCTGGGGGCCAACTAGCCCACCAGGTACCTTCAGTAAGCGCCACAGAGTTGCGTTGTGGAGAGGTGAAAAAACGTGCATGGCCTCAGAACGCCTCTCTGCAACTCAGCTCTGTGGTCCTAACTGTAGGTACCTGGGGGGCTAGTTGGGCCCCAGGGACACTCAGGATTCAAGGGGACTTAATCCCGCAACTTAAAACATGCCACGGGGCGCGTTTGCACACATGTCACCTCAGGCCCCCCCTCCCTTCACCACTGTGCAAACGCGCCCTGTAGCGCGTTTTAAGAGGTAGTTTTAATCCCCTGCCCTATTATGTACTAGGGACTTGCAGAGGAGGTCATGCTAATCACAGGGGTACCCAACGCATAGTGTTCCCTAGTGTATGTGTTTTCACTGTATTCTAAGTGTCTTTTAGCATAGCACTGGCTCTGGTTAGTCAGAGGCAGTTACCACCAGTACCCGTCTGAAAAAGTTGTGGGCACAGGATGATTTTGCAACAAGGCCTCTTTCTGCTCCTCTGTTGGTTCTTTCTGCACATCTTTTGCTTCTTTCTGTGCGTTTTTTCTTCTTTCTTCAAATGTCCTACCTCTGTAGGCATAGTTAGAAACTAGCATTTAAAAAACATTTGAAATTCACTTAAAAAATCATAGGTTTCAGGCACGTTATAGTTAGAAATTAGCATTTAAAAAACCTTTGAAATTCACTGAAAAAACCATAGGTTTCAGACACGTTATAGTTAGAAATTAGCATTTAATGTCATGAGTGATGTAATATGTGATGCGCCAAAACACAAGCACTTATAAAGTCACCATGCACTCTCCTTGCAGTACTCTAATCATCCAGTCACTACCCATGCAATGACCCAAGCACTAACACATGCACTGCTACAATCCCCTGAGCACTACTGATGCAGTCCAGCCATCTCCTTGTCACTACCCATGCACTCCTCCATTCACCCAGTCAGTTCCATGTCCTTATCTAATCACTGCGCCAAAACACAAGCACTTATAAATTCACCATGATTTCTCCTTGCAGTACTCTAATCATCCAGTCAGTACCCATGTACTTATGCAATGACCCAGGCAGTAACACATGCACTGCTACAATCCCCTGAGCACTACTGATGCAGTCTAGCCATCTCCTTCTCACTACCCATGCACTCCTCCAATCACCCAGCCAGTTCTATGTCCTTATCTAATCACTGCGTCAAAACACAAGCATTTATAAATTCACCATGCACTCTCCTTGCAGTACTCTAATTATCCAGTCACTACCAATGTACTCATGCAATGACCCAGGCACTAACACATGCACTGCTACAATACCCTGAGCACTACCCATGCAGTCCAGCCATCTCCTTGTCACTACCCATGCACTCCTCCAATCACCCAGCCAGTTCCATGTCCTTATCTAATTTACTGCGCCAAAACACAAGCACTTATAAGTTCACCATGCACTCTCCTTGCTGTACTCTAATCATACAGTCAGTACCCATGTACTTATGCAATGACCCAGGCACTAACACATGCACTGCTACAATCCCCTGAGCACTACTTATGCAGTCCAGCCATCTCCTTGTCACTACCCATGCACTCCTCCCATCACCCAGCCAGTTCCATGTCCTTATCTAATCACTGCGCCAAAACACAATCACCTATACATTCACCATGCACTCTCCTTGCAGTACTGTAATCATCCAGTCATTACCCATGTACTCATGCAATGACCCAGACACTAACACATGCACTGCTACAATCCCCTGAGCACTACTGATGCAGTCCAGCCATCTTCTTGTCACTACCCATGCACTCCTCCAATCACCCAGCCAGTTCCATGTCCCTATCTCATCACTGTGCCAAAACACAAGCACTTATAAATTCACCATGCACTCTCCTTGCAGTACTCTAATCATCCAGTCAGTACCCATGTACTCATGCAATGACCCAGGCACTAACACATGCACTGCTACAATCCCCTGATCACTACTGATGCAGTCCAGCCATCTCCTTGTCACTACCCATGCACTCCTCCAATCACCCAGCCAGTTCCATGTCCTTATCTAATCACTGCGCCAAAACACAAGCACTTATAAATTCACCATGTACTCTCCTTTCAGTACTCTAATCATCCAGTCACTACCCATGCACTCATGCAACGACTCATGCCCTAACTCATGCACTGCTACAATACCCTGAGCACTACTGATGCAGTCCAGCCATCTCCTTGTCACTACTCATGCACTTCTCCAACCGCCCAGCCAGTTCCATGTCCTTATCTAATCACTGCGCCAAAACACAAGCACTTATAAATTCACCATGCACTCTCCTTGCAGTACTATAATCATCCAGTCACTACCCATGTACTCATGCAATGACCCAGGCCCTAACACATGCACTGCTACAATACCCTGAGCACTACCCATGCAGTCCAGCCATCTCCTTGTCACTACCCATGCACTCCTCCAATCACCCAGCCAGTTCCATGTCCTTATCTAATCACTGCGTCAAAACACAAGCAGTTATAAATTCACCATGCACTCTCCTTGCAGTACTCTAATCATCCAGTCACTACCCATGTACTCATGCAATGACCCAGGCACTAACACATGCACTGCTACAATACCCTGAGCACTACCCATGTACTCATTCACCATGCACTCTCCTTGCAGTACTGTAATCATCCAGTCACTACCCATGTACTCATGCAATGGCCCAGGCACTAACACATGCACTGCTACAATCCCCTGAGCACTACTGATGCAGTCCAGCCATCTCCTTGTCACTACCCATGCATTCCTCCAATCTCCCGGCCAGCACCATGTACTTATCCAATCACTCCACCAAAACCCAAGCACTTATAAATTCACCATGCACTCTCCTTGCAGTAGTCTAATCATCCAGTCAGTACCCATGCACTCATGCAATGACCCAGGCACTAACACATGCACTGCTACAATCCCCTGAGCACTACTGTTGCAGTCCAGCCATCTCCTTGTCACTACCCATGCACTCCTCCAATCATCCAGCCAGTTCTATGTCCTTATCTAATCACTGCGTCAAAACACAAGCACTTATAAATTCACCATGCACTCTCCTTGCAGTACTCTAATTATCCAGTCACTACCAATGTACTCATGCAATGACCCAGGCACTAACACATGCACTGCTACAATACCCTGAGCACTACCCATGCAGTCCAGCCATCTCCTTGTCACTACCCATGCACTCCTCCAATCACCCAGCCAGTTCCATGTCCTTATCTAATTTACTGCGCCAAAACACAAACACTTATAAGTTCACCATGCACTCTCCTTGCTGTACTCTAATCATACAGTCAGTACCCATGTACTTATGCAATGACCCAGGCACTAACACATGCACTGCTACAATCCCCTGAGCACTACTTATGCAGTCCAGCCATCTCCTTGTCACTATCCATGCACTCCTCCCATCACCCAGCCAGTTCCATGTCCTTATCTAATCACTGCGCCAAAACACAATCACCTATACATTCACCATGCACTCTCCTTGCAGTACTGTAATCATCCAGTCATTACCCATGTACTCATGCAATGGCCCAGGCACTAACACATGCACTGCTACAATCCCCTGAGCACTACTGATGCAGTCTAGCCATCTTCTTGTCACTACCCATGCACTCCTCCAATCACCCAGCCAGTTCCATGTCCCTATCTCATCACTGTGCCAAAACACAAGCACTTATAAATTCACCATGCACTCTCCTTGCAGTACTCTAATCATCCAGTCAGTACCCATGTACTCATGCAGTGACCCAGGCACTAACACATGCACTGCTACAATCCCCTGATCACTACTGATGCAGTCCAGCCATCTCCTTGTCACTACCCATGCACTCCTCCAATCACCCAGCCAGTTCCATGTCCTTATCTAATCACTGCGCCAAAATACAAGCACTTATAAATTCACCATGTACTCTCCTTGCAGAACTCTAATCATCCAGTCACTACCCATGCACTCATGCAACGACTCATGCACTAACTCATGCACTGCTACAATACCCTGAGCACTACTGATGCAGTCCAGCCATCTCCTTGTCACTACTCATGCACTTCTCCAACCGCCCAGCCAGTTCCATGTCCTTATCTAATCACTGCGCCAAAACACAAGCACTTATAAATTCACCATGCACTCTCCTTGCAGTACTATAATCATCCAGTCACTACCCATGTACCCATGCAATGACCCAGGCCCTAACACATGCACTGCTACAATACCCTGAGCACTACCCATGCAGTCCAGCCATCTCCTTGTCACTACCCATGCACTCCTCCAATCACCCAGCCAGTTCCATGTCCTTATCTAATCACTGCGTCAAAACACAAGCAGTTATAAATTCACCATGCACTCTCCTTGCAGTACTCTAATCATCCAGTCACTACCCATGTACTCATGCAATGACCCAGGCACTAACACATGCACTGCTACAATACCCTGAGCACTACCCATGTACTCATTCACCATGCACACTCCTTGCAGTACTGTAATCATCCAGTCACTACCCATGTACTCATGCAATGGCCCAGGCACTAACACATGCACTGCTACAATCCCCTGAGCACTACTGATGCAGTCCAGCCATCTCCTTGTCACTACCCATGCATTCCTCCAATCACCCGGCCAGCACCATGTACTTATCCAATCACTCCACCAAAACCCAAGCACTTATAAATTCACCATGCACTCTCCTTGCAGTAGTCTAATCATCCAGTCAGTACCCATGCACTCATGCAATGACCCAGGCACTAACACATGCACTGCTACAATCCCCTGAGCACTACTGATGCAGTCCAGCCATCTCCTTGTCACTACCCATGCATTCCTCCAATCACCCGGCCAGCACCATGTACTTATCCAATCACTCCACCAAAACCCAAGCACTTATAAATTCACCATGCACTCTCCTTGCAGTAGTCTAATCATCCAGTCAGTACCCATGCACTCATGCAATGACCCAGGCACTAACACATGCACTGCTACAATCCCCTGAGCACTACTGTTGCAGTCCAGCCATCTCCTTGTCACTACCCATGCACTCCTCCAATCACCCAGCCAGTTCCATGTCCTTATCTAATCACTGCGCCAAAACACAAGCACTTATAAAATCACCATGCACTCTCCTTGCAGTAGTCTAATCATCCAGTCAGTACCCATGCACTTATGCAATGACCCAGGCACTAACACATGCACTGCTACAATCCCCTGAGCACTACTGTTGCAGTCCAGCCATCTCCTTGTCACTATCCATGCACTCCTCCAATCACCCAGCCAGCACCATGTACTTATCCAATCACTCCGCCAAAACCGAAGCACTTCTAAATTCACCATGCACTCTCCTTGCAGTACTCTAATCATCCAGTCAGTACCCATGTACTTATGCAAAGGCCCAGGCACTAACACATGCACTGCTACAATCCCCTGAGCACTACTGATGCAGTCCAGCCATCTCCTTGTCACTATCCATGCACTCCTCCAATCACCCAGCCAGTTCCAAGTCCTTATCTAATCACTGCGCAAAAAACACAAGCACTTATAAATTCACCATACACTCTCCTTGCAGTACTGTAATCATCCAGTCACTACCCATGTACTCATGCAATGGCCCAGGCACTAACACATGCACTGCTACAATCCCCTGAGCACTACTGATGCAGTCCAGCCATCTCCTTGTCACTACCCATGCATTCCTCCAATCACCCAGCCAGCACCATGTACTTATCCAATCACTCTGCCAAAACCGAAGCACTTATAAATTCACCATGCACTCTCCTTGCAGTACTCTAATCATCCAGTCAGTACAAATGTACTTATGCAAAGGCCCAGGCACTAACACATGCACTGCTACAATCCCCTGAGCACTACTGATGCAGTCCAGCCATCTCCTTGTCACTATCCATGCACTCCTCCAATCACCCAGCCAGTTCCAAGTCCTTATCTAATCACTGCGCAAAAAACACAAGCACTTATAAATTCACCATGCACTCTCCTTGCAGTACTGTAATCATCCAGTCACTACCCATGTACTCATGCAATGGCCCAGGCACTAACACATGCACTGCTACAATCCCCTGAGCACTACTGATGCAGTCCAGCCATCTCCTTGTCACTACCCATGCATTCCTCCAATCACCCAGCCAGCACCATGTACTTATCCAATCACTCCACCAAAACCCAAGCACTTATAAATTCACCATGTACTCTCCTTGCAGTAGTCTAATCATCCAGTCAGTACCCATGCACTCATGCAATGACCCAGGCACTAACACATGCACTGCTACAATCCCCTGAGCACTACTGTTGCAGTCCAGCCATCTCCTTGTCACTACCTATGCACTCCTCCAATCACCCAGCCAGCACCATGTACTTATCCAATCACTCCACCAAAACACAAGCACTTATAAATTCACCATGTACTCTCCTTGCAGTACTCTAATCATCCAGTCACTACCCATGCACTCATGCAACGACTTATGCACTAACTCATGCACTGCTACAATACCCTGAGCACTACCCATGCAGTCCAGCCATCTCCTTGTCACTACCCATGCACTCCTCCAATCACCCAGCCAGTTCCATGCCCTTATCTAATCACTGCGCCAAAACACAAGCACTTATAAATTCACAATGCACTCTCCTTGCAGTACTCTAATCATCAGCCAGTTCCATGTCCTTATCTAATCACTGCGCCAAAACACAAGCACTTATAAATTCACCATGCACTCTCCTTGCAGTACTCTAATCATCCAGTCACTACCCATGTACTCATGCAATGACCCAGGCACTAATACATGCACTGCTACAATCCCCTGAGCACTACTGATGCAGTCCAGCCATCTCCTTGTCACTACCCATGCACTTCTCCAACCGCCCAGCCAGTTCCATGTCCTTATCTAATCACTGCGCCAAAACACAAGCACTTATAAATTCACCATACACTCTCCTTGCAGTACTCTAATCATCCAGTCACTACCCATGTACTCATGCAATGACCCAGGGACTAACTCATGCACTGCTACAATACCCTGAGCACTACTGATGCAGTCCAGCCATCTCCTTGTCACTACCCATGCACTTCTCCAACCGCCCAGCCAGTTCCATGTCCTTATCTAATCACTGCGCCAAAACACAAGCACTTATAAATTCACCATACACTCTCCTTGCAATACTCTAATCATCCAATCACTACCCATGTACTCATGCAATGACCCAGGCACTAACACATGCACTGCTACAATACCCTGAGCACTACCCATGCAGTCCAGCCATCTCCTTGTCACTACCCATGCACTTCTCCAATCACCCAGCCAGTTCCATGTCCTTATCTAATCACTGCGCCAAAACACAATCACTTATAAATTCACCATGCACTCTCCTTGCAGTACTGTAATCATCCAGTCATTAACTATGTACTCATGCAATGACCCAGGCACTAACACATGCACTGCTACAATCCCCTGAGCACTACTGATGCAGTCCAGCTATCTTCTTGTCACTACCCATGTACTCCTCCAATCACCCAGCCAGTTCCATGTCCTTATCTCATCACTGCGCCAAAACACAAGCACTTATAAATTCACCACGCACTCTCCTTGCAGTACTCTAATCATCCAGTCACTACCCATGCACTCATTCAATGACCCATGCACTAACTCATGCACTGCTACAATCCCCTGAGCACTACTGATGCAGTCCAGCCATCTCCTTGTCACTACCCATGCATTCCTCCAATCACCCAGTCAGCACCATGTCCTTATCTAATCACAGCACCAAAACACAAGCACTTATAAATTCACCATGCACTCTCCTTACAGTACTCTAATCATCCAGTCACTACCCATGTACTCATGCAATGACCCAGGCACTAACACATGCACTGCTACAATCCCCTGAGCACTACTGATGCAGTCCAGCCATCTCCTTGTCACTACCCATGCACTCCTCCAATCACCCAGCCAGTTCCATGTACTTATCCAATCACTACGCCAAAACCCAAGCACTTATAAATTCACCATGCACTCTCCTTGCAGTACTCTAATCACCCAGTCACTACCCATGTACTCATGCAATGACCCAGGCACTAACACATGCACTGCTACAATCCCCTGAGCACTACTGATGCAGTCCAGCCATCTCCTTGTCACTACCCATGCACTCCTCCAATCACCCAGCGAGCACCATGTACTTATCCAATCACTCCGCCAAAACCCAAGCACTTATAAATTCACCATGCACTCTCCTTGCAGTACTCTAATCACCCAGTCACTACCCATGTACTCATGCAATGACCCAGGCACTAACTCATGGCAAATACAGAGGAGGTCATGCTAATCACAGGGGTACCCCAACGCATAGTGTTCCCTAGCGTATGTAGGTGTTTTCACTGTATTCTAAGTGTCTTTTAGCATAGCACTGGCTCTAGGCCTGGTTAGTCAGAGTCAGTTACCACCAGTACCCATCAGCAAAAAGTTGGGGGCACAGGAGGACTTTCTGCTCCTCTGTTGGTTCTTTCTGCACATCTCTTGCTTCTTCCTGCACTTTTCTTCGTCTTTCTGGACTTCTGTTGCCTCTTTCTGCATTTGTCTTGCTTCTTTCTGCGCTTTTCTTCCTCTTTCTTCACATGTTCTACCTTTGTAGGCATAGTTAGAAATTTGCATTTAAAAAACCTTTGAAATTCACTGAAAAAACCATAGGTTTCAGGGACGTTATAGTTAGAAATTAGCATTCAAAAAACCTTTGAAATTCACTGAAAAAACCATAGGTTTCAGGGACGTTATAGTTAGAAATTAGCATTTAAAAAACCATAGAAATTCACTGAAAAAACCACAGGTTTCAGGGACGTTATAGTTAGTTGGACATTTCACTCGTACAAAACCAGAGAAATTCGGCCGTTATAGTTAGTTCAGCTAACTATAACTCGCGCCCCCGCAATGCACTGCTGATGACATCACATATTACATCATTCATGACATGGTCAGTGACATCACTGATGACATCAAGTCCCCTGCGAGGGACGAAACGCGTCATGGCTACCATGGTCTGTGGGGAGCAACAACAATAAAATAGCCAACAGTAAAGATTTACTGGGTCCGTGCTCTTTCTTCAGCCGACAAAGTGAGCGAGAAGGGAAGGAGTTGTTTTGCATATATATATTCCCGGTACTGAGCCCGCCCTGCAGGATTGGGGGCCCCCGGCAAAATGGAGTTTTTCGGTGAATATGAAATCGAGGGGGCATGATCCGCTCTATTATGCACGCCAGCACAAATGGATTTCCGCAGCAATGTGGCGGCATGAGATGGAGAAAGGGAGATGAGAGAGGCAATCCTCTCTCTGGCAACACCGCAGGAAAAGCACCACTATGAGCATTGCGGGACATTTATTATGCACTTTGCAGTTTTAATTACAGAATGCGCTCTGAATGATTGTGACATTTGATAACAGTTACGATATTGAAGCTAAATATGTACTTTTTCAGATGGAACAACCAGTGCATTCTGGAACCTGTAGTGTCGAACTGAAGGCACGTGACCACATGGAGATTAAAAGCACTCACCTGTGACCAAGGCGAAGAATACGCCGAAACGCGTAAGGACTTATTGAGTGTTTCCTTGACCTGCGATGCAGACCAATAAAAGTCAGCTGCACTGGAAGTCGGTGTTGGCCTCATTTCTTTTCGTGGCAAAAACGCAATCTCCGGGATCTCCATTCCCGGTACTGAGCCCGACCTGCAGGATTGGGGGCCCCAGGCAAAATGGAGTTTTTGGGTGAATATGAAATCGAGGGGGCATGATCCGCATAATTATGCACGCCAGCACAAATGGATTTCCGCAGCAATGTGGCGGCATGAGATGGAGAAAGGGAGATGAGAGAGGCAATCCTCTCTCTGGCAACACCGCAGGAAAAGCACCACTATGAGCATTGCGGGACATTTATTATGCACTTTGCAGTTTTAATTACAGAATGCACTCTGAATGATTGTGACATTTGATAACAGTTACGCTATTGAAGATAAATATGTACTTTTTCAGATGGAACAACCAGTGCATTCTGGAACCTGTAGTGTCGAACTGAAGGCACGTGAACGCATGGAGATTAAAAGCACTCACCTGTGACCAAGGCGAAGAGAACGCCGAAACGCGTAAGGACTTATCGAGTGTTTCCTTGACCTGCGATGCAGACCAATAAAAGTCAGCTGCTCTGGAAGTTGGTGTTGGGCTCATTTCTTTTCGTGGCAAAAACGCAATCTCCGGGATCTCCATTCCCGGTACTGAGCCCGCCCTGCAGGATTGGGGGCCCCCGGCAAAATGGAGTTTTTTGGTGGATATGAAATCGAGGGGGCATGATCCGCTCTATTATGCACGCCAGCACAAATGGATTTCTGCAGCAATGTGGCGGCATGAGATGGAGAAAGGGAGATGAGAGAGGCAATCCTCTCTCTGGCAACACCGCAGGAAAAGCACCACTATGAGCATTGCGGGACATTTATTATGCACTTTGCAGTTTTAATTACAGAATGCGCTCTGAATGATTGTGACATTTGATAACAGTTACGCTATTGAAGCTAAATATGTACTTTTTCAGATGGAACAACCAGTGCATTCTGGAACCTGTAGTGTCGAACTGAAGGCACGTGACCACATGGAGATTAAAAGCACTCACCTGTGACCAAGGCGAAGAGAATGCCGAAACGCGTAAGGACTTATCGAGTGTTTCCTTGACCTGCGATGCAGACAAATAAAAGTCAGCTGCTCTGGAAGTCGGTGTTGGGCTCATTTCTTTTCATGGCAAAAACGCAATCTCCTGGATCTCCATTCCCGGTACTGAGCCCGCCCTGCAGGATTGGGGGCCCCCGGCAAAATGGAGTTTTTTGGTGAATATATATATATATATATATATATATATATATATATATATATATATATCTACTGGCGGTCGCCAGTAGATAGTTATAGTTAAAACCTATTATCCATAGGAAATCTGCGACATTCTATTTGAAATAACGTTGGCGCCGGTTGACGAATCTTCGTGAAAGTTTCCAACTTGTTGGGGCGCTCCGGTCCGCTCCTATCCTGAAAGTCTCGGGGTGATACGTCAAGCGGGGGCCGAGAAAAAGGGGGGTCCCAAAATGCATTTTCCCCATTCATTTTTCCATAGGAACCTTTAGTCGCAGCTACAGCCCGAACTGCTGAACGGAATTACACCAAATTTGGCAAAGAGGTAGCCCTTGGTTCAGTGTCGTGCCTTTTGCTTAAATGGTGTAAATCCGTTCAGTAGTTCCTGAGAAAATCAAAAGTAAAGTCACATATATATCTGGGCGGAGCCTAACCACACATGTCATCGTGAGATCTGATTGGCTGTCAGCACTTCATCCTGGAATTGCTGGCAGCCATCTTGGGACCAATATAAATGATAGTACCTCATTGAAATGCATTGTAGTGAATAGAAGATTTTGAGGGTCACCAAAAGGAGAACTATAAAGGGTGATAACAGGCTTTAGTTACATTAGAATTTATTTGTTGATGGTACCATACTAATTTTAGGAATTGTGGTGTATTCTAAGGTGATTTTACCATGTGAAAAACCTTCTGCTGGGATATCATGAATCATGTTTGAGAGAACACTATTTTCTCATGCTTGTCCCATGGAGGTTTGGAAGGTGCTCCAGAAGCTAAAATGAGAGCATATTTTCTGTAAATTCACATTATCTTTCTCACTCATGTGAGAATGAAGTCTGACATTCTCAGTAAAACATGTACATCCAACAAGGGCAGAGACTGTCAGTTGATTCCTTTGTGTTCTACTGCAGCTTCCCAGAGTGTTCTAAAGAACAACTAGAGTGCTAACAGCCTTACTTATGACAAAAGTATGGCACACCTGAAGCCATCTTGATTGGAATAAACTGGTAACACTTAAACAATTTAATTTAAAAAGGAACAAAATGATGGGGTTCATTTTGTCATAGAAATTATGGTTAGTGCTGTAGAAAGAAAAATTAGGACATGTTTCAAGTGTGATCTCAAATATCTTCCTGTTATATTTCAACAGGAGCAGCCTGCCAGTTGATGCTTTTGTGTTCTACTGCAGCTTCCCAGAGTGTTCTAAAGAACAACTAGAGCGCTAACAGCCTTACTTATGTCAAAAGTATGGCACGCCTGAAGCCATCTTGATTGGAATAAACTGGTAACACTTAAAACATTTAATTTAAAAAGGAACAACATGATGGGGTTCATTTTGTCATAGAAATTATGGTTAGTGCTGTAGAAAGAAAAATTAGGACATATTTCAAGTGTGATCTCAAATATCTTCCTGTTATATTTCAACAGGAGCAGCCTGCCAGTTGATGCCTTTGTGTTCTACTGCAGCTTCCCAGAGTGTTCTAAAGAACAACTAGAGCGCTAACAGCCTTACTTATGACAAAAGTATGGCACACCTGAAGCCATCTTGATTGGAATAAACCAGTAACACTTAAAACATTTAATTTAAAAAGGAACAAAATGAGGGGTTCTTTTTGAAATAGAAATTATGGTTAGTGCTGCAGAAAGAAAAATTAGGGCATGTTTTAAGTGAGATCTCAAATCCTCTTCTATTTCATTAGAAAATTCTGACATGCAGACTGAAACAATCACTTTCAATACCAGCAACAGACTACCAGTTAACTCCCTGGTGAGCAGTAGCTTTACTCCAGTGATCTAATGAGCAACTAGAGTGCTAACATTCTGAATTTATGGCAGATGTGAGACACATCTGAATGCCTTCTTGATGGAATCAAAGTAAAAAACTGAAAGCATTTCCTACTGAGGAGACTGCAGTAAATGAAGAAATTAGGAAACTTCATAACAAAGAAGTCTTCCAAGATGGCCACCAGTGAAAAAAGAGCCCAAATGTAGCACAAATATTACCCAGATGTAGCCCACATATAGCCCAATGACAAAAGTGTGCAAAACACTTTTTATTTTTAGTTTTTTTGCAGTTTTATGTAGTGCAGACTGGTCAGGTATTGGAGCATTGCATCTTAAAACATGACCCCCTACACTACAAAAACACCACTGCACTACCTTAAACCCTAAAACACTACCCCCAGCACGACCCCCTACACTACACAAGCACCACTGCACTATCCTAAACCCTAAAACACTACCCCCAGCACGACCCCCTACACTACCCAAACACCACTGCACTAACCTAAATCCTAAAACACTACCACCAGCACGACCCCCTACACTACCCAAACACCACTGCACTACCCTAAAACATGACCCCCTACACTACACAAACACCACTGCACTACCCTAAACCCTAAAACACTACCCCCAGCACGACCTCCTACACTACACAAGCACCACTGCACTACCCTAAACCCTAAAACACTACCCCCAGCACGACCCCCTACACTACACAAACACCACTGCACTACCCTAAACCCTAAAACACTACCCCCAGCACGACCCCCTACACTACCCAAACACCACTGCACTAACCTAAATCCTAAAACACTACCCCCAGCACGACCCCCTACACTACCCAAACACCACTGCACTACCCTAAAACATGACCCCCTACACTACACAAACACCACTGCACTACCCTAAACCCTAAAACACTACCCCCAGCACGACCCCCTACACTACACAAGCACCACTGCACTACCCTAAACCCTAAAACACTACCCCCAGCACGACCCCCTACACTGCCCGAACACCACTGCTCTGCCCTAAACCCTGAAACACCAGCCCCTGCATGACCCCCTACACTGCCCGAACACCACTGCACTGCCCTAAACCCTGAAACACTACCCCTAGCACGACCCCCTACACTGCCCGAACACCACTGCACTGCCCTAAACCCTGAAACACCACCCCCTTCATGACCCCCTACACTGCCCGAACACCACTGCACTGCCTAAACCCTGAAACACCACCCCCAGCATGACCCCCTACACTGCCCGAACACCACTGCACTGCCCTAAACCCTGAAACACTACCCCAGAAAGACCCCCTACACTGCCCGAACACCACTGCACTGCCCTAAACCCTGAAACATCACCCCCAGCAAGACCCCCTACAATGCCCGAACACCACTGACCTAAACCCTGAAACACCACCCCCAGCACGACCCCCTACACTGCCCGAACACCACTGCACTGCCCTAAACCCTGAAACACTACCCCCAGCATGACCCCCTACACTGCCCGAACACCACTGCTCTGCCCAAAACCCTGAAACACCAGCCCCAGCACGACCCCCTACACTGCCCGAACACCACTGCACTGCCCTAAACCTTGAAACACCAGCCCCTGCACGACCCCCTACACTGCCCGAACACCACTGCACTACCCTAAACCCTGAAATATCACCCCCAGCACGACCCCCTACACTGCCCGAGCACCACTGCACTGCCCTAAACCCTGAAACACCAGCCCCAGCAGGACCCCCTACACTGCCCGAACACCACTGCACTGCCCTAAACTCTGAAACACCAGCCCCAGCACGACCGCCTACACTGCCCGAACACCACTGCACTGCCCTAAACCCTGAAACACCAGCCCCAGCACGACCCCCTACACTGCCCGAACACCACTGCACTGCCCTAAACCGTGAAACACCAGCCTCAGCACGACCCCCTACACTGCCTGAACACCACTGCACTGCCCTGAACCCTGAAACACCAGCCCCAGCACAACACCCTACACTGCCCGAACACCACTGCACTGCCCTAAACCCTGAAACACCACCCCGTGCATGACCCCCTACACTGCCCGAACACCACTGCACTGCCCTAAACCCTGAAACACCACCCCCAGCGCGACCCCCTACACTGCCCGAACACCACTGCACTAAACCCTGAAACACCACCCCCTGCACAACCCCCTACACTGCTCGAACACTACTGCACTGCCCTAAACCCAGAAACACCATCCCCAGCATGACCCCCTATACTGCACGAACACCACTGCACTGCCCTAAACCCTGAAACACTACCCCCAGCAAGACCCCCTATACTGCACGAACACCACTGCACTGCCCTAAACCCTGAAACACTACCCCCAGCAAGACCCCCTACACTGCCCGAACACCACTGCCCTAAACCCTGAAACACCACCCCCAGCAAGACCCCCTACACTGCCCGAACACCACTGCACTGTCCTAAACCCTGAAACACCAGCCCCAGCACGACCCCCTACACTGCCCGAACACCACTGCACTGCCCTAAACCCTGAAACACCACCCCCTGCACGACCCCCTACACTGCCTGAACACCACTGTACTGCCCTAAACCCTGAAACCCCACCCCCAGCATGACACCCTACACTGCCAGAACACCACTGCACTGCCCTAAACCCTGAAACACCACCCCCTGCATGACCCCCTACACTGCCCGAACACTACTGCACTGCCCTAAACCCTGAAACACCACCCCCAGCACGACCCCCTACACTGCCCGAACACCACTGCACTGCCCTAAACCCTGAAACACCACCCCCAGCAAGACCCCCTACACTGCCCGAACACCACTGCACTGCCCTAAACCCTGAAACACCACCCCCAGCACGACCCCCTACACTGCCCGAACACCACTGCTCTGCCCAAAACCCTGAAACACCAGCCCCAGCACGACTCCCTACACTGCCCGAACACCACTGCACTGCCCTAAACCCTGAAACACCAGCCCCAGCACGACCCCCTACACTGCCCGAACACCACTGCACTGCCCTAAACCCTGAAACACCACCCTCAGCATGACCCCCTACACTGCCCGAACACCACTGCACTGCCCTAAACCCTGAAACACCAGCCCCAGCACGACCCCGTACACTGCCCGCACACCACTGCACTGCCCTAAACCCTGAAACACCAGCCCCAGCACAACCCCGTACACTGCCTGAACACCACTGCACTGCCCTAAACCCTGAAACACCAGCCCCAGCACGACCGCCTACATTGCCCGAAAACTACTGCACTGCCCTAAACCCTGAAACACCACCCCCAGCAAGACTACCTACACTGGCCGAACACCACTGCACTGCCCTAAACCCTGAAACACCACCCCTGCACGTCCCCCTACACTGCCCAAACACTACTGCACTGCCCTAAACCCTGAAACACCACCCCTCAGCACGACACCCTACACTGCCCGAACACCACTGCACTGCCCTAAACCCTGAAACACCACCCCAGCACGAACCCCTACACTGCCCGAACACCACTGCACTAAACCCTGAAACACCACCCCTGCACGACCCCCTACACTGCCGGAACACCACTGCACTGCCCTAAACCCTGAAACACCACCCCCAGCACGACCCCCTGCACTGCCCTAACACCACTGCACTGCCCTAAACCCTGAAACATCACCCCCAGCACAACCCCCTACACTGCCTGAGCACCATTGCTCTGCCCTAAACCCTGAAACACTAGCCCCAGCACGACCCCCTACACTGCCTGAACACCACTGCACTGCCCTAAACCCTGAAACACCACCCCCAGCACGACCCCCTACACTGCCCGAACACCACTGCACTGCCCTAAACCCTGAAACACCAGCCCCAGCAAGACCACCTACACTGCCCGAACACCACTGCATTGCCCTAGACTCTGAAACACCAGCCCCAGCATGACCCCCTACACTGCCCGAACACCACTGCACTGCCCTAAACCCTGAAACACCAGCCCCAGCACGACCCCCTACACTGCCCGAACACCACTGCACTGCCCTAAACCCTGAAACACCAGCCCAAGCACGACCCCCTACACAGCCCGGACACCACTGCACTGCCCTAAACCCTGAAACACCAGCCCCAGCACCACCCCCTACAATGCCCGAACACCACTGTACTGCCCTAAACCCTGAAACACCACCCCCTGCACTGCCCCCTACACTGCCCGAACACCACTGCACTGCCCTAAACCCTGAAACACCACCCCCTGCACCACCCCCTACACTGCCCGAACACCACTGCACTGCCCTAAACCCTGAAACACCACCCCCTGCACCGCCCCCTACACTGCCCGAACACCACTGCACTGCCCTAAACCCTGAAACACCACCCCCAGCATGACCCCCTACACTGCCCGAACACCACTGCCCTAAACCCTGAATCACTACCCCTGCACGACCCCCTACACTGCCCGAACATCACTGCACTGCCCTAAACCCTGAAACACCACCCCTGCACGGCCCCCTACACTGCCCGAACACCACTGCACTGCCCTAAACCCTGAAACACCACCCCCAGCACGACCCCCTACACTGCCCGAACACCACTGCACTGCCCTAAACCCTAGAACACTACCCCCAGCATGACCCCCTACACTACCCGAACACCACTGCCCTACCCTAAACCCTAAAATACTCCCCCAGCACGACCCCCTACACTACCCGAACACGACTGCACTGCCCTAAACCCTAAAACACTCCCCCAGCACGACCCCCTACACTACCCGAACACCACTGCACTGCCCTAAACCCTAAAACACTCCCCCAGCACGACCCCCTACACTACCTAAACACCACTGCACTGCCCTAAACCCTAAAACACTACCCCCCGCAGGACCCCCTACACTACCCAAATACCAATGCACTACCCTAATCCCTAAAACACTACCCCCCGCACAACCCCCTACACTACCCAAAGACCACTGCACTACCCTAAACTCTAAAACACGACCTCCTACACTACACAAACACCACTGCACTACCCTAAACCCTAAAAAACTACCCCCAGCACGAACCCCTACACTACCCAAACACCACTGCACTACCCTAAACCATAAAACACTACCCCCAGCAGTACCCCCTACGCTACCCAAACACCACTGCACTACCCTAAACCCTAAAACACTACCCCCAGCAGTACCCCTACACTACCCAAACACCATTGCACTACCCTAAACCCTAAAACACTACCCCCAGCAGTATCCCCTACACTACTCAAACACCACTGCACTACCCTAAACCCTAAAACCCTAAAACACTAACCCCAGCACGACCCCCTACACTACCCAAACACCACTGTACTACCCTAAACCCTAAAACACTCCCCCCAGCACGACTCCCTACACTACCCAAACACCACTGCACTACCCTAAACCCTAAATCTACCCCCAGCATGACCCCCTACACTACACAAACACCACTGCACTACCCTAAACCCTAAAACACTACCCCCAGCATGACCCTCTTCACTACCTAAACACAACTGCACAATTTGTTACAGGCGTTGCAACGCAGGCCTGTAGTGCTTACTGGAAGTACCTGGTGGGCTGGTTGGGCCCCAGGGACTCTCAGGATTCAAGGTGACCTAATCCCCCAACTTAAAACGCGCCACGGGGCGCGTTTGCACAGTGGTGAAGGGAGGGGCGGAGCCTCAGGTGACATGTGCGCAAACACGCCCTGTGGTGCGTTTTAAGTTGGGGAGTTAATTCCCTTTGAATCCTGGGGGCTAACTAGCCCACCAGGTACCTTCAGTAAGCACAACAGAGGTGCGTTGCAGAGAGGTGAAAAAAGGTGCGTGGCCTCGGAACGCCTCTCTGCAACTCAGCTCTGTGGTCCTAACTGTAGGTACCTGGGGGCTAGTTGGGCCCCAGGGACCCTCAGGATTCAAGAGGACTTAATCCCGCAACTTAAAACGCGCCACGGGGCGTGTTTGCACACATGTCACCTCAGGCCCCCTCCCTTCACCACTGTGCAAACGCGTACTGGCTCTGGTTAGTCAGAGTCAGTTACCACCAGTACCCGTCTGAAAAAGTTGTGGGCACAGGATGATTTTGCAACAAGGCCTCTTTCTGCTCCTCTGTTGGTTCTTTCCGCACATCTTTTGCTTCTTTCTGTGCGTTTTTTCTTCTTTCTTCACATGTCCTACCTCTGTTGGCATAGTTAGAAACTAGCATTTAAAAAACCTTTGAAATTCACTTAAAAATCATAGGTTTCAGGCACGTTATAGTTAGAAATTAGCATTTAAAAAACCTTTGAAATTCACTGAAAAAACCATAGGTTTCAGGCACGTTATAGTTAGAAATTAGCATTTAAAAAACCTTTGAAATTCACTGAAAAAACCATAGGTTTCAGGCACGTTATAGCTAGAAATTAGCATTTAAAAAACATTTGAAATTCACTGAAAAAACCATAGGTTTCAGACACGTTATAGTTAGAAATTAGCATTTAAAAAACCTTTGAAATTCACTGAAAAAACCATAGGTTTTAGGGACAGTTATAGTTAGTTGGACATTGCACTCGTACAAAACCCGTGAAATTCCCCTGTTATAGTTAGTTCAGCTAACTATAACTCGCGCCCCGCAATGCACTGCTGATGACGTCACATATTACATCACTCATCACATGGTCAGTGACATCACTGATGACATCACTGATGACATCTCAAATGACATCACTGATGACATCATCCATCTGATAATTTCATGCATCTTCTCACACCCTAATATAACTTTTGATACACCCACTCTAAATTACAGACTGCCATTCTCAAAACCATAGACACTCCAACACCAAAAACTACATACCCACTCACTGATTCGTAGGTCTACACACACATCCACTTACTCACCTGTACAGTCACTCATACTTACAGTCACTCAGTACAGGACTATCATATGCACTCATACACCCTTATAAACACTCACACACCGCCACTCATCCATAGAGGTACTCACACACCTAGTCAGTCATGCAAAAAATTAATCACACCCATTTACTCACCTATACAGTTATACACACACCAGCTCACTTACTCATACAAATACTAGCACATTCTTACGCTCTTATACAATAACTGATACAAGCACACACGCATCCATACAGCCACTCTCACAATAACACACTCTCACTTATAGCCATTTAAATACTCTAACACACATATATACTGCCTTTTACATATGTAGTTACTCGCACATGTACCACTGAGATATACATTCACTCACTAACACACCCATACACACACTCACCCACCCAAGCAGTCCATCACAGATGCACTCTTGAAATCATGCACCCAGTGAATCACCCACTCACACATCTATGTATAGAGTCACACACATCCCACCCACACAAACACTCAGGCAGCCATACAGATACTCAGAGAACCAATCAATAACCCATATAGACACTCATGTAGCTATTCGCAAATCCATGCATCCACTTACACACCAACAAACAGACGGATACAGACATTCACACAGTTTAGTCACTAACCCATGCATTCAGTAAGATACGTTTAATCACTCACTTGTAGAGTCAGTCACTCACGTACTAAATCATCCATTCAGACACTTATACACCCACTCATTCTTCAATACGCCTTTCCCTATATATATTAAACATATTTAAACTTTACAGAAACACACAGTCACTGGATGATGTCATCAGTGATGTCATCAGTGATGTCATCAGTGATGTCATCTGAGATGTCATCAGTGATGTCACTGACCATGTCATGAGTGATGTAATATGTGACGTCATCAGCAGTGCATTGCGGGGGCGCGAGTTATAGTTAGCTGAACTAACTATAACAGGGGAATTTCACGGGTTTTGTATGAGTGCAATGTCCAACTAACTATAACTGTCCCTAAAACCTATGGTTTTTTCAGTGAATATATATATATATATATATATTATCTACTGGCGGTCGCCAGTAGACAGTTATAGTTAGGACCTATTTTCCATAGGAAATCCGCAACATTCTATTTGAAATAACGTTGGCGCCGGTTGACGAATCTTCGTGAAAGTTTCCAACTTGTTGGTGCGCTCCGGTCTGCTCCTATCCTGAAAGTCTCGGGGTGATTCGTCAAGCGGGGGCTGAGAAAAAAGGGGGGTCCCAAAACGTGTTTTCCCCATTCATTTTCCCATAGGAACCTTTAATCGCAGCTACAGCCCGAACTGCTGAACGGAATTACACCAAATTTGGCAAAGAGGTAGCCCTTGGTTCAGTGTCGTGCCTTTTGCTTAAATGGTGTAAATCCGTTCAGTAGTTCCTGAGAAAATCAAAAGTAAAATCACATATATATCTGGGCGGAGCCTAACCACACATGTCATCGTGAGATCTGATTGGCTGTCAGCACTTCATCCTGGAATTGCTGGCAGCCATCTTGGGACCAATATACATGATAGTACCCCATTGAAATGCATTGTAGTGAATCAAAGATTTTGAGGGTTACCAAAAGGAGAACTATAAAGGGTGATAACAGACTTTAGTTACATTAGAATTCATTTGTTGATGGTACCATACTAATTTCAGGAATTGTGGTGTGTTCTAAGGGATTTTCCCCTGTAAAAAACCTTCTGATGGGATATCATGAATCATGTTTGAGAGAAAACTATTTTCACATGCTTGTCCCATAGAGTTTTGGAAGGTGCTCCAGAAGCTAAAATGAGAGCATATTTTCTGTAAATTCACATTATCTTTCTCAGTCATGTGAGAATGAAGTCTGACATTCTCAGAAAAACATGTACATCCAACAAGGGCAGAGACTGTCAGTTGATTCCTTTGTGTTCTACTGCAGCTTCCCAGAGTGTTCTAAAGAACAACTAGAGTGCTAACAGCCTTACTTATGACAAAAGTATGGCACACCTGAAGCCATCTTGATTGGAATAAAACATTTAATTTAAAAAGGAACAAAATGATGGGGTTCATTTTGACATAGAAATTATGGTTAGTGCTGTAGAAAAAAAATTAGGACATGTTTCAAGTGTGATCTCAAATATCTTCCTGTTATATTTCAACAGGAGCAGCCTGTCAGTTGATGCCTTTGTGTTCTACTGCAGCTTCCCAGAGTGTTCTAAAGAACAACTAGAGCGCTAACAGCCTTACTTATGACAAAAGTATGGCACACCTGAAGCCATCTAGGTTTGGTGCTATATCTGGATATAAACTTAATACTAACAAAACTCAAATACTGTTAAACTTTAAACCTAGGGAATCTATACGTGGTGTATGTGCAGTTGCTACATATTTGGGGGTTAGATTGTCCTCACAGACTAATTTGATATTTGCTTTGAATTATGAACTTTTGATTAAAGATACGGCCGTTTTGTTGAAAAAATGGCATAAACTTCCTATTGGCATTATTGGCCGGTCTAATATTATTAAAATTAAAATATTGCCGAAATTTTTGTATCTTTTTCGATCTATTCCTTTCCGAGTTCCCAACATTTTTTTAAAAAGATTAGAGGGTCTCTTCAGTAGTTTTATTTGGGGCTATAAGAAAGCACGAAGAGCAATTGACCTACTCAAATGTCCTTTCGAACAGGGTGGAATAGATTTCCCAGATTTTAAGATGTATTTTTGGTTTGCATTTGCAGGTCGCTTCCGAAGTTTATTAAATCCCTCATGCACTACCTTTTTCCACCAATTAATGCTGGCAGAAAATAGTTCTATGCATTTGTATAGAATTAATGATCCAAATTATTTTAAGCGTGTTAAATTCAAGACCCTACGGCATGGGTACTCACAAACTTTCTCCCGGGGGCCAAATTTACAGTGTGGTTTGTGGCCGAGGGCCGCACCGGTGGGGGCGGGGTCAGTGGGCGAGGGGGCGGCGCTAGAGCAAAAAAAAAACCTGTGACCATGAGGTTGAACAAAGGCCCCTGCAGCAGATGCCTTCATCCACTGAGCCACCAGACCCTACATACACACATCTCTCTCTCTCTCTCTCTCTCTCTCTCTCTCTCTCTCTCTCTCTCTCTCTCTGTCTCCCTCCCTCTATCTCTCTCTCTCTCTCTCTCTGTCTCCCTCTGTCTCACTCACTCTGTCTGTCTCCCTCTCTCTGTGTGTCTCCCTCTGTCTCACTCACTGTCTGTCTGTCTCCCTCTCTCTCTCTGTCTCCCTCCCTCTCTCTCTCTCTCTCTGTCTCCCTCTCCCTCCCTCTCTCTCCCTCTGTCTCCCTCCCTCCCTCTCCCTCTGTCTCCCTCCCTCTCCCTCCCTCTGTCTGTCTCCTTCGCTCTCTCTCTGTGTCTCCCTCCCTCTCTCTCTCACTCCCTCCCTCTCTCTCTCTGTCTCCCTCCCTCTCTCTCTCTCTCTCCCTCTCTCTCTCTCTCTCTCTGTCTCCCTCTGTCTCCCTCTCTCTCCCTCTGTCTCCCTCTCTCTCCCTCCCTCCCTCTCTCTGTCTCCCTCCCTCTCTGTCTCCCTCTCCCTCCCTCTCTCTGTCTCCCTCTCCCTCCCTCTCTGTCTCCCACCCTCTGTCTCACTCCCTCTGGCTCCCTCCCTCTGTCTCCCTCCCTCTGTCTCCCTCTGTCTCCCTCTGTCTGTCTCCCTCTGTCGCCCTCCTCCCTCTGTCTGTCTCCCTCTGTCTGTCTCCCTCTCTCTGTCTGTCTCTGTCTGTCTGTCTCCCTCTCTCTGTCTGTCTCCCTCTCTCTGTCGGTCTCCCTCTCTCTGTCGGTCTCCCTCCCTCTGTCTCCCTCCCTCTGTCTGTCGCCCTCTAGCTCCCTCCTTCTGTCTCCCTCTCTCTCTCTCCCTGTTTCTTCCTCTATCTGTCTCCCTCTCTCTGTCTCCCTCTACCTGTCTCCCTCCCTCTCTCTGTCTGTCTCCCTCTCCCTCCCTCTCTCTGTCTCCCTCTCCCTCTGTCTCCCTCCCTCTGTCTCCCTCCCTCTGTCTCCCTCCATCTGTCTCCCTCCGTCTGTCTCCCTCCGTCTGTCTCCCTCTGTCTGTCTCCCTCCTCCCTCTGTCTGTCTCCCTCTGTCTGTCTCTCTCTGTCTGTCTCCCTCCGTCTCCCTCCCTCTGTCTGTTGCCCTCTAGCTCCCTCCTTCTGTCTCCCTCTCTCTCCCTGTTTCTTCCTCTATCTGTCTCCCTCCCTCCGTCTCCCTCTACCTGTCTCCCTCTCTCTCTCTCTGTCTCTCTCCCTCCCTCTCTCTGTCTCCCTCTCCCTCCCTCTCCCTCTGTCTCCCTCCCTCTGTCTCCCTCCCTCTGTCTCCCTCCCTCTGTCTCCCTCTGTCTGTCGCCCTCCTCCCTCTGTCTGTCTCCCTCTGTCTGTCTCCCTCTCTCTGTCTGTCTTCCTCTGTCTGTCTCCCTCTCTCTGTCTGTCTCCCTCCCTCTGTCTCCCTCCCTCTGTCTGTCGCCCTCTATCTCCCTCTCTCTCTCTCCGTCTCCCTCTGTCTCCCTCTCCATCTCTCTGCCACTCTGTCTCTGTCTGTCTCTGCCTCTATCTGTCTCTGTCTGTCCCTGTCTCTGTCTGTCCCTGTCCTTGTCTCTGCCTCTATCTGTCTCTGTCTGTCCCTGTCTCTGTCTGTCCCTGTCTCTGTCTCCCTCCCTCTGTCTCCCTCTCCGTCTCTCTGTCTCTGTCTGTCTCTGCCTCTATCTGTCTGCCCCTGTCCCTGTCTCTGCCTCTATCTGTCTCTGTCTGTCCCTGTCTCTGTCTGTCTCTGCCTCTATCTGTCTCTATCTGTCCCTGCCTCTATCTGTCCCTGCCTCTATCTGTCCCTGCCTCTATCTGTCCCTGCCTCTATCTGTCCCTGCCTCTGTCTCTCTCTCTGTCTCTATCGCTGCCTGTCCCTGTCTGTCTCTGCCTCTGTCTCTGTCTCTGCCTCTGTCTCTGCCTCTGTCTCTATCTGTCCCTGCCTCTATCTCTCTCTCTCTGTCTCTATCGCTGTCTCTATCGCTGTCTGTCTCTGTCTGTCTCTACCTCTATCTGTCCCTGCCTCTATCTGTCCCTGCCTCTATCTGTCCCTGCCTCTATCTGTCCCTGCCTCTATCTGTCCCTGCCTCTATCTGTCCCTGCCTCAGTCTCTCTCTCGGTCTCTATCGCTGTCTGTCTCTGTCTCTATCTGTCTCTGCCTCTATCTGTCCCTGCCTCTATCTCTCTCTCTGTCTCTATCGCTGTCTGTCTCTGTCTGTCTCGGTCTGTCTCGGTCTGTCTCTGCCTCTATCTGTCTCTGCCTCTATCTGTCTCTGCCTCTGTCAGTCTGTCCCTGTCTCTGCCTCTATCTGTCTCTGTCTGTCCCTGTCTCTGTCTGTCTCTGCCTCTGTCTCTATCTGTCTCTATCTGTCTCTATCTGTCCCTGCCTCTATCTGTCCCTGCCTCTATCTGTCCCTGCCTCTATCTGTCCCTGCCTTTGTCTCTCTCTCTGTCTCTATCGCTGCCTGTCCCTGTCTGTCTCTGCCTCTGTCTCTGCCTCTGCCTCTGTCTCTGTCTCTGCCTCTATCTGTCCCTGCCTCTATCTCTCTCTCTCTGTCTCTATCGCTGTCTCTATCGCTGTCTGTCTCTGTCTGTCTCTACCTCTATCTGTCTCTGCCTCTATCTGTCCCTGCCTCTATCTGTCCCTGCCTCTATCTGTCCCTGCCTCTATCTGTCCCTGCCTCGGTCTCTATCGCTGTCTGTCTCTGTCTCTATCTGTCTCTGCCTCTATCTGTCCCTGCCTCTATCTCTCTCTCTGACTCTATCGCTGTCTGTCTCTGTCTGTCTCGGTCTGTCTCTGCCTCTATCTGTCTCTGCCTCTATCTGTCTCTGCCTCTATCTGTCTCTGCCTCTATCTGTCTCTGCCTCTGTCAGTCTGTCCCTGTCTCTGCCTCTATCTGTCTCTGCCTCTATCTGTCCCTGCCTCTATCTCTCTCTCTGTCTCTATCGCTGTCTGTCTATCTCTGTCTCTATCTCTATCTGTTTCTATCTCTATCTGTCTCGGGCAGTGCACACGTACTGTGTCTACACGTCCCCGTCACCAGCCCCCCCACTCCCCCCTCTCCCTGTGTAATGTAAAAGCCAGCTCGTTTTCTCCTGGAAAAGACCACTTTCAGCTTCAGCCTTCCTCTCTCCCCCCCCCCGTCGTGTGTGTCAGCCCGGGCTGAGACAGCTTCCCGGGCACACACAGCCGCACCCCAGTACTTCACAGGTCTTTAAAAGACCATTTACTTGTTAATGGAGGCTTTGTTGTATTTCGCCTCTTCTTAGCCCCTGCATCTCCACTCTGACTATCCTGGAGTCGCCCGGCCCCCATAGAGCAGAGTGAGTCCGCGCTGCAAACACAGGTACGATGTCTGCAAGGTCCGCGGGCCGCCAAGGAAGGCTTGCCGGGCCGCTGGCGGCCCGCAGGCCGTACTATGAGTACCCGTGCCCTACGGGATACTATGTTTATTTGGAAGGCTATTCTAACTAGATGTGACTTATCCTGCTATCATGATAAACTTCCTTTGTGGGGCAATCCAATCTTTCCGGAGATTTCTCAGGATGCTACCTGTAAACGATGGGCTAACTTTGGTATTACAACACTTGGTGACTTGTATGATTATAGTGGCTTTGTCTCTTTTGAGAATTTACAACTTCTGTTCAAATTACCAGGGCATATGTTTTTTTAAATATTTACAAATCAAGAACTATTTTTTGATACATTTAAAATTGTTGAAAATAACTAAGTCAGAGATATGGGACAATCTTCACCAGGATAAAGCTAAATCTCTGATAAGTCATATGTATAAAATTTTCATTAGTTACAGAAAAGGGGATGGTGATAAATTAGCCGAAAGGTGGAGTCAAATATTGGGAGGGGAGGTCATGGTAAATAATATAGAACAAAGCTTAACTGTAGTTAAGAACTCTGTATATGCTACTAATTTACGAATACAACAGTTTCGTACTATTTGTCTTCTCTATTATACACCTGAGCGAATAGCTAAGTGGGCCTCTACGGGTTCTGGTAGTACTCGAGTAAAATGCCCCAGATGTGACCTCTTTGCTGCAAATATTATACATATGTTTGTAACTTGTCCTAAACTAGATAGTTTTTGGCAGCAGGTGGGTCAGATATGTTTTCAAAAGATAGGGACAGATTCTTCCCTTACGGTTAGAGACATCATGCTGGGTCCTGAAAATTTGAACTATAGACAGAGCCGGTTGCTTTCGATTTTGTTGGTAATAGCTAGATTGGTAATTGCTCGAGTTTGGATCAGTCCGAATCCTCCATTTATAAGTGATTGGTGGATGTTGATTAAAGAAATTTATGCAATGGAATATGCTTTGGCAAATGTGAGGGGTACTCAATCTTTGATTAAATTAAAATCTATATGGGGGCTTATATTCTAAATGTATATGATACATGAATTAGGATTGATTGTATTAGAGAACTAACCTTTTTTTCTTTATGTGATTAATGAGCAGCTTTTTGTTCTGTTTTTTATGTCATATAGGATATATGTAATTTTACTTTTCTGGTTGTTGTTTGTGCCGTTTTGTTGACAAATAAAAATATTTAAAAAAAAAAACTTATGACAAAAGTATGGCACACCTGAAGCCATCTTGATTGGAATAAACTGGTAACACTTAAAACATTTAATTTAAAAAGGAACAAAATGATGGGGTTCATTTTGTCATAGAAATTATGGTTAGTGCTGTAGAAAGAAAAATTAGGACATGTTTCAAGTGTGATCTCAAATATCTTCCTGTTATATTTCAACAGGAGCAGCCTGCCAGTTGATGCCTTTGTGTTCTACTGCAGCTTCCCAGAGTGTTCTAAAGAACAACTAGAGCGCTAACAGCCTTACTTATGACAAAAGTATGGCACACCTGAAGCCATCTTGATTGGAATAAACTGGTAACACTTAAAACATTTAATTTAAAAAGGAACAAAATGAGGGGGTTCTTTTTGAAATAGAAATTATGGTTAGTGCTGCAGAAAGAAAAATTAGGGCATGTTTTAAGTGAGATCTCAAATCCTCTTCTATTTCATTAGAAAATTCTGACATGCAGACTGAAACAATCACTTTCAATACCATCAGCAGACTTCCAGTTAACTCCCTGGTGAGCAGTAGCTTTACTACAGTGATCTAATGAGCAACTAGAGTGCTAACATTCTGAATCTATGGCAAATGTGAGACACATCTGAATGCCTTCTTGATGGGATCAAAGTAAAAAACTGAAAGCATTTCCTACTGAGGAGACTGCAGTAAATGAGGAAATTAGGAAACTTCATAACAAAGAAGTCTTCCAAGATGGCCACCAGTGAAAAAAGAGCCCAAATGTAGCACAAATATTACCCAGATGTAGCCCACATATAGCCCAATGACAAAAGTGTGCAAAACACTTTTTATTTTTAGTTTTTTTGCAGTTTTATGTAGTGCAGACTGGTCAGGTATTGGAGCGTTGCATCTTAAAACATGACCCCCTACACTACAAAAACACCACTGCACTACCCTAAACCCTAAAACACTACCCCCAGCACGACCCCCTACACTACACAAGCACCACTGCACTATCCTAAACCCTAAAACACTACCCCCAGCATGACCCCCTACACTACACAAACACCACTGCACTACCCTAAACCCTAAAACACTACCCCCAGCACGACCCCCTACACTACCCAAACACCACTGCACTAACCTAAATCCTAAAACACTACCCCCAGCACGACCCCCTACACTACCCAAACACCACTGCAACTACCCTAAAACATGACCCCCTACACTACACAAACACAACTGCACTACCCTAAACCCTAAAACACTACCCCCAGCACGACCCCCTACACTACACAAGCACCACTGCACTACCCTAAACCCTAAAACACTACCCCCAGCACGACCCCCTAAACTACACAAACACCACTGCACTACCCTAAACCCTAAAACACTACCCCCAGCACGACCCCCTACACTACACAAGCACCACTGCACTACCCTAAACCCTAAAACACTACCCCCAGCACGACCCCCTACACTACACAAACACCACTGCACTACCCTAAACCCTAAAACACTACCCCCAGCACAACCCCTACACTACCCAAACACCACTGCACTAACCTAAATCCTAAAACACTACCCCCAGCACGACCCCCTACACTACCCAAACACCACTGCACTACCCTAAAACATGACCCCCTAAACTACACAAACACCACTGCACTACCCTAAACCCTAAAACACTACCCCCAGCACGACCCCCTACACTACCCAAACACCACTGCACTACCCTAAAACATGACCCCCTAAACTACACAAACACCACTGCACTGCCCTAAACCCTGAAACACCACCTCCAGCACAACCCCCTACAATGCCTGAACACCATTGCTCTGCCCTAAACCCTGAAACACTAGCCCCAGCATGACCCCCTACACTGCCCGAACACCACTGCACTGCCCTAAACCCTGAAACACCACCCCCAGCACGACCCCCTACACTGCCCGAACACCACTGCACTGCCCTAAACCCTGAAACACCAGCCCCAGCACGACCCCCTACACTGCCCGAACACCACTGTACTGCCCTAAACCCTGAAACACCAGCCCCAGCAAGACCCCTACACTGCCCAAACACCTCTGCACTGCCCTAAACCCTAAAACACCAGCCCCAGCACCGCCCCCTACACTGCCCGAACACCACTGCACTGCCCTAAACCCTGAAACACCACCCCCAGCACGACCCCCTTTACTGCTCGAACACCACTGCACTGCCCCAAACCCTGAAACACCACCCACAGCACGACCCCCTACACTGCCCAAACACCACTGCCCTAAACCCTGAAACACCACCCCCTGCACGACCCCTATACTGCCCGAACACCACTGCACTGCCCTAAACCCTGAAACACCACCCCCTGCACGACCCCCTACACTTCCCGAACACCACTGCACTGCCCTAAACCCTGAAACACCACCCCCAGCGCGGACGCGCTTAGAGGAAGACATTGCCTTAGCTGTTTAAACAGTGGAGTGCCTGGGAAAGGGCTCCCTGTAATCTTTGTTGGTAAATCCTTTTGATCGTTTTACATTAATTGTATTATCCATCTCGAGAGCGCCTGGGAAAGGGCTCTCCTGTGTTATTTTATTTTCTATTTTTATCGCTGCTTTTAATAATTGTATACTGTGTTTTTAGAACGCTGGAAATACAATATCTTCTATATTACTGAAACCCCTCATTGGAGCTTACCTGCCGGTTGGGCTCGGCGTCCCTCCCCGTTCCAGCGCGGATTTTTCCGTTTGTTTGGAGGGAGGTGCCACCCACCGGAAGTTAGATTTATCCACTTCCGCCTTCATTGCCATCGAGGTCAGCATTCTAGGCTTCCCCCACTATAAAGGACATGCCCAAACAGACGCGCAGCGGACGCGCTTAGAGGAAGACATTGCCTTATCTGTTTAAACAGTGGAGTGCCTGGGAAAGGGCTCCCTGTAATCTTTGTTGGTAAATCCTTTTGATCGTTTTACATTAATTGTATTATCCATCTCGAGAGCGCCTGGGAAAGGGCTCTCCTGTGTTATTTTATTTTCTATTTTTATCGCTGCTTTTAATAATTGTATACTGTGTTTTTAGAACGCTGGAAATACAATATCTTCTATATTACTGAAACCCCTCATTGGAGCTTACCTGCCGGTTGGGCTCGGCGTCCCTCCCCGTTCCAGCGCGGATTTTTCCGTTTGTTTGGAGGGAGGTGCCACCCACCGGAAGTTAGATTTATCCACTTCCGCCTTCATTGCCATCGAGGTCAGCATTCTAGGCTTCCCCACTATAAAGGACATGCCCAAACAGACGCGCAGCGGACGCGCGCAGCGGGCGCGCCGCTGGCGCGCCGAAGGCGCGCCTAAGGCAAGCCCGTCTGCGCCCGTCCGCGGTCGACCGGGGCTAGGGGCCACACCCCTGCCCGTCTCTCCACCCACATCAGGAGATATAGCCCCAATTCCCTTTACAAATTAAGAGGAACAACCCCCGCTCTGTGTCACTCTTCCTGGAATTTAGCAGATCCACACACCACCTGCTCGTACTGTGGTTTTCAATTCCATTCTGCACCACTAACCAAAAAAAGCCAGCAAAACATGTACCTTTTGAACTGTAGATCACTTCCTAAACATTCTACGGAAATTCTTTGGTTGTTAGAAGAGCTCAACCCAGATGTCGTATACCTGACAGAGACCTGGCTCAATACTGAGTCAGAACCCGATCTCATTCAGGCCCTTCCCCAAGGGTATCAAATTCTATGTGAAGATCGCAAAGTGGGGAAAGGAGGTGGCCTAGCAGTCATTTATAAAGATTGTTATAAGTGCCGCAGCTTTCCCAATACGATACCAGATTGCGAAAGTCTTTCTTTCGCTATAGACTTCTCCCCCACTAGCACCTTTTCAGGGATACTTATATATCGTCCACCTGGAGCTCTGGGACAATTCCACAACATTCTTCCTTCCATCACAGCTAACCTAGCATGCAGTCCATCCAATTTTACACTACTAGGGGATTTTAACATTCATTTTGACAACACCGCTGACCATATTGCCCTAGAAATGACCACTAGTCTTTTAGCACTACAATTAAAACAACTAGTGCTTACACCGACCCACACCAAAGGTCATTTACTTGACCCTATTTTTAGTAATTGTGCAGATCTCATAGTTGGAACACCCTCCCCCTTCCGTGGACGGACCACTTCTTGATCTCCCTCTCCTGGGTCACTCCTGACCCCCACTATTCTTTCAATACAATCACACGTAGGGAAAGAAACTGGTCAAAACTTCCCCTAGAGGATTGGCTGGCAGCTCTTGAAACCTCCAGACCACCTAATAACCCTGATCCCATTTTAGCCAATGAGGATTATAACAGATGGATCTCTGAATCACTAGACTCTGCACTTCCCATGAAACGCATTGAGCTTAAGCGTAGTACAAAGACTGCCCCCTGGTATTCCCCCGGATTACGGGAAATGAAACGCCAATGCAAAAGATTAGAAAGGAAATGGCGACTAGACTACTCCCCTCCCAGTAAAACTGCATATAGAGAAGCGATAAAGATTTATAAAAATGAAATTAAAACTGCACAATCGATCTTCTTCGAAGAAAAAATTAATGCAGCCGCTTCTAGGCCTAAAGAAATATATCGCATTGCGAAAACCCTCCTTAAGCTCCCTGAAAAACCCCAAATCCTATTAACGCACAAATTCGCTGCAATAACCTGGCAGAGTTCTTCTCTCAAAAAATACAAACCATCTACACTTCCTTTTCCCCTGTTCAGACTGACCCTCCACTCACTAAATCACTTGAATCAGGGACCCAGTCGCTGGCCACACTAGAATTCTTCCCCCACTTAATTCTATCAAGTTAAAAACTATTATGCATCAGGTCAAATCCGGCTCCCCCAACGACCCGGCAACCCCGCGCACTTTGTTGTCAGTCATTGACAACGTCCTCCCCATGATACTTGACCTGCTTAATGCCTCCCTGTCCTCAGGCACCGTCCCGCTTCCCTGGAAACGGGCTATGGTTAAAGCCCTTCTTAAAAAACCTAATTTAGACCAAGATGACCCTGGCAACTATCGACCAATCTCCTTGTTGCCCTGGTTGAGCAAGATCTTGGAAAGATATGCCAACATGGTGTTGGCAGAGTTCCTTGAGACTAATCATCTGCTCGACCCCTCCCAGACGGGATTCCGTCCCATGCATGGGATCGAAACCGCTCTGGTTGCAGTGACGGAGGAGGCCAGGAAGATTCTGGATCAGGGAGGATCTGCAGCAATTATCCTCCTTGACCTAAGTGCAGCCTTCGACACTGTAAACCACAACATCTTACTTCATCGTCTCACCGGTTTAGGAGTCTCAGGAAAAGCAATCGCCTGGTTTAAATCTTTTCTTTCAGACCGCTCCTTTCAGGTCTTTGAGGGTGACATCACTTCCCCTAGCAAACATCTTGGCTGCGGTGTACCACAGGGCTCTTCCTTAAGCCCTACGCTATTTAACATATACATGAGTCCACTGGCTGAGATAGTCCGTCCGTTCGGAATAAAAATCATTACCTATGCTGACGACACTCAGCTAGTGGTGGCTCTCAATCAGATACACACCGCGAATAACAGCCTGAGGGAGTGCTTAGAGGAAGTGACCAAATGGATGACTTTGTCATGTCTTAAACTAAATGGAGACAAAACTGAGCTGATGCTTTTAGGTAACCCCCTAAACTTACGACCAACTCATTGTGGCCTTCCTGCCTTGGCCCTGCCCCCACGCCAAAGGATACGATAAAAAGCCTGGGAATCTGGTTGGATAAGTCCCTTGACTTTAATTGTCAAGCAGCTAAATTATCAGCCACCTGTTTTGGTCTACTCAGGCTTCTGCGGAAGATCCTCCCCTTGCTGCCTTCTCAAGCGAGACAGATTATGGTCCAGGGACTTATTCTGTCTCGTCTGGATTTCGGGAATGCCCTCTATTTAGGGGCTCCCCAAGCTACCTTACGCAAGCTCCAGATAATTCAGAATTGCGCTGCTCGAACTCTGCTTCAGATTCCTCGTCGACTCTCAGCCAAACCCGGACTGAAGAGCCTTCATTGGCTCCCAGTCAGGGAAAGAATCGAATTTAAAACTCTGTGCATTGTTCACCGAGCTTTCTGGAGAACAGGTGCTGTCATCAATCATTCACTGATCACCCCTTACCATCCAAATAGACAGCTTAGATCAGCTTCCTCTCTCCTCACGACAGTTCCTAGGATCAAGAGAGTCAGATGTGGGGGTCGGTCTTTTTCCTATAACTCGGCTAAACTCTGGAACTCCCTCCCCTTCTATATGCGATCAGAACCCAACCTACTTCTGTTCCGTAAACATCTAAAATCTCTGCTCTTCAATAAAACTGAATAATTCAATGGTTTTTTTATAGGCATTGTCCGTAGCGCTAGGACGCCTGAGGGTAGCTACCGCGCTCAATAAATGGTCTTTTCATTTCATTTCATTCATTACACTGCCCAAACACCACTGCACTGCCCTAAACCCTAAAACACCACCCCAGCACGACCCCTTACACTACCCGAACACCACTGCACTACCCTAAACCCTAAAATACTCCCCCCAGCATGACCCCCTACACTACCCGAACACGACTGCACTGCCCTAAACCCTCAAACACTCCCCCAGCACGACCCCCTACACTACCCGAACACCACTGCACTGCCCTAAACCCTAAAACACTCCCCCAGCACGACCCCCTACACTACCCGAACACCACTGAACTGCCCTAAACCCTAAAACACTCCCCCCAGCACGACCCCCTACACTACCCAAACACCACTGCACTGCCCTAAACCCTAAAACACTATCCCTCGCATGACCCCCTACACTACCCAAAGACCACTGCACTACCCTAAACCCTAAAACACTACCCCCTACACTACACAAACACCACTGCACTACCCTAAACACAAAAAAACTACCCCCAGCACGAACCCCTACACTACCCAAACACCACTGCACTACCCTAAACCCTAAAACACTACCCGCAGCAGTACCCCCTACACTACCCAAACACCATTGCACTACCCTAAACCCTAAAACACTACCCCCAGCAGTACCCCCTACACTACCCAAACACCACTGCACTACCCTAAACCACTATCCCCAGCACGACCCCCTACACTACCCAAACACCACTGCACTACCCTAAACCCTAAAACACTACCCCCAGCACGACCCCCTACACTACCCAAACACCACTGCACTACCCTAATCCCTAAACCCTAAAACACTCCCCCAGCACGACTCCCTACACTACCCAAACACCACTGCACTACCCTAAACCCTAAATCTACCCCCAGCATGACCCCCTACACTACACAAACACCACTGCACTACCCTAAACCCTAAAACACTACCCCCAGCACGACCCTCTTCACTACCTAAACACAACTGCACAATTTGTTACAGGCGTTGCAACGCAGGCCTGTGGTGCTTACTGGAAGTACCTGGTGGGCTAGTTGGGCCCCAGGGACCCTCAGGATTCAAGGTGAGCTAATCCCCCAACTTAAAACACGCCACGGGGCGCGTTTGCACAGTGGTGAAGGGAGGGGGCGGGGCCTCAGGTGACATGTGCGCAAAGACGCCCTGTGGTGCGTTTTAAGTTGGGGAATTAATTCATCAGCAGTGCATTGCGGGGGCGCGAGTTATAGTTAGCTGAACTAACTATAACGGGGGAATTTCTATGGTTTTGTACGAGTGAAATGTCCAACTAACTATAACTGTCCCTAAAACCTATGGTTTTTCCAGTCAATATATATATATAAAAAATTAAGTGGAAACATGTAGCACCAAATATATGTGAAATAGTGGTCATTCTATGAATTTAAATTAGTTTGAAAATGAAGACACTCATATTATGAAAATTTAGAAAATTTAGAAAATTTAGTTAAATTGTATATAACAATTTGGTTTAGAAAACACATGAATCAAATGTATTATAATTTAGTAATTTTGTATAAAGTGTGTTATGTAAATGTCTTTCACTTTTGGGAACTGGGAAATTGGGTATTTACATAGTCTTTTTTCTATGTTTGCGTCATGTGGGACGCTAGTGATATTATAAAAAATGTGTACTCGAGGTAAAGGTCAGGTGACCAAGAGCTGTTGAGCTCGAAACGCGTCTTTGTTTTGTGCCCGTAAATAAATCTGAATTGGCAACCTTGGATCGGCGTGGCTCGTTGCTTGCTTGACAGTGCAAGTGTGGTGGTGAATTTAATTGAGCGGGGCGCCCGCTCTGAAACGAGCCCCAACCCGGATGGAAGGGCGTTTTTCTAGCGCCATTTGACTGTATCTTGATTTCGAAATCAACTTGTAACGCCCGCCGGCAGCATACGCGACTCATCGTGCAACTGACTCTGACGAGCAGCGACTCAGTGAAACTGTTCATGGTATCTCTGAACGGAAGACATCATAGGAGTTGAAAGACGGTGAAGCCGGCTGCCAGGGTTCGTTGAATATTGTTTAATTACAACGCGATCCAAAAGGTGTAAGATCTGACGATCAAAGTGCATTGTGGGCAATGGAGTTCCTCAAAGGCAGAGAAGAATCTGCTAGTTTAATATTCAAAAAAACTACAACGGAGAGCAACCTAGAGGGGTCGAATACTTCACAAATACAAACTACATCCAATCTGAAACAAAAAGGAAACTTATTAGAAAAATTACGGAGGAAAGAGCTGAGCCGATGGTGGGAGGCGACCTCTCTCCAAAACGATCTCGAAGTCGATCGTATTCCGAGAGGGCTCCGAATATTTATTGTCCCTACATTGAATAACCCTAAACAGGAAGTATTAAAAGCGTGGATGGAAAATACCACTGCCTGCTCAAAGATCATGCTGCAGATTCTGATAAAAATGCATGGGAAGAACATAAGGACTTAGTTGAGCAAATTCAACATCTACTGGATGAAATGGCAAAAGAGTCAGACCAAAATGAAGTGAAAAAATTCTGACCACAGTTGATGACAGAATTAAGAATTTTGAGAAAGAAATCATCGAACGTAAACAACGCAAGTTTAAAAGAGATGAGAGAGACTATCGATGCGGAAGAATTCTGACATTCGCAAAGAAGTTTGATAAACTCCACTCCAACCTCAATAGGGATCGAGTACTGGGAGCAGCAGACAAAGGAAGATGGGAGTCTGGTACCAGCCTTAGCTCCGAGATGGGCTCTATTGACAGCAACACCTCAAATCCCTCTGAAATGGTGTCTTTTTCCGAGGAACTGCGCCTCTTACAGGAGATGAACGAACAGTCAATAAGAGGGAGAACAAGGGGCAGAGGCAGAGGAGACAAAACAAAAGCGAAAGAAGAAGAAACCGCCGCAAACAAAAACAAAAATACTGGCATGGGAACGAGGGGCCAGTCCAGGAAGGAGAAGTAATGGCTGCACATCAATTAACGGTAATGAACTTATCTAAAAGATGTTTGACTGACATTGAAGAAGAAGTTCTTAAATTAGGTCTCACATTTTGTCCTGACACACCGCTTAACTACACACAAACACGCATTGATCTTTACTTATTTGCACGCAAGCTCAAACTTTATAAAATACATAATCTTAGAAAGAAGAATGAGCGTACTACACAAGATAATAGACAAACAACATCATTGTGTATTGATGACTTAAATGTTCTTTTGTCACTCCAAGCACTTGAGGAAACACCTGAAATTCACGATACTCAAGTTGTAGACCCTTTAAATTCCAACACCATTTCCTTAATATCTAGTCTGGGTGTTGAACAAATAGCACCAAGCGTAACAGGGTTTAAAGCCAAATCCAAGTATATGCCACAAATTGCCAGGGATAACATAGACATTTTTCACGAGGCTGTGAATCAAGATATTTTACAGCTATTGAAAAAGCCAGTTATGAACTCCAATATAACACAAGCACAGAGGAATGCTATATCATCACTAAAGAACGATGAAAGCATTATAATTAAACCTTCAGACAAGGGCGGGAACATTATCCTATGGGACAAAAAAGATTACATACATGAGGCTATGAGGCAACTCAATGACACTGTATGCTATACGAGAGTGGATAAATCTTACCTAGTGGAATTACATAATAGATTTAATAATCTGTTAAAAAAGTGGTCTGATGACAATTTATTAAATTGGGATGAGCAACAATTTTTGAAAAAAGTACACCAACAATTCCAACTCTTTATCTACTTCCAAAAGTGCATAAGGACCCACTACACCCACCAGGGCGCCCAATTGTTTCAGCAAAAACAGTCTTTTTGAGAAAGTATCTGTCTATGTTGATTTTTTCCTGTCTGAATATGTGAAAGGTTTAACCTCGTATGTGAGAAATACGAAGGATTTTTTGCAAAAAGTTGAAAATTTACACTGGAATGATGACCAATGGCTAGTATGCTTGGATGTTGAAAGCCTTTATACCAACATCAGACATAGAGATGGTCTCAAGGCCTGTGAACATTTTTTAAAAACAAGGAGCTTGCATCTACTATCACATACAAATATGTTGTTACAAATGATAGAGATGTGTTTGACCGAAAATGTGTTTTTGTTCAACGGACAACTATACAAACAGACACAGGGTACTTCGATGGGCACCTGCTTCGCTCCCAGCTACGCCAACCTGTTGGTGGGCTGGTGGGAGAAGCAGGTGCTCTGGAGTGATTGCATGGAACACTGGACAAGTAAAGTGAATATATGGCTAAGGTACATCGACGATGTCTTTTTTGTATGGGAGGGCAGAGAAGTAGAACTCCTACAGTTTGTCAATGAATTAAATCAAAACACAGTTAATCTTAAATTTACTGTGCATTATAGTCAACAAACAGTAGACTTTCTTGACATCAGACTAACAATTGAAAACAACCAATTGGTAACAGATCTGTTTAGAAAACCAACAGCGGGCAACTCTATATTGCACTCAGCTAGCTGTCATCCCCCTAACTTTAGATGGAGCATTCCATTTAGTGAGTTTTTAAGGGCAAAAGGAATTGCAGCTCTGATTTTAATTATCAGAGAAACAAAAAAGAGATGAAAGCTAGATTTCAAACCAGAGGTTACTCTCCTAAAATGCTAAAATTGGGCGAAAATAGAGCTGATTCCGTAAAGAGAAATGAAGCCCTATACCAAGCACCAAAAATCAAACAAAGTGGAGATGGATCTCCCATTAGGTTGATTACAACATACAATACCCAATCCGCATTGTTTAGTAGAATAATCAAAAGAAGGTGGGATATTCTCACACAAGATCAGATGTTGAGAGAAAAATTGGGAAATCATCCATCTATAACATACAGAAAGGGTCCCTCTCTTAAAGACATGTTAGTCAGGAGTCACATGGAACACCGTAAATCCACCTGGCTTGAAAAACTGGTGGTTTCCACAAGTGTGGGAAATGCAAAGCGTGTAGTAATAGCCAGAATGTCAGTGAAGTGAAATTACAGAGAACAAGTAGACAGTGGATTATAAGGAAAAACATCAGTTGTGGGACGGATTTTGTAATTTATGTGATCACTTGCCCTTGTGGCAAGTGGTACATTGGATCCACCACTTTTCCCGTGAAGAAGAGAATCTTAGAGCATTGGCGAGCTATTACGAACAAAGATTTCAGTTACAGCACTGCTAGGCATTTCAATCAGGTGCACAATGGGGATTGGACTACTGCCAAATATTTTGCTTTAGATACCATCCCCAAGAATCCAAGGAGGCAATCGAGTACAATCACTTAGGAGATCTGAATCTAGGTTTATCTTGCAAGCAGGAAGTGTATTTCCGTTTGGAATGAATAATGATGAGCAGATGCATGTGCATCTGTAATTCTGCACTGTACAAACAATGAATTCAGGAACTCTAGATTACACATTGTATAGAAAATTTACCCTTTTTTTAAACAAATTTCACTGTAAATATTCACTGTTTAAACTCATCCCTACGTTTTTCTTTTTGTATCCTAAATTTGATATGTGTTTAACTAAATTAAAAATGATAGCAATGTGAGAAAAAATATGTTGAGATATAATTAACTAATTTTAGAATCAGAAAGGGGTTTTCTATGAGTGCATATGTTCATTCCCACTAATAAATTTTAAACATGTAATATAGAGTGCCATATATTGTATAGAGTATGTAGAACATGTTATTAATTGAATTGTTCATTGTCTTTTTCAGACCCGATATGGATTTACCTGACCATTTTCTTCACAACTAAATATAGAAAGTATGAGCACGGGGAACCGGATGTTTCTATAAACAACCGCTCTCTTCTCTTTTTTTAGGTACAAATTGAGTAATTGATCAAATCAGTAGAATAGAATATTTTTGTTAGAATATTTTTGTCAGGAGGTACTATACCGTGATTGTATGTTTAATTGATTAAGGGTCCAATAATGTAGATAAATCATTTTGCAAAGTTATAAACCAATTGATAGGAATTTAGGCAATGTGACGTGTAAATAAGGGGTACTATACCCTTAAAAAATTAAGTGGAAACATGTAGCAACAAATATATGTGAAATAGTGGTCATTCTATGAATTTAAATTAGTTTGAAAATGAAGACACTCATATTATGAAAATTTAGAAAATTTAGAAAATTTAGTTAAATTGTATACAACAATTTGGTTTAGAAAACACATGAATCAAATGTATTATAATTTAGTAATTTTGTATAAAGTGTGTTATGTAAATGTCTTTCACTTTTGGGAACTGGGAAATTGGGTATTTACATAGTCTTTTTTCTATGTTTGCGTCATGTGGGACGCTAGTGATATTATAAAAAAATGTGTACTCGAGGTAAAGGTCAGGTGACCAAGAGCTGTTGAGCTCGAAACGCGTCTTTGTTTTGTGCCCGTAAATAAATCTGAATTGGCAACCTTGGATCGGCGTGGCTCGTTGCTTGCTTGACAGTGCAAGTGTGGTGGTGAATATATATATATATATATATATATATATATATATATATATATTCACTGAAAAAACCATAGGTTTCAGGCACGTTATAGTTAGTTGGACATTGCACTCGTACAAAACCCGTGAAATTCCCCCGTTATAGTTAGTTCAGGTAACTATAACTCGCGCCCCGCAATACACTGCTGATGACGTCACATATTACATCACTCATGACATGGTCAGTGACATCACTGATGACATCACTGATGACATCTCAAATGACATCACTGATGACATCACTGATGACATCATCCAGTGACTGTGTGTTTCTGTAAAGTTTAAATATGTTTAATATATTTAGGGAAAGGCGTATTGAAGAATGAGTGGGTGTAGAAGCGCCTGAATGGATGATTTAGTAGGTGCGTGACTGAGTCTATAAGTGAGTGATTAAACGTATCTTACTGGATGCATGGGTGAGTGACTAAACTGTGTGAATGTCTGTATCCGTCTGTCTGTTGTTGTGTAAGCAACTGCATGGGTTTCTGACTAGCTAAATGAGTGTCTATATGGGTTATGGATTGGTTCTCTGAGTATCTGTATGGGTGCCTCAGTGTTTGTGTGGGTGTGGTGTGTGTGACTCTGTGCATAGATGTGTGAGTGGGTGATTCACTGGGTGCATGGTTTCAAGAGTGCGTCTGTGATGGACTGTATGGGTAGGTGAGTGTGTGTATGGGTGTGTTAGTGATTGAATGTATATCTCAGTGGTACATGTGTGAGTAACTACATATGTGAAAGGCAGTATATATGTGTGTTGGAGTATATAAATGGCTATAAGTGAGAGTGTGTGATTGTGAGAGTGGCTATATGGATGAGTGTGTGCTTGCATCAGTGATTGCATAGGAGCGTAAGAATGTGCTAGTATTTTTATGAGTAAGTGAGCTGGTGTGTATAACTGTATAGGTGAGTAAATTGGAGTGTGATTAATTATTTGCATGACTGACTAGGTGTGTGAATACCTCTATGGATGAGTTGCGTTGTGTGAGTGTTTATATAGGTGTATGAGTGCATATGATAGTCCTGTACTGAGTGACTGTAAGTAGGAGAGACTGTACGGGTGAGTGAGTAGATGTGTGTGTGTGAGACCTAAGAATCAGTGAGTGGGTATGTACTTATTGGTATTGGAGTGTGTATGGTTTTGAGAATGGCAGTCTGTAATTTAGAGTGGGTGTTTCAAAACTTATATTAGGGTGTGAGAAGATGCATTAAATTCTCACATGGATGATGTCATCAGTGATGTCATCAGTGATGTCATTTGAGATGTCATCAGTGATGTCATCAGTGATGTCACTGACCATGTCATGAGTGATGTAATATGTGACGTCATCAGCAGTGCATTGCGGAGCGCGAGTTATAGTTACCTGAACTAACTATAACGGGGGAATTTCACGGGTTTTGTACGAGTGCAATGTCCAACTAACTATAACTGTCCCTAAAACCTTATGGTTTTTTCAGTGAATTTCTAAGGTTTTTAAATGCAAATTTCTAACTATCACGTGCCTGAAACCTATGGTTTTTTCAGTGAATTTCAAGGGTTTTTTAAATGCTAATTTCTAACTATAACGTGTCTGAAACCTATGGTTTTTTCAGTGAATTTCAAAGGTTTTTTAAATGCTAATTCCTAACTATAACATGTCTGAAACCTACGGTTTTTTCAGTGAATTTCAAAGGTTTTGTAAATGACAATTTTTAAATGTATTAATTGTTATATTTATTTTTTTCATACTGATTTACTACATTTTTAGAAACATTTTTTTTTACATATTTTATTTTTTAAATTACATTGTAATTACATTATACATTACAAAAAATACTTTCTCAGAATGAATTACTTTAGTTTAAATACTTTGCACATAGGCAATAGACTTTTAAGTACAGTAGTTACAGTTGTTGCAATGGGCAACACATTTTCAAACACAATGCAACATTCAGCTCAATGTGAATTTCTAGTTAAATGCAATTAGTTACTTTATGGATTACTTTTCTAACCACAGGACTGGATCCTAGATTCAGTCCTGGGACATCTCCTGTAAACAGTTGAGTAAAAGCGTTTTGGTTACAGTAGTGATTTTTAAGGAATATTATTGTATTTTAAAAGTTGACACTTAGAAACTTTTTCTCATAGAATCACCAATGTTATCCTATGGAAGGAAATTCACTTAGCAGGTAAAAACTGTTATCGTTACTTTTTCTTACTCAGTGTTGGATCCTGGATCCAGCACTGGTGCATCTCCTGTAAACAGTTGAAAGAATGCGTTTAAGTCATACAGGCGATTTTTAAGGAATATTTGTAGTTTGTGAAAATCGACACATTGAAACTTTTCAGCTGAAAACCAGACAATGGATTCCTATGGAAGAAAATATAAGTTACTGGTAAGTACGGTTAAAATTACTTTTCAGGGTCAGTGCTGGGCTAAAAGATGCAGCACTGAGGTCTCTCCTGATAACAGGTGAGTAAATCGGAATTCGTATTTCGGCTGATTTTAGAGGAATATTTTAAAGTTCCAAAACTCCACACTTAGAAGAATTTCCAAGTGAAACCAGTCAATGTTAGCCTATGGAAGGAAATTCAAGTTACTGGTAAGTACGGTTAAAATTACTTTTCAGGACCAGTACTGGGCTGAAAGATACAGCACTGAGGTCTCTCCTGATAACAGGTGAGTAAATCGGAATTCGTATTTCGGCTGATTTTAGAGGAATATTTGTATGTTTCAAAAATCAACACTTGGAAACTTTTTCAGCAAAAAGCAGGCAATGATATCCTATGGAAGGAAATTCAAGTTACTGGTAAGTACGGTTAAAATTACTTTTCAGGACTAGTACTGGGCTGAAAGATGCAGCACTGAGGTCTCTCCTGATAACAGGTGAGTAAATCCGAATTCGTAGTTCGGCAGATTTTAGAGGAATATTTGCACAATGGTGAAGAGAGGGGGCGGGGCCTGAGGTGACATCTGTGCAAACGCGCCCCGTGGCGCGTTTTAAGTTGGGGGATTAAGTCCCCTTGAATCATGAGGGTCCCTAGGGGCCAACTAGCCCACCAGGAACCTCCAGTATGCGCCAGGGGGCTGCGTTGCAGAGACGTGTAGAGAGGCCACACCCCTTTACACCTCTCTGCAACGCAGCTCTGTGGCGCTTTCTGGATGTACCTGTTGGGCTAGTTGGCCCCAGGGACCCTCAGGATTGAAGGGGATTTAATTCCCCATCTTAAAACGCGCCACGGGGCCTGTTTGCACACATGTCACCTGAAGCCCCGCCCCTCCCTTCACCACTGTGCAAACGCGCCCGTGGCGCGTTTTAAGTTGGGGGATTAAGTCCCCTTGAATCCTGAGGGTTCCTGGGGGCCAACTAGCCCACCATGTACCTCCAAAAGCGCCACAGAGCTGCGTTGCAGAGAGGTGTATAAAGGGGCGTGGCCTCTGTACACCTCTCTGCAACGCAGCCCTGGCGCATACTGGAGGTTCCTGGTGGGCTAGTTGGCCCCCAGGGACCCCAGTATTCAAGGGGAATTACTTCCCATCTGCAAACGCGCCAGGGGGCGCGTTTGAAGAGTGGTGAAGGAAGGGGGCGGGGCCTGCGGCCCGATCGTTTTTTTTTTTTTTTTCCCCTGAAGGGGGGCTGTGTGGCCCCCCATCCTTTTTCTTATTTTTGGGCCCTGGGGACCCCATCCCCCAGGGCCTTACCCCCTTTTTTTTTTTAATTAAAATTAAACTGGAAGGGGGCCGCGTGGCCCCCTCCCTGGCCGAAAACTGCCCCGGGGACCCCATCCCCGGGGCATGGCCACACTTTAACATTCCTTTTTAAGGAGGGGGCTGCGTGGCCCCCTCCTCAGGCCTCCTTTTGCCCCGGGGACCCCATCCCCCGGGGCAGGCCTTTTAAAAAATAATAATTTCTGGGGAGGGGGCCACGTGGCCCCCTCCCGGGCCACTTATGGCCCCGGGGACCCCATCCCCCGGGGCCTGGCCTCTGGTTGGGGACTGTGGGGGGTCCCCAAACCCCCACAGTCCCGCCGGCTCCCCGTGTCCTAAGGGAGCCGGCATTGCTTTCCACACGGGGAGCAGCTAACATGCTGCTCCCCGTGTGGAAAGCAATTGTCTTTGGATATTGGAAGCGAGAGCAGGTTTCCCTGCTCTCTCTTCCAATATCCAAAGCAGTTTGCAATGACAGGACGGGAGCCGCGAGGCTCCCGTCCTGTCATTGCAAACAGCAGTGTCCCGGGGTAGGCACCCCGGGACACTGCAGGAGCCGGCCCTGGGGGTGGCGGTCCCCAGGGCCACCACAGGCTCCAGGAGGGGGCCGCGCGGCCCCCTCCCCACATCAGCAAAGCCCCGGGAGGTGGTGGTCCCCGGGGCTTCGAGGGGTCCAAAACGGACCCCCATTTTAATTTGTTAGTGCCCCGGGAGGTGGCGGTCCCTGGGGCGTGTGGGGGACTCGAGCCCCCCACACAGGAAAAAGTTAAAAAAAGAAGCCCCGGGAGGTGGTGATCCCCGGGGCTGCGGGAGGGCTCAGAGCCCTCCCGCACCATTTTAAAGAAAGCCCCGGTGGGTGGCGGTCCCCGGGGCTTGGGGGCCCTTTGAGGCCCCCCATACATAAATTTAACCCCCACCATGCCCCCGGGACTTGGGCCACCCGGGGGCAAAATACAATCGAAGCGCGGAGACCGCCCTTCGATTTTTTTTATTGGCAGGATCCGCGCACCCTGAGCGCATCCTGCCGATTTAAAAAAATAAATGCTTTTTCTGCCCAGGGGTCCTTGTGGGACCCCCTGAGCAGACCTAGGGGGTCAGGGTGTTTCTACCCTGCCCCCTTTGTGCGCTTTGCGCACTTGTTTCTGTCCCTCGGTTCTACCGAGGACAAAATGGCTGCCAACACTTCCTGATTTGGAGTGTTGACAGCCAATTAGCATGCAGCTCGTGGTCGGGAGGGTATGCGGACCCTACTCGGCCATAGATATATATGTGACTTTACTTTTGATTTTCTCAGGGACTACTGAACGGATTTACACCATTTAACAAAAAGGGTTCTTTCTGAACCAAGAACTACCTCTTTGCCAAATTTGGTGTAATTCCGTTCAGCAGTTCGGGCTGTAGCCGTGTCTAAAGTTTCCTATGGGAAATTGAATTTTGACTCTTATTTTTTTAATTTCTCCGCAACTACTGAACGGATTTACACCATTTAACAAAAAGGGTTCTTTCTGAACCAAGAACTACCTCTTTGCCAAATTTGGTGTAATTCCGCTCAGCAGTTCGGCTGTAGCCGTGTCTAAAGTTTCCTATGGGAAAATGAATGGGGAAAACACGTTTTGGGACCCCCTTTTTTCTCGGCCCCCGCTTGACGAATCACCCTGAGACTTTCAGGGTAGGAGCGGACCGGAGAGGGCCATAAAGTTTGAAAATTTTGCGAAGATTCGTCAACCGACGCAAGAGTTATTTCAAATAGAATGTCGCGGATTTCCTATGGAAAATAGGTCCTAACTATAACTATCTACTGGCGACCGCCAGTAGATAATATATATATATATATATATATATTCTGCTCCAAAGGTTGTCCACCTGGTGAGTAGCACTCGATCAACAGCTTTGTTTATGATAGGCATGGACGAGGATCCGCTTGTAGAAGCTGCTCCGTAATGGAAATGCCTGATGCTTTTCGAAGCTCCATATGCTTCTCTTCAGAGGCTTGAACGGAGACAGTGTGTGCAAACACTGAACCCACTTCGCCATTTTCATATTGCACACCCACCAATGGGAAGCTCGAATGAGACTGTGCATTGTGGGAAATGTGGTCCGGATAGCACACAAATCTTGTCCTGTATGGACCCTGCAAGTGGACTCGTCCTCAATCCTGTTTGCGGCTGCTGGCCCACATAGCCGACATGATAGTTACCATGTCGGGTGGCCCCCATAACATTACGGGATGGTGCACACTCCGCGGCAGGACGGCCGCGTATTACATTCTGCTCCAAAGGTTATCCACCTGGTGAGTAGCACTCGATCAACAGCTTTGTTTATGATAGGCATGGACGAGGATCCGCTTGTAGAAGCTGCTCCGTAATGGAAATGCCAGACGCGTTTCGAAGCTCCATATGCTTCTCTTCAGAGGCTTGAACGGAGACAGTGTGTGCAAACACTGAACCCACTTCGCCATTTTCATATTGCACACCCACCAATGGGAAGCTCGAATGAGACTGTGCATTGTGGGAAATGTGGTCCGGATAGCACACAAATCTTGTCCTGTATGGACCCTGCAAGTGGACTCGTCCTCAATCCTGTTTGCGGCTGCTGGCCCACATAGCCGACATGATAGTTACCATGTCGGGTGGCCCCCATAACATTACGGGGTGGAGCTTCGAAACGCGTCAGGCATTTCTATTATGGAGCAGCTTCTACAAGCGGATCCTCGTCCCTACCTATCATAAACAAAGCTGCTGATCCAGTGCTACTCACCTGGTGGACAACCTTGGAGCAGAATGTACACGCGTCAGCCCTGCCGCGGGAGTGTGCACCACCCCGTAATGTTATGGGGCCACCCGACATGGTAACTATCATGTCGGCTATGTGGACCAGCAGCCGCAAACAGGATTGAGGACGAGTCCACTTGCAGGGTCCATACAGGACAAGATGTGTGTGCTATCCGGACCACATTTCCCACAATGCACAGTCTCATTCGAGCTTCCCATTGGTGGGTGTGCAATATGAAAATGGCGAAGTGGGTTCAGCGTTTGCACACACTGTGTCCGTTCAAGCCTCTGAAGATAAGCATATGGAGCTTCGAAACGTGTCAGTCATTTCTATTACGGAGCAGCTTCTCTAAGCGGATCCTCGTCCCTACCTATCATAAACAAAGCTGCTGATCCAGTGCTACTCACCTGGTGGACAACCTTTGGAACAGAATGTAATACGCGGCCGTCCTGCCGCGGAGTGTGCACCACCCCGTAATGTTATGGGGGCCACCCGACATGGTAACTATCATGTCGGCTATGTGGACCAGCAGCCGCAAACAGGATTGAGGACGAGTCCACTTGCAGGGTCCATAGAGGACAAGATTTGTGTGCTATCCGGACCACATTTCCCACAATGCACAGTCTCATTCGAGCTTCCCATTGGTGGGTGTGCAATATGAAAATGGCGAAGTGGGTTCAGCGTTTGCACACACTGTCTCCGTTCAAGCCTCTGAAGAGAAGCATATGGAGCTTCGAAACGCGTCAGGCATTTCTATTACGGAGCAGCTTCTACAAGCGGATCCTCGTCCCTACCTATCATAAACAAAGCTGCTGATCGAGCGCTACTCACCTGGTGGACAACCTTTGGAGCAGAATATATATAATATATATATATATATATATATATACTGTTTTATGACTTAGGAATTGTGTCAATGTGTATAAACATACAATCAAAGGTGTACAATCAAAAATGGCGCCGATATTTACGGCAAATGTTGATGAGTTTTACTAAGGATTAGTCCTTCTTTTGTGTTGCCACACGGATATGTAATGTTTAAAATGGTGGCGGGAAGCGTTTCATGGCAAACATCGACAAAGGCAGTTAGCCGAAACGTGTCTGTGCCTGAGGTTCCGGAATAAAGCCTTTTTAAACCTGCCCACGGGAGTGCTGTGATCCTTGGGAGGAACTTTCCTGGAGGAGTGTGGAGCAGAATGAATATATATATATATATACATATATATATATATATATATATATATATATATATATATATATATATATATTCACTGAAAAACCATAGGTTTCAGACACGTTATAGTTAGAAATTAGCATTTAAAAATCCTTTGAAATTCACTGAAAAAACCATAGGTTTTAGGGAAAGTTATAGTTAGTTGGACATTGCACTCGTACAAAACCCGTGAAATTCCCCCGTTATAGTTAGTTCAGCTAACTATAACTCGCGCCCAGCAATGCACTGCTGATGATGTCACATATTACATCACTCATGACATGGTCAGTGACATCACTGATGACATCACTGATGACATCTCAAATGACATCACTGATGACATCATCCAGTGACTGTGTGTTTCTGTAAAGTTTAAATATTTTTAATATATATAGGGAAAGGCGTATTGAAGAATGAGTGGGTGTATAAGTGTCTGTATGGATGATTTAGTAGGTGCGTGACTAACTCTATAAGTGAGTGATTAAACGTATCTTACTGAATGCATGGGTTAGTGACTAAACTGGGTGAATGTCTGTATCCGTCTGTCTGTTGCTGTGTAAGTGGCTGCATGGGTTTGTGAATAGCTACATGAGTGTCTATATGAGTTATTGATTGGTTGTCTGAGTATCTGTATGGGTGCCTGAGTGTTTATGTGGGTGGGGTGTGTGTGACTCTGTGCATAGATGTGTGAGTTGGTGATTCACTGGGTGGATGGTTTCAAGAGTGCATCTGTGATAGACTGTATGGGTGGGTAAGTGTTTGTAAGAGTGTGTTAGTGAGTGAATGTATGTCCCAGTGGTACATGTGTGAGTAACTACATATGTGAAAGGCAGTATATATGTGTGTTGGAGTATATAAATAGCTATAAGCTGAGAGTGTGTGATTGTGAGAGTGACTGTATGGATGAGTGTGTGCTTGTATCAGTGATTGTATAAGAGCGTAAGAATGTGCTAGTATTTGTATGAGTAAGTGAGCTGTGTGTGTATAACTGTATAGGTGAGTAAATGGCAGTGTGTTTAATTATTTGCATGACTGACTAGGTGTGTGAGTACCTCTATGGATGAGTGGCGGTGTTTGAGTGTCTATATAGGAGTATGAGTGCATATGATAGTCCTGTACTGAGTGACCGTAAGTATGAGTGACTGTATGGGTGAGTGAGTGGATCTGTGTGTAGACCTAAGAATCAGTGAGTGGGTATGTAGTTATTGGTGTTGGAGTGTCTATGGTTTTGCAAATGGCAGTCTGTAATTTAGAGTGGGTGTATCAAAGGTTATATTAGGGTGTGAGGAGGTGCATCAGATTATCACGTGGACGATGTCATCAATGATGTCATTTGAGATGTCATCAGTGATGTCATCAGTGATGTCACTGACCATGTCATGAGTGATGTAATATGTGACGTCATCAGCAGTGCATTGCGGGGGCGCGAGTTATAGTTAGCTGAACTAACTATAACGGGGAATTTCACGGGTTTTGTACGAGTGCAATGTTCAACTAACTATAACTTTCCCAAAACCTATGGTTTTTTCAGTGAATATATATATATATATATATATATATATTCACTGAAAAAACCATAGGTTTCAGGCACGTTATAGTTAGAAATTAGCATTTAAAAACCTTAGAAATTCACTGAAAAAACCATAGGTTTCAGGGGCGTTATAGTTAGTTGGACATTTCACTCGTACAAAACCATAGAAATTCCCCTGTTATAGTTAGTTCAGCTAACTATAACTCGCGCGCCCGCAATGCACTGCTGATGATGTCACATATTACATCACCCATGACATGGTCAGTGACATCACTCATGACATCACTGATGACATCTCAAATTACATCACTGATGACATCATCCTTGTGATAGAGTGGCAGACCTCCTCTCACCCTAATATAACCTTTGATACACACACTCAAAAATACAAACTAACATTTTCAAAACAATGGACATACCAATACCAGTTACAACACACCTATTCAGTAATTCCAAGATCTACACACACATCCACTCATTCACCAACAGTCCCTATACAGTCACTCATACATGTACTCACTCATCATATGTACTCATACACCTATACATCCTGTTACACACCGCCACTCATCCATAGAGTTACTCACACACATAGTCACACATGCAAACAAAGTATCAAACATCCATTTACTTGCATATACAGTTATACACACACACTACCACACTTACTTCTACAGAAACTTACACATACTTACTCTCTTAAACAATCACTTATAGAAACACCTACTTATTTGTACAGGAACTCTTCCAATCTCTCACTCTCACATATACTCACTTATATACACCAATACCCACATATACTAGTTTAAAACATATGTAGTTACTCATAAAGACACTATTGAGACAGTCATTCACTCACTAACACACCCATACACATACTCATCCACCTATACAGTCCTGCACACATGCTGTCTTCAACACATACAAACAGTGAGTCACTCATTCATGCATCTATGCACTAAGTAATACCCCCACCGAACCATACAGACACTCAGACACTCGTACTGATACTCAAAAACCAACTAATAACCCATATAGACACTCATGTAGCTACTCACCAACCCATGCAGCCACTTATACACAAAGTGAGAGACTGATACAGATATTTTCATATTTAAACATTACTCACTAACCCATGTATTCACTAAGATACACTTAGTCAGTTATACAATCAATCTTACAAAACAAATCATCCATTTAGACACTTATATACCCATTTATTCTTCCATCGACCTTGAGATATACATATATAAAACATATTTAATTTTCAGAAAAACACACATTTACTGGATGATGTCATCAGTGATGTCATCAGTGATGTCATTTGAGATGTCATCAGTGATGTCATGAGTGATGTCACTGACCATGTCATGAGTGATGTAATATGTGACGTCATCAGCAGTGCATTGCGGGCGTGCGAGTTATAGTTAGCTGAACTAACTATAAAGGGGGAATTTCTATGGTTTTGTACGAGTGAAATGTCCAACTAACTATAACGCCCCTGAAACCTATGGTTTTTTCAGTGAATTTCTAAGGTTTTTTAAATGCTAATTTCTAACTATAACGTGCCTGAAACCTATGGTTTTTTCAGTGAATTTCTAAGGTTTTTTAAATGCTAATTTCTAACTATAACGTGCCTGAAACCTATGGTTTTTTCAGTGAATATATATATATTTATTATACTATGTATACATGTGAAAATGTCTCGGTCCCCTGTTTGCCTCGGTGGCACGGAAAAAATGTGTGGAACTGACGTCAGCACGCCGACGAGGTCCTCTTATGGCTCCGATGATGTCATACGGTGTCGCGAGTGGAGCCGTGCTCGTGGACGTGGGAGAGCTAGGAAAGAATTTCCGTGGCAATGCTGGTGCAGGGGATATTCACCTAAGTGTTCAGGCTAGTCCTTTGGGAGCAACTGTTTATGTTGCCACTCCAGAAACCGAAACCAGTGATCCGAGGGCAGAGGCCCTGCAGATGGCACACGAGGTGGGGTGCCCAGTCGTGTGCACCGGCGGGGCAGCAAAGTGACAAGCACCACAACCCACAAAAAAGGTAACGAGGGCACTGAATAACACAGGATCTTCTCTTTGTATCTGGCAGAAACAACGAAGTTAAAATGCCCTAGTACCAAAATGTAGAATTAGTGCTACAACGGTATTCAAGAGGACCTGTGATGCCGCTTCTGCCTCCCGTACCCTGGAGGCGGCACATGGGTCACGTGGTTCGGTCATACTGCGGTGGGACGCACACTCGTTGACCTCTCATGGCACTGCTCCACACTTCAGGGAGGATGCTTTCCATTAGCTATGTTTTCTGATGACATGTCGCGCCGGCCCCGTCCAACAACAGAACTCCTTTAGATCCAAACAGACTCTTCCACTCTCTCACCGGAAGTGAAACCAGGCCACGCGGACACTTTCACAATACAACAGCCGGGAATGCACTTTTCGGTAAAAAAACCACATTCCTTCCTCCTAATTAATCAAATAAACGTCTCACTGAAGAACAGGGGCCAGCTTCGATCGGTAAACAGCCGTTACAACGACTTTTTTACTTTGCGATACCATTACAACGCATGCATTACCACGCATGCGTTGTACATCACGAAAGTCATTACTACGCATTTTTAGAACGCATGGTCATTTACCACGCATGCCTTTACAACAAATTTTGTTGTAAAGGTATGTATGGTAAATGACCATGCGTTCTAAAAACATGTAGACGATCCATGTCATTGTAAGGAAACAGAGGCTGTTCCGTTTCATCACAACGACGTGCACCACCCCTCAGGGATGACGTGAAGCAGGAACCACGAGGAGAGAGGAACCATGAGGAGTGAGAGGTAAGGGGGATTGGGCATGGGGTGGGGGTTTCTTTTCTAGGGTTTAGGGTAGTGCAGTGGTGTTTGGGTGGTGTAGGGGGTCGTGCTGGGGGTAGTGTTTTAGGGTTTAGAGTAGTGCAGTGGTGTTTGGGTAGTGTAGGGGGTCATTCTGGGGGTAGTGTTTTAGGGTTTAGGGTAGTGCAGTAGTGTAGGGGTTCTGCTGGGGGTAGTGTTTTAGGCTTTAGGGTCATGCAGTGGTGTATGGGTAGTGTAGGGGGTCATGCTGGGGTAGTGTTTTAGGGTTTAGGGTAGTGCAGTGGTGTTTGAGTAGTGTAGGGGGTCATGCTGGTGGTAGTGTTTTAGGGTTTAGGGTAGTGCAGTGGTGTTTGTGTAGTGTAGGGGGTCATGCTGGGGGTAGTGTTTTATTGTTTAGGGTAGTGCAGTGGTGTTTGGGTAGTGTAGGGGGTCGTGCTGGGGTAGATTTAGGGTTTAGGGTAGTGCAGTGGTGTTTGGGTAGTGTAGGGAGTCGTGCTGGGGGTAGTGTTTTAGGGTTTAGGGTAGTGCAGTGGTGTTTGTGTAGTGTAGGGGGTTGTGCTGGGGGTAGTGTTTTAGGGTTTATGTTAGTGCAGTGGTGTTTGGGAAGTGTAGGGGGTAGTGCTGGGTTAGTGTTTTAGGGTTTAGGGCAGTGCAGTGGTGTTTGTGTAGTGAAGGGGGTCATGCTGTGGGTAGTGTTTTAGGGTTTAGGGTAGTGCAGTCGTGTTTGTGTAGTGTAGGGGTTCGTGTTTTAGGGTATAGGGTAGTGCAGTGGTGTTTGGGTAGTGTAGGGGGTCCTGCTGGGGTTAGTGTTTTAGGGTTTAGGGTAGTGCAGTGGTGTTTGGGTAGTGTAGGGGGTCGTGCTGGGGGTAGTGTTTTAGGGTTTAGGGTAGTGCAGTGGTGTTTGTGTAGTGTGGGAGGTCATGCTGGGGGTATATTTAGGGTTTAGTGTAGTGCAGTGGTGTTTGGGTAGTGTAGGGAGTTGTGCTGGTGGTAGTGTTTTAGGGTTTAGGGTAGTGCAGTTATGTTTGGGTAGTGTAGGGTGTCGTGCTGGGGGTAGTGTTTTAGGGTTTAGTGTAGAGCAGTGGTGTTTGGGTAGTGGAGGGGGTAGTGTTTTAGGGTTTAGGGTAGTGCGCCCAACCAGCCACAATATCCGTGGACAAAGGGGATCCTGACTCTTTGGAATGCTCCGTCAATTGAATAATTTGGGTCAAGGGCCCTACCACGTCCAAGACCTATCAATTCCTTTCTTGGGATCCCTCATATACTTGGAGAAAAAGGTACATAGTTTCTCATCAATTTCAGGCGTGTGTGCCACCTTCCCCTTCAGTGAGGGCCTGGGGCATTCTCCCCTCATCCTATTCCTGACCTCCCTTTCAAGGGGTTGATGGATTTTCCCCACCACATACTCTGCCACTTTGGCGTCAGGTGTCCACTCTGCCGACCTAGGATGGTAAATTTGGGTAGGCTCGAACATGTCCGAGTGGACCCCGTCCCCAACCGGGGACTGAGAGGAGTGGGACTCTGGACGCCAGGGACGCCCCGAGTCCTTATCCTCATCGGAGGAGAAATCGTCCTCCGATACACCCTCTCCTTCTAAGGGAAACCCGCCGTCGGGGTCTACAATAGTGGTGACAGTGTCGCAATTTTCTCCGGGACCCTCCTCCTCCCGGCAGGGTGCATGTTTTAGCGTTCGCGCACTCTTGAGGACGGTCTCTGTAAGTTTATCAAATCCTTCCAAGTGCCCCGCGTTATGCTTAACGGCCCTTTTATTCCCCATCTGGGAGCTACTTGGACCCGCCACCACCAGATCTGGGTCACTGAACACCCCAGGGATGCTTTTCGCCAGCTTATCAACCTGATCCCTAAGAGGAGCCAGCGCCCTAGAAATAGCCAGAGAGAGGGCTTGGTCCACTGCTGGAGGGAGAAGTTGGGGGCCATTCCTCCTCCACTTCCTGGTAGGAGGAGTAAAATGGTCTTCTGGAGAAGACATGATAGCAGAGGGTGTGAGCACAGAACAAATGCCCTTAAAATCCTTAAGACAGCCCCCTCGCCGGTGCTCCAACAGCTGGGCTTTCCCGAAGCTGTTATAAGAATAGACTGAGGCGCAATACCAATTACCACCACCAGGTGGCGCTGGTCACTAACGTGGCCGTGTGGGGAAATCACCGCATAGCGGTGTCAAAATTAGGCGAGGGTTGGTCGGGAATCAAGCGGACAGTAAAGGAGTGACCGGATTCCCAAACGCGCGTAAAGACCAGCGGGAGCGCTCGACGGAGCTGCCTCGCTCGGACCAGACGCGCCTGACAGGATCTCACCGCGCGCAGAGCACACAGCGGGAGAAACTGCGAGGGGAGAACGCGCTCGGGCAAGAGCCTGCTGCGCAGGGAATATGAAACAATACCAAGGCAATAATGCTAATAACGTGCACAAGAAACCGCTATACAAACAGCAACAACGTCAGATTAAGCCAAGAATGTAAGGAATGCACTTATCTGACGAGCAGTGAAGAAAGAGGAAGCGGAAGGGACGTCACAATATTATATACGATGGACTGTGATATGATTGGACTATAGTTGCCTTGGAGACTACCCCCTAATGGTTCATGGGTTTTGTAGTCTTTTGTTTAATGATTGTTGTGTTACGTTTTCTTTGAACTGCTATGCAAATAAAGTGAGGAAAGATATGCATAATCCTCGCCTCCATCCTGCCATAGAATTCATTAAACTTTATTTGATCTGATTTAGAAACATAGATCATAAAAGTGTACATAAAAACAGTAAATCCTCTTTCCTAATACAATACAGTGAGAATTAATTAAAACCAGTAGGTAAAAACGGGTGTTACAAAGCCCGGTTCAGAGCAACTTCAGGTTAACAGAATCGTAAAGTTCAATGTTTCGCAAGATCAATCTCATGTACTTCGTGCAAAATACGCAATAAGGGGTCCAAGTAAGATGTAACGCTCCAATACCTGACCAGTTTGCACTGTATATAACTGCAGAAAAACTAACAATAAAAAGTGTTTTGCACACTTCTGTCATTGGGCTATATGTGGGCTACATCTGGGTGATATTTGTGCTACATTTGGGCTCTTTTTTCTCTGGTGGCCATCTTGGGAGACTTATTTGTTATGAAGTTTCCTAATTTCGTCATTTACTGCAGTCTCCTCAGTAGGAAATGCTTTCAGTTTTTACTTTGATTCCATCAAGAAGGCATTCAGATGTGTCACACATTTGCCATAAATTCAGAATGTTAGCACTCTAGTTGTTCATTAGATCACTGTAGTAAAGCTACTGCTCACCAGGGAGTTAACTGGAAGTCTACTGCTGGTATTGAAAGTGATTGTTTCAGTCTGCATGTCAGAATTTTCTAATGAAATAGAAGAGGATTTGAGATCTCACTTAAAACATGCCCTAAATTTTCTTTCTGCAGCACTAACCATAATTTCTATGGCAAAATGAACCCCCTCATTTTGTTCCTTTTTAAATTAAATGTTTTAAGTGTTACCAGTTTATTGCAATCAAGATGGCTTCAGGTGTGCCATACTTTTGTCATAAGTAAGACTGTTAGCGCTCTAGTTGTTCTTTAGAACACTCTGGGAAGCTGCAGTAGAACACAAAGGCAGCAACTGACAGGCTGCTCCTGTTGAAATATAACAGGAAGATATTTGAGATCTCACTTAAAACATGTCCTAATTTTTCTTTCTACAGCACTAACCATAATTTCTATGACAACATGAACCCCCTCATTTTGTTCCTTTTTAAATTAAATGTTTTAAGAGTTACCAGTTTATTCCAATCAAGATGGCTTCAGGTGTGCCATAATTTTGTCATAAGTAAGACTGTTAGCGCTCTAGTTGTTCTTTAGAACACTCTGGGAAGCTGCAGTAGAACACAAAGGCATCAACTGACAGGCTGCTCCTGTTGAAATATAACAGGAAGATATTTGAGATCACACTTGAAACATGTCCTAATTTTTCTTTCTACAGCACTAACCATAATTTCTATGACAAAATGAACCCCATCATTTTGTTCCTTTTTAAATTAAATGTTTTAAGTGTTACCAGTTTATTCCAATCGAGATGGCTTCAGGTGTGCCATACTTTTGTCATAAGTAAGGCTGTTAGCACTCTAGTTGTTCTTTAGAACACTCTGGGAAGCTGCAGTAGAACACAAAGGAATCAACTGACAGTCTCTGCCCTTGTTGGATGTACATGTTTTACTGAGAATGTCAGACTTCATTCTCACATGACTGAGAAAGATAATGTGAATTTACAGAAAATATGCTCTCATTTTAGCTTCTGGAGTACCTTCCAAAACTGTATGGGACAAGCATGTGAAAATAGTTTTCTCTCAAACATGATTCATGATATCCCAGCAGAAGGTTTTTCACAGGGTAAAATCACCTTAGAACACACACAATTCCTGAAATTAGTATGGTACCATCAACAAATGAATTCTAATGTAACTAAAGTCTGTTATCACCCTTTATAGTTCTCCTTTTGGTAACCCTCAAAATCTTCGATTCACTACAATGCATTTCAATGGGGTACTATCATTTATATTGGTCCCAAGATGGCTGCCAGCAATTCCAGGATGAAGTGCTGACAGCCAATCAGATCTCACGATGACATGTGTGGTTAGGCTCCGCCCAGATATATATGTGTTTTCTTTTTCAAATTTCTCAGGAACTACTGAACGGATTTACACCATTTAACCAAAAGGCACGACTCTGAAACAAGGGCTACCTTTTTGCCAAATGTGGCGTAATTCCGTTCAGCAGTTCGGGCAGTAGCTGCAATGAAAGTTTCCTATGGAAAATTACATGGGGAAAACACGTTTTGGGACCCCCCTTTTTTCTCAGCCCCCGCTTGCCGAATCACCCCGACACTTTCAGGATAGGAGCGGACCAGAGCGGGCCATAAGTTTTGAAAATTTCGCGAAGATTCGTCAACCGGCGCCAAAGTTATTTCAAATAGAATGTTGCAGATTTCCTATGGAAAATAGGTCCTAACTATAACTATCTACTGGCAACTGCCAGTAGATAATATATATATATATGTTATCTACTGGCGGTCGCCAGTAGATAGTTATAGTTAGGACCTAGGAAATCCGCAACATTCTATTTCAAATAACTTTGGCGCCGGTTGACGAATCTTCGCGAAATTTTCAAACTTTGTGGCCCGCTCCGGTCCGCTCCTATCTTGAAAGTCGCTCCATATTTACAAGAATGTGGTGCAGCCTTGCGTTTCCCCCTGCGATGGCGCTAAGTTTAACAACTTAGGGCCAACGCAGGCACCCATGCACCAAAGTGCAAGGGTGTCTGTGTGCAGGGGAGGATTGGCTATGTGTAGGAAGTTGTCCCTTCCTGCACATAAACAATCCTAAAATGCCATTTTGTAACTTTCATGTGTTCTGCTTCATGCAGCACACATGAAAGTTACAAAATGGCATTTTTAAAAAAAGGTTTGTTTATGTACAGTAAGGGACACCTTCCTGTACATAATTTTTTTTTTTTTTAAATCGGCAAAATACGAGCTGGGTGCGCGGATCCAGCCGATAAAAAAAAAAAATGAAGCGCGGTCTCCCGTGCTTCATTGTTAATTGGCCCCCGGGTGGGCCAAGTCCCGGGGGCATGCGGGGGTTTATAGAAATAATGTGGGGGGCCTCTAAGGCCCCCCAAGCCCCGGGGACCGCCACCCCCAGGGCTTCTTTTTTTATAATTAAATTACCTGTGTGGGGGGCTCGAGCCCCCCCCACACACCCCGGGGACCGCCACCTCCACGGGGCTCTAACAATTTGAATGTGGGGGTCCGTTTCGGACCCCCGAGCCCCAGGGACCTCCACCTCCCCGGGGCTTTGCACATGTTGGGAGGGGGGCCGCGCGGCCCCCCTCCTGGAGCCAGTGATGGCCCTGGGGACCACCACCCCCCAGGGCCGGCTCCTGCAGTGTCCCAGGGTGCTCACCCCCGGGACACTGTAGTTTGCTATGACGCCTGTATCCTGTCAAATATGCGTATTTTATTGACGGGAGAGGAAGTAGGTAACGCAGCTGAGGCCCCCTCAATTTATCGGATGGTTTTCGGACCAGAGGTTAATCATTGTCTGTTCAAGAGAGTCGATGGCAGTTATTATAAAAGAACCCATTTCAAGGTGTTGGAAACTGCCTTTAAAGTCTGGAGTATGATCCCCAGAAAATTTCAGATACCAGGGTTAACATTCTATACACCTATGAATGCTGCAGGACTACTCCCATCGGTATTTTGGGATTATGTGGCAACTCAGTGGAGCTTAAAAGGAATCACTACATTGGGGGATCTGTTTCAGGCCGGGGGGGTTTGTCTGTCGTTTTCACTTTTGATGGATAAATATAATTTATCTAAAAATAACTTTTTCAAATATTTGCAATTACGGGACTTTCTAAGCAAAAATGTGAATAATAATAATATGGTGCCATATAAAATAGTTGAAGCCATTAGGTGTCAGGGGAAAATTGGGTCTCTATATAAAATATTGTTAACTGAGAGACCAGATGATCTAGATAGACAAAATACTAAGTGGGCCAATTTGCTGGGAGATAGCTCGGTTTCTCTAGAAAAATCAATTGATATGGCAGGGGAAATTCTCCTTGCAGCTAATCTTAAAGCACAACATTATAAAACACTCTTTAACCTCTACCATACCCCGGCAAAGATGCTAAAATGGGGGGTGAACATAATGGGAAATGTTTTCGGTGTGGAGCGGATGACGCCGATATTCTCCACATCTTTTATGTATGCTCCAATTTGATTCCTCTAATAAAAGATATGGAGAGATTTCTGACTGAAGTAACTGGGACACCTATAAGAATATCGGCTTCCATGATGCTGTTAGGTATTGGAGAGGAGTCCATTCAGGGTAGACCAATGTTTAAATTTCGCTATTTGATGTTTATGGCTACAGCAGTAGCCCGGTTATCTATAGCATCTGTTTGGCTGCAACCACAGGCTCCACCCTTTGAATTTTGGCGGGCTAAGTTTTTCAATACATTTAATATGGAATTTAGCTTGTATTCCGTTAAAGGGCCAAGAAAACGGAAAATTGGTCTTTTGGTATGGGGAGCAATGATTGATTATTTGACGGATTCTTGAGTCTATCGAGCTAGTGATATGTGCTTAAAGTCTTAAAACTACATGTAAAGTTTTATTTGGTGGGGTATTCTGGACATCGATGATTTGTTTAGAGGCGAGAATTGAAATGTTTGTTTTATTATGATTTTTTTCTTTATGGCTGTACATATTTATGAACTTGAAACTGTGGATAAAAAAAAAAAAAAAAAAAAAAAGGGACACCTTCCTGTACATAAACAAACCATGGCATTTTGCTTTTTCCATATGTGCTGCACAAGACAGTACACATGGAAAAAGCAAAAACGAGGAGAAATAATGCATTTCTCCTCATTTCGCCAACTTAAGACCAGGATTTTCCTGGTCTTAATTTTGTCGCTGCCTCCTATGTACGCCACCCTTGTACATAGGGGGCAGCGCCAAATACAATGGGTGTTGCGGTGGAACGCCCACCACAACACCTACTGCACGCCCATTTCACGCTAACCATAGCGTGAAAGGGTGCCTTATGTACAAGGCAGCGTTAAGCCACGTTAAGTGGCTTAACTCTGCCTTGTACATAAGGTGCAGCCCCTATCGCCACCACAACATCCGTAAAAGTGACGTTATAGTGGCGATAGGGGCTTGTACATATGCCCCTAAGTTCTTTCTCCCTATCCCCTCCTCTCTTCTTTTGGGGGATTTGGGCAATATAGCTATACTTAAGGTCAGTGGGATTGCTTTGATGACATTTCTCAAAAGGCCTAGCTATTGCATAGCTTTGGTCATTGTTGGTAATGGCTTGGATGTGTTGTAACCCACGTGGGTGCAGATAATGTAGTACTTCCTACATAGAGTTTCTCACAGGGACATTTCAGTATATAAACAACTAAACTAGATTTACATGTCAGATTTCCCCTTATTTTTATAGTTTTGTTAAAAGCAGTGGTCACTGTGAATAGGTTTTCACCATTTCTACATGCCTTGCATTTGGAATATTTTCTAAATACGTCCCTTGACTAGGCCTGGGCGGAAAACTACGCTACGCTCGCGTAGTTTGCGCAACTACGCGCTACACGAATTGCACGTAGCACAGTGCAAAAACGCGTAGCGGGCATTTTTTGCTTGCTCGCAGTCCTCAACGTCAAGTTGGCGACCGCGAGCGAGCAAAATGACATCCCGGCGAGACTTTTTCCTCGTTCGTGATCAGCAACATCAAGTTGCCGATCGCGAGCATGGAAAATAAACCTCCCGGCGAGATTCTCAACGCGGGGAGGTCAGGTTTCTCATTGCGAGTGGTCGCATATGCTCGCGACCGCTCGCAATGAGAAACTACCAGTCCGCGTTGAGAAAACTGCCGCTCGAGTACAAATCTACTCGAGCGGCAGAAAACGACCGCTTGTACTGTGCAAGATGCCATTTGCAATGATTGCACAGTGCGGACAAGCATCCGGCACTGTGCAATCATTGCGAACAGCATTTCCTACTGCACTACGCAGTTCGCGTAGTGCTACGCGTAGCTCGCGTAGTGCGAAATGCACTTTACGTAGCTACGCGTAGCACTACTACGCGAACTACGCCCAGGGTTACCCTTGACATAAGCCAGGTTCTGTTGTCATTCTGGGTAGTAAAATATCTTCTGACCGATAATCCCTTAACAATTTAGATTTTCTATTTGTGATTTGTGGTTATTTCATCATAATTGTACCACTGACAGGGTCCTGCTTTACTAAATGCCAATGCTTACATAAGATCTCCCAGAGTCTAGCATGTTCTATGTTAAAAGTAGTGATGAATCTATGCGACTCATCCTTGGTGAATGTTTTCTTCCTAGATGTTTTAGAGGAGATGAATAGAGCCACTTCTCTATACCTTACTCTGACTTTTTTAGATGCTGCTTCTAGTATTGATTGTGAATAGCCTTTCTGTATGAAGCGACCTGTCATTTCCTTCTCATTTCTACTATATATTCTTCTAGGGTGCTACACGCTCTCCTAGCATGATAAAACGGAGTCATCCATACAGACACTCATACACCCACTGATTCACCAATACAGCTTAGTATATATATTTAACACTCATAAACGTTTCAATAACACTCACTGGATGATGTCATCACTGATGTCATCAGTGATGTCATTTTAGATGTCATCAGTGATGTCACTGACCATGTCCTGAGTGATGAAATATGTGAGGTTATAAGCAGTGCATTGCTGGGGCTTGTGTTATAGTTAACTCAGGTAACTATAACGGCTGAATTTCTCTGGTTTTGTACAAGTGAAATCTGACCCTAACTATAACGTCCCTGTAACGTTTTTTTTTTTTTGTGAATTTCTAAGTTTTTTTAAATTCTATTTGCTAACTATAACGTGCTTGTAACCTTTGTTTTTTCAGTGAATTTCTAAGGTTTTTGAAATACTAATTCCTAACCATAACATCCTTGTAACCTTTGTTTTTTTTTTAGTGAATTTCTATGTTTTTTAAACCAGCAGTTATGTTTGCAGAGCGGTGGAGAAACGGGGCTAGGCCTCCCAACAGCTTTCAGGATGTTCGCTGTGTAGGACTTAAAGGCGGGACCAGGAGGGCTTCTTGGCCCCCAAGGTCCCTCTGGAGCCAAGGGGACTTTATCCTTCAACTAGTAGTGTGCTGGGAGGCACGTTTGCAGAGTGGTAGAGAAGGGGGTGTGGCCTCTGACAATTTCTCAGCAATCCTGCTGTGTGGGACCTACTGGAGGTAACAGGAGGGGTAGTTGGTCCCCAAGGATGTGCTTGGGGGCCAACTACCCCTCCTGTTACCTCCAGCAAGTCCCACACAGTGGGTTTGCTGAGAGGTTCTCGGTGGCCACACGCTCTTTCTCCTCCACTCTGCAAACGAAACTCCTGGCACAGTACTATTTGGAGGATGAAGTCCCCTTGGCTCTTAAGGGTCCTTGGGGGCCAACTAGCTCCCCTGTTACCTTCAGTAAGGCCCACACAGCTGAATTGCTGAGAGGTGGTCAGAGGCCATGCCCCCTTTCTCCACCACTCTGCAAATGCGCCTCCTGATGCACTGCTGCTTGGTAGATGAAGTCCACTTTGTCCTGAGGCCCTCAGGAGGCAAGGGGACATCATCCCCACACTAGCAGTGGACCAAGAGGCACGTTGGCAGAGTGGTGGAGAAAGGGGTGTGGCCTCTGACCAGCTCTCAGCAATCCCACTTTGTGGGGCTTACTGGAGGTAACAGGAGGTCTTTTTGGTCCCTAAGGACCTTCAGCAATCAAGGGGACTTCATCCCCCACTCAGCAGCCACTCAGAAGGTGCGTTTGCAGAGTGGTGGAGAAAGGGGGTGGGGCCTCGGCGATTTGCTGGCTGTTTTTTTTTAAACTATTTTTTGGGGGAAGGGGGTTGTGTGGCCCCCTTCCCCGGACCATTTTGGTCCCTGGGGACCCCATCCCCCAGGGCCTTATTCATTTTTAATAATGCTCCACAAAAAGGAAGGGGGGCATGGCAGCCCCCTCCCGAGGCTGATTTCAGCCCCAGGACCCCATCTCCCAGGACCAGCCCTTCATATATATATATTTTTTTAAAAGAGAGGGGGGGCCATGCAGACCCCCCTCCCCAGGCCTATTTCGGCCCCTGGGACCCCATCCCCCAGGGCAAGGCCTTTCCCTTTTTAAAAAAAAAAAGTAAAATATAGGAAGGGGGGCCATGTGGCCCCCTTTCTTGGGCCAATTTTGGCCCTGGGGACCCCATCCTCGGCACCTGCCCCGTAGTTAATATTTTTTATATTGGAGGGGTGTTGCGTGTCCCCTCGCCTGAGGCCAATTTCGGCCCCGGAGACCCCATACCCCGAGACCAGGCCTTAACCTTTCTTTTAAAAAAAGTTGGTAGGGGGGCCATGCAGGCCCCCCTACCCGGGCCAATGTTGCTCCGGGACCCCATCCACCGGGGCATAGCCAGGTCGTTGGGGACTGCAGGGGGACCCTCAAGGTCCCCGCGGTCCCTGCCGGCTCTCTGCCTCCTGTGGGAGCCGGCATTGCTTTTGAGCAGAGGGAACTGCTAACATGCAGCTCCATCTGCCCAAAAGCAAACCTGCTCTGCTTTATGGAAGCAAGAGCATTTTTCCTGCTTTTGCTTCCATGAACCGGAGCAGAGTTTGCTATGGGTTAGCGGGAGCAATGCTCCCACCAAGCCATAGCAAATTGCAATGTCCTGGGGGTGGGCACCCAGTGACATTGCTGGAGACGGCCCTGGGGGGTGGCAGTCTCCAGGGCCATGGAGGGCTCCTAGTTGGGGGTCGCGTAGCCCCCTCCCATCTACTCTATAGCCCCGGGGAGGTGGTGGTCCCCAGGGGTCTGCAACGGACCCTGTCTTTACTTAATTTGTGCCCCGGGGAGGTGGCGGTCCTCGGGGCTGCGAGGGGGCTGTGTGGCTGCCATGCATTTGAGTACATTAGCCCCAGGGAGGTGGCGGTCCCCGGGGCCGCCCACGCATTATGTTGTAATGTAGCCCTGGGGAGGTGGCGGTTTCTGGGGCAGCGTGGGCATTAGGCCCCCCCACATTTTAATATTTTAGCCCTGGGGATGTGGCGGTCCCCGGGGCTGCTTGGTGGGGCTCCAGCCCTCCCACACATTTTAATATGCATATAGCCCCGGGGAGGTGGTGGTCCCCAGGGCTGCAGGGGCCCATGAGGCCCCTGCATTATGAATTCAAATTGCCCCCGGGACCTGGCCCACCTGGGAGCCAAATTAAACAAAGTGTGGGAGCCCGCACTTCATTTTAAAAAACAATTTCATCAGGATTCGCTGATCCACCGCAACTTCCACCCAATTTTTTTTTTTTTATTATTTTTGGGCCCTGGGGGTTCCCTGTGGGTCCCCTTCAAGTGGCCCAGGGAGTCAGGGTGTTTCTACCCACCCCCTTTTCCTTTTTGCACCTTTTTTCCTGTGACTCGGTTCAACCGAGTCACAAGATGGCTGCCAACACTTCCTGGTTTGAAGGGTTGGCAGCCAATCAGATCCCATTCACGGGATCGGGAGGGTTCGCGGATGCACCGTGGCCACAGTTGTATATCTGAGAAATCTTAAAAATTCTCAGGAACTACTGAACAGATTTACACCATTTAACAAAAAGTGTGCTTTCTGGACTAAGAGCTACCTTTTTGCTAATTGTGGTGTAATTCCGTTAAGCAGTTATGGCTGTAGCCGTGTCTAAAGTTTCCTATGGAAATTAACATGGAGAAAAAGCGTTTTGGGACCCCCCTTTATATCAGCCCCCGCTTGACGGATCACCCAGAAACTTTCAACACAGCAGCTGAAGTGAGTGGCATATTAGTTTTTGAATTTCGCGGATTCGTCAAATGACGCCAAAGATATTGGCAATTGAAAAAACGTTCTTCCTATGGAAACTAGGTTCTAACTATGACTACCTACTGGCGATCACCAGTAAGTTTATATATATATATAGTTTTATATAGTGCAAAGTCGACCCGAAGGTATCAGAGGGCTTTACATGAGCACCAGTTGTGTTACAGACGACACAGGGAGATTAAGTGAATTGCCCAGAATCACAGGATGTTGAGCCATTAGGCCACATCCTCTTCCCAATATATATATAGCAAGGCAGGGGATCCTGTCGAAACGCGGTACAACAGCACAGTACTTAAAGGAATACAATTGTACTATACCTGAGCCAGCAGTGTCGGTGTCCGGCTTCTGCAGAGGACCCGGTGGTGGTTTTGATATGTGTGTGTGTATATATATATATATATATATATATATATCATAGCCTTGCAAACTCTCACAACCTCCTCCCGGCGAAGAGAGGGTGGCGGACCCAGGATACTTTGGCAAGATGTTTTTATTTAATCCTCACTCCTCACAAAACGATGACGCGTTTCGGGCAACAAGTGCCCTTGTTCACACATATATATATATATATATATATTCACTGAACAAAACAAGAGTTATAAGTTAGGCAATAGAATTAAAATAAAATCTTAGAAATTCACTGAAAAAAAATAAAGGTTACAGGGACATTATAGTTAGGCTCAAATTTCACTCGTACAAACCCAGAGAAATTTAGCAGTTATAGTTACCTGAGCTAACTATAACTTATGCCCCCCCAATGCACTGCTCATGACCTCACATATTACATCACTCATGACATGGTCATTGACATCTCTGATGACATCTCAAATGACATCACTGATGAGGGCTATTGTGGCAGAAGCCACCCAGTCCAGAGATATTTGCAGTGTGAGGTTCTTTTGAAGGTGATCCAATGGAGGAATGGTTTCTCAGGTAGGTTGCTCGGGTTTCCTCATCTATGTTTGCATCAAGTGATTTAGTAGGACCCTTTTCTATCTTGTTGATCATTTTCCAATTTGTTTTTGACTTTTTTAATTTACTAACGTAAATAATTTTTGCCCAGTACAGATTGTAGTAATATTTCTTAGCCTTCCATACTGCTTTCTTACATGCATGACACTGCATTCTCACCCTAGTTTGTTGCTTCTTTTGGGTATGATCCTGTTGTAGTAGTCTGTACTCTCTATTTAGGCACTCTTTTGATATTGGAGGCACTTTGTCAACCAATTTTTTTTCATCTATCCATGACTCTTTGGCTGGGAAGGGTCTTCCTACTATAGATAGAAAGTACTGTCTCACAAAACCATTCCCATGTGAGGAGTTAAGTGGTTTTCCTTTCAGTACGTTCATACAGTTAATATTTTCTTCTGTATCCATTCCTGCCATCTCAGCCTTATGAGGTTATCCATTGTTGCGACTGAAATAAAAATGTTTGATGTGATGTGCAGTTGTGTAAATTTTGCAAAGTATTTGAAAAGAGCCAGAGAAGCAATGGAATTCAGTGATGCACTAGTAATATTGTAGGTAGGCCATCAAGGGAACAGAGTTATTAGACCAGGTCTCATCGAGGTACTTTTGTTCAACTGGCCTTGTGGGTTCCCTGTATCCGGGCTGCGCTCTACCCTGGTCAGCCTGAACTTTGACTTTGTCCTGGTCCGGTGCAACCAGGTATCTCAATAAGCACATATTGCTTCTAAGTGCTATTTTTACATTTATTCTTTAAAAATTCATATCTCGACTTCTGCACATTGGATTTAGGTCATTTTGGTCTTGTTTTATTTATTAAATTAAGTTGTATTTGTCTAATCTGGTGTGGATTCTTTTTGTGTGGTGTTTTTACTCCTTTACTGTTTGAAGTGTTGCACAAATACTTTACCCATTGCCTATAAAATTAAGCCTGACTGCTCTGGGCCAAGCTACCAGAGGGTGAGTACATGATAATTTAGAGAGTGTTTTGACTTACCCTGACTAGGATTGTTGTCCTTGCTTGGACTGGGTGCATACCTCTGCCGACCAAAAACCCAATTTCTAACAGTCTGGGTGAACTTAAAATATACTGGTATAATAGGCATAATTTCTGGATTTTCATGTGATGCGAAATTTCCAAATTTACATTATTAAATCACATTGTGTAATTTCAGTGATGTTCGTGGCAAAATTGCAGGGTGGGAGCAATTGAATCACCAGATCGCCAATGGCTGTTGTTCATTTCAATTGTGTTTTTTGCTTTCATTGTTTTTTGGCTAAATTCATCCTCACAATAAAAATTTATGTGAGGACGCTTTTTATACTACAATATAGCTCTAAATGATGGATTTGTATTTCGTACAATTATGTAGAATTTTGCACAACTTTCTCAAAACTTCATATATTGTGCGAAAGCAAATGACCTACATAATAAGATAACAATATTAATGATAATTAATTATAATTTTGAACACTAGATATTTAAAAGTATAAAATAAATAAACAATAACAATAGTAAATAAAGATATACTAGAAAAACATATCATCCAAAAATACCATATAATCGATATAAAAAAGGATGATTTAAATTAAAGTAACATTTAAAATTAAATAAAAAAACTTATCTCAAAAATATTCCTAAATAAATTAATGCAATCAAATTTACACTTGGACGGGGTCAAAATCTCTACTCCCACTCCAAATTGATGAACAGTAGGGAACGTTTTGGATTTTGGAGCACCCAGATTTACAATCCCATTACAAAGTGAGAAATGTAATCCTTGCTTTGTCCCTCTAGACCCAATGTGCAGGGTTCCATGAGCAGAATAAATGTTGGCAACCGCACCAGTGATGAGCATTGGCTAGGCCTTTCACCATCTCAGCTCAATGGACAGAGGGGGATCCTCTAAGCCGCCATGACATATGACCCACTGGCTTAAATTTGGCTGCCAATGGAAACATCCTTTGTTGACTCAAGTTAGTGCAGGATACACCAAACGAACCTGACAGAGAAAAACTTAGAAAACTGTTATGCTTACAAATTCTGAACATGCTTCACACCTAAAAGAATCATATCCAAGTGTCCCGCCTCTCATCACAATTTTGCAGTTAATGTTTAAGATAAGACTAACGTACTGTGGTTTGTGGTAAAATAGCATCACTGTAGCTGCTCTGGAGGAAAAATAACCATTGAAGAAGTGTTGCTCTTAAGCTAGTGTCCTCTCTGAACTAAAGCCATTCCAGATCTGGCAAAGATAGCTTTCTGATTTATGCCGGTCACAGCAGGTATGCTGTCTCCTGATGATTAGCCCTACATCCAAAAACCTGATAGTTGTCTAGTTTATGAGTACAGGGTAATGAAGAATTCCAAACGCCCTGCAAAGGAAAGTTACTGAATTGGAAAACACAAACAAATCTCATGAGACAGTACATCAAACAAAAAATAGATGTTATGAAAATGATCTAGAATAGATGGTAATTGAGAAATTACCTTCACATTGAAGATAGTATCTGGTCTATTATGAACAAAGATGGATTTCAAATAGAGGTTTTAATAATTAAGTGGCTTGAAATCATCTGAAATGATGGTCTACTTTGAAAACTATTTCCAAATAGAAACAGTCCCTTCCATTAATGACCAGTCCTCCGTGCGGACTTTGAAATCTGATGGACAATCTCTGTACCAACATATGACATGTGAGAGGGGCCTTTCCCTGTATTGACATTCTTCTGGTTTTGTAGTACTGTTTATCGAATAGCACACCAGAATGGATATGATGGGCCAGTGGCACTTCTATACCTGTAGCACCAGTACAGTGTATGTGTCTTCTCACATCTTATTGAGAGATAGAGACACAGTGCAGCACAATGTTGGCTGGAGTGTACAATCCCTAGCAGGACAACAAGAACGCAATGTATTATGTAATCTACATGGCGTGCAGCTCGCCGAGCCCCTAACCAGAGTTTGAAAAGGTCCGCCTCTATAAAGTACGGTACCAGTTGAAGTATGTTACTGCCGGCAGTGGAGAAGGCCAAATAGATGATCCAAAGGTGCATTCCCTCAAAGCAGTGTGCGGGGCTTTGGGTACAGGCAGGAGGGATGCACTATTTTAATCCTGTCCATTTTTTTTTAGATACATGCATCTCTACAAACATGAGCATTACTCCTAATTTAAGGACAAGTGATTCTCCCATTTATAATGTTTAATATTTGCCAAATAGGGATGAGGTACCTAACACTAGTTTCAAATTTAGCATGGGGCCAATGTGAGTGTTATCTCTGTACGATGGAGAGATTTCTTCGAGATTCGAATAGCAAAAGCTGATACAGCTGCTCTAGGTTCTCCATGTTGAAGATTTGATATGTACTTAGATATGTTTAATGTCACATGGCTTGCATGTCTGTTTACCATTCATATAACCCTGCTCTCCTGACAAAGACATGAATAACCTGATGACCCTATCTTCCACAATGCAGGACTAATTTTCTCTTATGTGAATGTTAAGTATTATTATACTTTGCCAGTGCACGAAGAAGTCACTTCCCCGTGTAATGTGTGGCATCATATGTGACTATTTGGAGTCCGGATTTGGTAGTATTAAAACTGGTCTTTTTCATGTTGCATGATCACCTGTGTTTGTCAAATGTGGGGCCACCAATAAGATCACAGACCAAACCGACAGAGACACAGATTACTTGTGGACACAATTTCTACAAAAGGAGCCTGCAAGTTAAACATAAGTATGGAACATTAGAACAAAATAAGGGGCACTCCTTGCAGCATGTGGACCCACAACATTACAATAATAGTTTGATTCCCTATTAGTATATGCAGGACCAGCACCACATTTATGTCTACTACACAAGTTACATAAGGAATCGAGAACCTGCGAACGGTGCTGTTATGTCTCTTTATCCATCATAATGGAATAAAGAGAAACCTCTTATCTCACTTTTGAAATCCCAAGGTGTATAACTGCAGGGAAGTGCCTCCCCTCGGTATGGCCATGAAGAAAAATGTAACCCTTAATTGGATACGTTTGAACACTTAATAACAATGATAACATTCACCTTTCAAATGTGGAGTAGTGTGCTCACAGTGTTAAAAAATATTGGGGTTTGGGACACGCACGTGTGTGCTTTTGCTGTGTTCAGTTCTATGGTGGTGCACATTAATTTCTCAGAATTTGGATGAATTAGGCATCGAGAGTGGATTCTTCCCTTTTTTTTTTTATTGATTCAATCCAAAGCAAGTAACAATCAACTATTGCAATAATGATTTTAGTGCCCAGTTACACACTCATAAACAACACGGCAGTTTGACAGTATGCGGGGCCGTCCACTAGTAAAAAAAAAAAAAAAAAAAGGGATACCTAGCAAAATAGCAGAGTATACAAAAGAATTACAACTTGGCCCTCTCAGCTCATATGCTCTATCATGGGCCCCCATATCAGAGTCCCCAATTTTTGCCTTTTCCGTGATTTCAAACAATAAAGGCTATATTCCAAATTGTAAATATTATAGAATTTAGCCCGCCACATTTCAAACGATGGGGCATCCTGCTGCAACCAAGCTGATGCAACACAAGGCCGTGCTACCGCCACAGCTAGAAATTTAAAATATCTAAATGGATAGCTTGGTTGGCCCTGTTTAAGGGCATCACCAACCACTGTTAGCATTACATCAGCTGTTATATGGACATCGACCCCTGTGATTTCCCTCAGGAACTCCTCAATGTGTCCCCGCCATTGCATTAAATGTGTACAATCAAAAAAAATATGGATAATACCTGCCATCTCTGTAGCTCATCTAAAACATTTCCCATCATTTGAACTCCCCCATTTCGTCATCCGCACCGGCGTGTAATACAAGTTGAAGAGTGACTTAAAGTGTTGGGCTTTCAGGTTGGTGGACAACAAGATTATCCCCGCAATATCAATTGATTGCTGCATGTAGACACCATACTGTCCTAGCCGTATACTCCATTTCCGATCTTGGACTTCCAAATCATCCTGCTGAGTGTCCATTAAAATACCATACATTGCCCCAATTTTCGCCCCTCATTTAATTGCCTCCACAAAAGGACTAATTTCCATCCCAGCCGATTTATGATGTTTCTACAGATAGTCCCAAATTTGCAAAAACTTAAAGAACTCATTTTTTTTGCAGACTGTATCTGTCAGCCAAGTCTAAAAATGACACAAGTATTCCACCCTCATATAAGTCTCCTAATAACCTTATCCCATTAACCCTCCATCTCTCCATCCTTGACTCCCAAAATATAGGAGGTAATATAAGCGTTGAGTTAATAGGTGTATAAAAACAAATCCCCGAGATGGATAACATCTTACGAACAATCTTCCAGACCTTATATGCTGCCAACACAACCTTGAAGCGTGTTTTTTTTATAGTAGCTTGGCTCCAAGAACTTAAATAGAGAATTTCTAGCAGCTGAACCCAGTAACATCTGATAAATTGATGGTGTTTCTGCTGATAAGGCCACTTCCTCCCCTGTTAACAATATCCGCATATTTTGAAGCAGACACACATAATAATAAAACATGAAACTAGGCACAGCCCATCCCCCCCTATCTCGTGGTAGCATCATAAATGTGAACGCCCAATGTGCTTTCCTTTGCCCCCACAAAAACCTATCAGCTATGGATTGCAATTTTTGTAATTGTGTTCTAGTCAACTCTAGAGGAACCGCCCTGAAGTAGTACCTAACTTTAGGTAGAATAGTCATCTTGAGCACATTGCATCTCCCCACCAGTGAGAGATGCAAGCACTCCAACCGATCCAATTGTTGTTGAATCCCTGAGACTATACCTCCCCAGTTGACCTCTATTAATTCCTGCAGTGACATCCTGATTCTAATACCCAAATACTGAGCTTCCTCAGTTACCCGAACATCTCCAGGGCAGGCCGCTTGATTACAAATAATTTGAGGTTTTTTGGGGTTTAATATATACCCTGACGCCTCCCCAAATAAATTGGCCAAGCGTTCTATCTCTACAGCTGCCTGCTCTGGGTCTGCCGGTGCCACTGCAACGTCATCTGCATAGGCTAAAACCCGCACCTGGTATTGCCCACAGGTCATGGAAGTGATCTTATTACTCTTTTCCAACATTGCCAAAAACGGCTCTATATACAGGGCGAATAAAAGCGGAGAGCAAGGACAGCCCTGCCTTGTTCCCCAACTAATACAAACAGGCTCTGATTCCTTGCCCATTACACAAATCCTAGCACACAGTGATTTATACATGATCTCTATAGCCCTAATAAAGTTTAAGCCAAACCCCATCTTGCGCATGAGTGCCCATAAGAAAGACCAGGAGACACGGTCAAACGCTTTCTCAGCGTCAAGAAAGATCAGACCGAGCCTAGTATGTTGCACATTAGCAGAGTCTATCAAAGTAATGACTCTACTAATATGATTGACCTTGCTCCTGCCAGGTATAAATCCATGCTGATGAGTAGATACCAAGGGCAAAATCACACGCGCCAGCCTTGTTGCTAGGATCTTTGCATATATTTTACCATCCGCATTTAACAACGAAATTGGTCTATAAGACCCTGGCAAATTTTGAGGTTTGTCTTTCTTTTTGAAGACAACTATATTAGCCTCGTCCCATGATGGTGGCGGATTCCCAGCCTGAGCCTCTTGAAAAGTGACCAACATATCCTCCTTAAGCACATGAAAAAGCATTCGATAAATCTCCAGTGGCAATTTATCAGGTCCTGCTGCTTTTCCACTAGCCAGCGATCATATTGCCTCCTCCAGCTCCTCCATGGTTATCAGTGCCTCAAGTGCTGCCTGTTCCTCTTGCCCTAAGCCGACTAACTCTAATTGCTGGAGACATGTCTTTAAAGCCTGATCGTGACATTCATTCTGTGTATACAGCTCTTTATAAAAGAGGTGTAATACTTCCAAAATGTCCTCTATAGTTTCAGCTATATTCCCAGCTGTATCGACCAATGCCGTTATTCTCTGTAAAGACTGTTTTACTCGCAACCGCTGGGCCAAACAGCGCCCTGTAGCCTCACCATATTCATATCTCTCCTCCTTATAAGCCTTATATTGACTAGCAATTTCCTTACTCCATACCCTGTTGATCTTAGCTTTGCAACAAGCTATCTTAGTTTGTATTTCCTTGACTTCCAACCCAATCCTAATCCCCTGTATAAGTTCCTGCTCTGCTTCCCTAAGATCCCCCAAGAATCCCTGCAGCAAAGTCTGCTGTTGCTGCTGCTTAGCCAAACCATAACTAAACGTCTCTCCTCTCAACCACGCCTTCAGAGCATCCCACACCATGGCACTAGAGGTAGATCCTCTATTTACATCCAAAAGTTGCGTAGCCCACGTTTTCATATGATCCATAAACGTGCTATCTAGTAAGAGCTTCCTATTGAAGGTAAAAGTCCTACCCAGCTTCGCTTGACTAATCCTATACATATCCAAAAGCAGTGGGCCATGATCCGCTGTGATCCTGGGCCACACCTGCATTTTTCCCCCCACAATAAGTGATCTAGACGTAAAAACATAATCAAGCCTAACTATTTTGTGGTGAGGATATGAATAAAAAGTATATCCGGGGTCCGGGTGATTAAGAGATGACCATACATCTATCAATCCATGATCGCTTATAAGCTGCCGTAGCGCTTTAAAGACTCTAGGTTTTCGACCCTCATATCTATCATAGTCAGAGTCCCAGATCTGACCTTCTACATGGATGTTAAAGTCTCCACATAATATCAGCGGGGTGTCCCACAGGGCCAGTTCTACATTTAACCCCTCTAGTATTGCTGCTTCGTCCATATTTGAGCCATGTATTGTGCATATTACCAGCTTAGTGTCCCCTACTGAACATTCAGCGATGGCCCACCTACCAAAATTATCTACCAATTTTCTCCCGGTCCCAACAATTCCTTGGCGGGCCAAAATCGCAACTCCTCTATTATTGGTAGTTTGTCGGGATGCCACAATCAGTGAAAATCCAAGCTCCTTTAGTACCATATGTTTACTCCAGGGTATGTGTGTCTCCTGTATACACAGGATGTCTGGTTTCATCAGTCGCAGGTCTGCCGCTACCCGCTGCCTTCTCCCAATATTGTTCAAGCCACAGACATTAAACGAACATATACGTAGCCCACAGGTTGTTATTTTACTTGCCATACCTATCACAACCAGCGGACCACATGCATGTCGAAACCTCCAAATATTATATAGTAATCATATACGCCAGCTTTCTCTTGCTTTGGATTGAGTTTTTTGATAGCCCCCCCACACCCCTCCTCTGCCACCCCCCCAGCCCCACACACCCCCCACCCCCAAAACACACCCCAACATGTGCCCCCCCATCCCCCACCACCCCTCTTCCCTCCCCCAAAACAACAGGCATTAGGGTCCATGGCCCTTGCGATGGGGAGTTTAGCTTCCTACCTGGTATATCCCCCCCCTCTCAATCAAAATTCTTTCCTTCTCTATTCCGAAGGTCAAACCGAGAAAAACAAACCAAGAAGAAAAAAAAAACGCTTGAGTAAATTACCTACAGCATTAAGGACCCAACACCTTATCCATGATTTAGCTAAACCTTTGTTCAAGTCCAGATCAGAGCATTAAGCTAAAGCCACCTATAGTCAAACTGCTAACATTTCAACTTAGATAGACAACAAATATTCCTTAGCCTGCACTTCTGATGTAAAAAAAGGCGTTTGTCCCTTGCATATAATTTTCAACGTGGCCAGTTTCAACAGGAAGGCTTGCGCCCCCTTGCCTTGGAATGGTGAAATTAATTGACGTAGTTGCCACCTCCTTTCCACCATGTGATGGCAAAAGTCAGGCCTGACAAAGAATTGTGTCCCCTTCCCCGCCCTCTTCCGATCTGGTCTTGCCAGATCATATACAGCCTGGCGTGCTAAAAAGTTATTCAGACAAATCAAAATCGCCCTTGGCCTAGAAGCAGACTGTCCATCTTTTACAATATATTATTTAAATGGAAACCTGTGTGCCCTTTGTATTTCACTAGCCCAATTCCATATTGAGAGTTCAGGGAAGGCTTCTATGAATAAATCCACCACGAATTTGCGTATATCCTGGCCCTCGACTCCTTCAGGAATCCCTAATATGCGCAGGTTGTTACGCCGTAGTCGATTCTCTAAGTCGACAATCTTTAATTGCACATCCTCCTTGTGTGAGCTCATAGCTGCAGTCATTGCCTTTTGGGCGACCATCTCATCCTCGAGCACCGAGATCCGTTCTTCTGCTTCAGTAATTCTTTCCGTGAATTCATTGCAGGCTTTGGCGATCCTCCGAACAGTATTCTGCAATTTCCGGCAAGCAGTGTGGGTTTTTAAATTCTCTGTACGAGTCTCGATTCTATGATCCAGAATACTTTGATATATTGATCCCAATGAGATTTCTTCAGCCGGTTTGCTTGGTACCTCTCCCATGACCGAGCCAACAACCCTTTCTCCTTCGGGTGACATCTCTAATGAAGAAGAAAAGTCCCATAAGGTACTCTCTCTCTCACCTATTTGCTGCCACTTTTCCTTAGTTACTCTTATTTTCTTACGCACAGTCAAAACATTGTTTTTTTCCTCATCAAGGTAGGCGCTGTTCTGCTCACTGCCTGTGCTCAATATTGAACCCTCATAGGATCTTGATTTAGTGCCTAGCTCACTTTCTTCCTCTGACGTATCCGAGGGATCAGACATTGAATTTTTTTCCCCACCAGAATCAATCTCTTTAGCAACGCCCCCATAAGCTCCTCCATGCTCTACCAAGTCCGGGGCTCGCTCAGCCACAGATCCCATGCCGGCCCCATTTTCTGTGACCTTAACTTTCTCCATTCTCTCGCTGATTCCCTTCAAAGTCAATTCGTGATTTGCTGCTGCCACCAACTCCACAACATCATCCCCCCTCTCTTGTGTATCACCTGAATTACTCTTGGGGTATTCCTCTGATGACAGCTGCCCCTGAGGTACATTGTCACTGATTCCCTCGAAGGTCAAATCACGGTTTACTGCTGCCCCCAACTCCACAGCGTCCCCCTTGTCCTGTGCACCACCTGAACTACACTTGGGGTGTTCTTCTGAGGACATCTGTCCCTGAGATGCATTGTCAGCCAGGTCACAACCTGCACCTCCTAGTACTGTTTCTGGTGTTTTCCCAACACCCGCTCTAGAGACAGCCGTAGAAGTGACTTTCTTTTTAGCCAAAAATATCGGGTGGGACTTTTCTAGTCTCCATTCCCTGCTCACCTCCTTGCAGCGGGTTATCCGTATTGCTCTGTGCACCTTCCGCAGTTACACGCTGTGTACCATGCCCGGTAACAGCAGCTCTGCTGCCGGACGCCTCATCCACCATTACACAAGTCTTCCCACCTCTCGCTGACTTTGGTGGCATACTGCTTCACCTGAGCTTGGCAGGCTCCCCCTCTCACCACCGCCGGGCTCGCTGCCGCTGAAGACCCAGGTGCTGCAGCACTGTCGAGCCCTCCTGTGAATACCACCACACTCAGCCCCTACCCGCCAGTAAGGTAGTCTTCTTATCCTATTCTGACTTTGATTTGTCTGGTAGCTTTACCGCTCAGTCCTTCGCATCAGACCCAGAGGGGGGGAGAGACTGGGAGCTCGCTTCTCACTCGTCCAAACCCTCGGACGCCATCTTGCCGTTCCGAGAGTGAATTCTTCCTATGCAATCACTTCTTATTTTAATTTCTATGTCAAAGTCAGGTTGAACGAAGTAATTAGAGCAACAGGTATGAAAGCATTTCCCTTCACCTTATGTGATGCATGTCAGTGGGTACACACAGAGTAGGGGTTCTATAGCCCTGAAGAATGCTGTTGATCCAGAAGGGCAGTTTATTGACCGAAACATGTAGGCATAATTTTGGTTGCATGAAAACATTTTCTGCAGTCATCCTGACATTTAGATTTTAACTTTGCCAGTGGTACCTGCCTAATAAAGTGAAAGCATTGGGTATATGACTAGGCAGTTTTAATCCATCTGGATCCCTAATCATATCTATCTTCAATTATTTCGGTACTCCTGACCATGATTGGGTACATGTAGAAAGTATTCGCCTATCTTAAGGTGGAGAGGACACCGATGATGTAGCATGGCACAAACCTCCTTGGATGAGCTGTCCCCTTTTAATGTTTTGGCAATACCTGTGGCATAGGTATAGGATTTAGCTGTAACACCTGTGTATTTCTTATGTAACTTTAATATTTGATGTCACATCTTCTGAGCTGCAACATTTGTGACATCACAAATCATTCTGTAGAAGGTAGTTCAATATCTTCAAATCTACAAAAGTGCATGATCCCAAGTGACAATTTGTGCTTACTGAGTACTTTCCACAAGAACTGCTTAATGTGTTGGTAGCTGATGGTGATGGGCACCAGCACGTTTTTGGGGTAGGCAAAGAGAGCATTTCAAATGATATTCAATAGCTTAGAGAGCCGTGCAAAGGATGCTTCTTTATGTAGATGACTTCAAAAAAGAGGACTTGATCTAAAAGCATGTCTAGCACAATTTGTACAGCCTTCACAAAACCAGACAAATAACATGTAATTTAGGAAGAAAGACAAAAATACTTTCAGTTTGCTATCCATTTGTGATTCCCTGTGGGTTTGTGAGTTCATTCTTCCTTTCTTTATAGAATCCGCAGCAAACATCCAGTATGGCAGAGTTTTGTTTCTCTTTCAGCCAACACGTTTCACTCTATAGCGGATGCAGTATTATTGGCATGCGATGTAACCCTCCCGACTTGACGCACCACCATTATGAGGTGGCTTCCATTCTTTATCAAACTCTCATTCAGCCATTCACAGCACCACACAAAACTCCACAACCATTGTAGAAACGGAGTTGTAGGCCAGACATATTGGCTTTGCCAATGGTTGTCTAACTTTGCATCTCTATGAGAAATGATAGAAACCAATGAGTGCGTTTTCATAAGAGAGTCTAATCATAGACGATTTAATGACATTCCAAGGTGACCTTTCCTTGTAGCACTGAGGACAAATGGCAGAACTACATATAATTGTATTTAATTTAAGGTCAGGCTTTAAAGGGCTTAAAGGTCGGTGCTCTGTAGAAATTAGATAACAGCATGTGCAACAACCCAGCGATGGTTGTGAATAATAAATGTTCATATAAAGAAAGTTCACTTCATGCCAAAGTCTTTCTTGAGTCAAGGGAGATCTTATGAACATGGACATTTGTTTTCCTTGGGTATCCACAAGACTGTGAGGCGCTCTGTAATGACATTATTCACAGTAAAGATGAAGAATTGGGCTTCCAATAGTCCTTCTTGGCCTGCACCTCTCCTAGGCCCCGGCACTCAAGAATGTAGCTGGAAAAAGTCTACAAAGATACAGTTATCTTGGAATTTAGACCACTGAATATTAATTTTAATACATCTATAGCTGGATGCCCATAAAATAATCCATACAACGGTAATGTCTGCTTCTTCCTGACAAATGAATTTGGACAATCCTTTACCAGAGACGTAAATGTAACCTGGCGATGGGAGGTCCCTTCCACGGCCGGTCCTTCTGAATAAAGTGTGCATTTGGGTCGGTGGTGTGGCCCAGGACAAGATGATAAAAGACCTGTTCCCACATTAGATAGGTGAATACCTTTCCATAGAGTGAAAATTAAATCAGCCCGTGAGTGCCTTCAGACTGCAAGTAGCGTTACTCTATTTCCAACATATTTGCGGATAATACAGACATTTAAAAATCTTGTAAATTCAAAAAAACAGTTACAGAATCGGTAATGTGAACTTCAATGAATCATTCAAGAATGAAACCATTAAGAGACATCATCTATGGTTCCCTTTGTCCAGCAAGGAGTCCCTTGTGGCAGCTGCTGGCAGTATCCCTTAAACTATTGTCGAACACACTGGATTTATTTACTTTAAATATAGTTTACATGCGTAAAAATCCGTAATTGGATGCTCAGCAGTATTTACTTTAAAACACACACTTTAAAGAAAAAAGATTGAAGCACTCTCCATATTCAGCTGGCCAATCTACATCTAATGCGGCTGAGGTGTGGTGTCTTAGACTCAGAAATAATGGCTTTGGCTCAAGTTGTCAATGGCAACCTTTACGGGATACAGTTAAGCGGAATTTATACTGATATTTTGGGCTATTTTTTGCCTGGTTACATTTCTCTCCCTACCCACATTCTCCTTGTCTTACGATTTAGGTCACAGTTCTCTTCTGGTCTCAGGCTTGTGCTAATTTATCTACTTTTACTATGCTTAGTCTGCAGTGGTGGGTGGTGGAATTTGAAACTGGTGGGGCGTATGCAGAGCGAATCAACGCATGCGAGCGAGCGCAGTGAGCGAGCCCGACGGCAATAAGAGGGGTTCGGGGGGGTTCTCCCCGTGAAGAATTTATTTTAAAATTGCATCTTTTTGGTGCGATTTTCAGCACTATATCTGTAATAAATGGACTAAAAATTCAGTAGTTCTAGGCATTCATAAAAGAAAACAAACATTATTTCAGAGAATTTCTGGGTTGCCAAGCAAGTCTGACTTCTGAAGAGGGTTAGGGTACTAAGCAAGACTGCTTTGGCTCTAATAGAAAACACTAGTTAGTGATGTGAACAAGTTCAATGGACAAACCTGGGGTCTAGGGAGAGTCCCTCTCCTGAGAAAGAAATTTAAAAAGATTGGCAACTGGTGCATTTTAAAGCAAATGAATGCAGCGATAAAGCAAGGCTTATTAAGCAGTGGGAATGTATAGTCTTGAAATATTAAACACATTAAAAACTGCCCCGTATCTTCTTGCATTAATTTGTTCAACCGTTACTGTAATATGTAAATTGTTCTGCATGACATCTTTAGCCCTTTAAAATGTATGCTTAGCTTGCCCAGTGTCTTGCACTGCATGCAGCATTAACTTTGGAAAAATATGCTCTAACCAGACTTCGGGAAGCACCCACAGCTGCTGGCTGTAACCAGTCATATATAAATATGTGCAGACAGGTCTTTAAGTGAGATGAAAAAAGTGGGTGCTCCCTATAAAGGAACATGCCAAACACATGTCTGTGATTCCCATAGTTTGCCATCAGACCGGTATTTTGGTTTCTCTCTGAGATGTAATTTTATCCAGATAAATGGCACAGCAACTGACATACGCCTAAAGCCTGTCAGTATGATTGGCTTTGTCACTGGGTGTTAGCTGTTTAAGATAAATGTGTAACAACAATGATTTCCTATAAATAATTAACATTGAAAATGTTTAAATTCTGAAATAGTGAGTCTGTGAATTAAATAGGATTGAGGCCTGTGGAAGGAGTTTTGGCCTTCAATTATGTTTGCTTTATGTTAGATATGTATCCTCTTTTTCTCTGCATATCTTGTCCATCTGCACATCTTCAACCCCCGAATGCCCTTCCTCACATCGCTGTCACTTCACCGCCCCCAACATGCACTGCACTCCCTCAAATATAAGCACCTTAATTTCTCTTACTTTTGCCTTGCAAATATTTTGACATCAGTGTACCCTCTTCACATACATTTCCACAAAATCATGGACCGTGTTCATGAGGTTACTGGAATCAGCCACAGGCTGGGAGTGGCTTACAGGACCCATTCCACCCTGCGGACAGGTGACAAGGACAGGATGTGCACTGTCGGACTCTGCAAAGAAAAGGAACAGACTCTGACTGGTCTGTTTAATATTGGAGAGGAGTGCGCACTGTTTTCCTCAACTGTGAAAAGGAACCTGGACTGTGTAATCCAGTGATAGAAAGGAAACAGACATGGTTATGCTCCGGAAATGGAACGTGTGCAAACAGTTGTGTTTCATAAAACAAATGAATGGACACTGTTTTATTAAGTAGTAGAATGAAATGTGCACTCTTCTATACAGTAATAAAGAGAAACACAGACTGTTCTAGTCAATAATAGTAATTTACAGTGCTTCATTTTGTAACAGAATACTTAACTGCAGATTCGTTTTCAGTGCTTAGTGATACAAATGAATAAAACGGTGCTTAAACCAACGCATACCGCTTTTAAAGTACAGAAGAGTACATGCTTGTTTCAGTGCCATAAAGAGAATGGACCACCGTGCCCCAGAAATTGAACTATGTTAAGCATTAAAGAGAGGAAAGATCATCGTTTTACAGTGTAGTGGAAAGAAATATGTCATCATGTAATAAGTAATGAAACAAAATGTGTTCTATTTAATGATATCAATGAATCTGCATTGTTTAATTTAGTAACGAAGAGGTCCTCGTACTATTACAATCAGGAACGAAACGCAATCCGCACTGTTTCATTCTGTAATGAACAGGATACTAGGGTAAGAGGAAACAGGAGCGTGTTTTAAGGGCATCTGTGCAAGAAGGATACCTCTTTTAAGTATGCTCCCTAACAACGGCGGTCTCGAATGCCGAAAAGGTTTCGTTTTCCCAAGTCAACAAACAGCTGCACAAATCAAAAACAACCAAAAAAAGAACCCCGCCGAGTTATTTGGGATAATATGGTTCCTGTGCAACTACGTGTCGAGAATGCTCGTTCTAGTCGTCCCTCGCTGCTGAGGGTGCTTGGCCTCTGTCAGACAGCTAAAGCGCTCTCTTCCAGGACGAAAAACAGCTGAGATCGCAGGCGCTGTGACTTGCTTTCTTCTTGTCCATCATACAGTGCTCTCCGTTTTACAAGAATGGCAACCAATACCAACACAGTATCCGAGGATCTCATTCAAAATCTGGCTTACTAAAAAGAGGCTGTTCTAAACTCTAAACCCCGACTCCAGGTCGACGTCAGTGACAGATTTGTAAAATGTCTTAAGATAATCACGTTTTTTCCCAGATTTTTTTTTTTTTGTTGCAGTTTTATATAGCGCGAACTCGACCCGAAGGTATCAGAGCGCTTTACATGAGCACCAGTTGCATTACAGACAAACATTCATTTTTTAGGGACGGGGAGATTAAGTGATATGCCCAGAATCACAGGGTGCTTGAGCCTCCAGCTAGACTCGAACCTGGTTCCCTAGCTTCAAAGTCGGCCACCCTAGCCGTTAGGCCACATCCTCGGGCTTCACACGTCCACTTGTGTGCGTACAGGGAGGAGTAAAGCTACAAACCAAACTTGGATTTCAAGGAAAATGGAAACTACACTGGGTGAGGCTTTGCCTCAGCCCAACCTATTTTGTAAATGCAGCAGCTATTGAAGGAAGGTAGAGTAACTGAGCAAAACCTTAAAACCTTACCAGAAGATAATACATCCAGTGGGACACTGTTAGCACTGCCGATGGCGAAAAAACACCGTGCAAACATCAATGAGACATGATGTGTCCGGGGCCACCAGCGCCCCTTGCGCAATCAAAGGGGCTTGACACAAGTGCGTTACGGAATAAAGTCTCAGCTGCGAACGTTGTCTGTGTAAATACACAGCGGTGCCAGAGTATGTGGGTGATAAGGAGCAGCGGCATAAATAGACCTTTCAGACGGGTCCTGCAAGTCATTAGCACCTGGACCTCACTTGGGTATAAGTGCATGTGGACGGGGTTAACCCTTAATTGTACACAAAAACCTCTCGCAAACTAAGCCTGCTATACTGAAGAGCAAACAGAACATCAACTATCCTAATCCAAACGGCGCAAAATACAAATATTCCATGCGGCCCCATAGATTTCACCTGGTAGGCCTACTCTGATCACGGAAGCAAGTGATGAGGCACATCCTGTCCGTGTGCTCTGTGGAAACATAAGATCTGTAAAATATGCTGACATCAACTATCCTAATCCAAACGGCGCAAAATACAAATATTCCATGCGGCCCCATTGATTTCACCTGGTAGGCCTACTCTGATCACGGAAGCAAGTGATGCGGCACATCCTGTCCGTGTGCTCTGTGGAAACATAAGATCTGTAAAATATGCTGCAGTCGCGGCTCGCAATACTGGGGGGGTCGCGCGGGGGGGGGTTAAAAATAAAGTTTTAAAAAAAACCTTAAACTTACCTGACCGCCGGGCGGGTCCGCGCCGCCTCTCCTGTCTGCTCCTGGGCCGGGGTCCGGTGCGTTGCCGTTGGCGCCTTCTCAATCTCACGTCTTCTGTGTGAGTGGCTGGCAAGTGGCAACCCCTCTCGCTCTCAGCCAATCCTGGCGCTGCCAGCAGCGCCAGGATTGGCTGAGGGCAGGGATACTCCCAGCCCATTAGGAGACCGGGGGCTGCGCATGAAGCAACCCTCGGTCTCTTAAGGGGAAGGCTAGTGCGCATGTTCGGGCTGATCGTAAAAATGATCAGCCCAAAAACGAACATGCGCACTATTGCGCTGTCACTCAACCGTGACAGTGCTGCCACAGCCCCACCCCCTTCAGCGTCCGTGTTCTTCTTCTGAGGCTAATTCCAATCAGGAGTCCTGATTGCTGCAATTAGCGTCAGAAGTAGAACGATTAGTGGGGCAACGCCCCCAATGTACGCACCGCCCCTGTTAGTCTGCCCATCTTATAGGATTTCTGTTTAATCAAAGTAGACAAAATGTGCAAAGATACACCTCGCATGTGCCATACTCTGTTGAGAGGTACATTTTGATCATTGCAGGCACTATCAAGAGTTTCACTAATGTGTAAATAGTTTATTGTTTAGTTAGTTAAAACCATAACAATTTTACATAAGACAACATCCTTCACTCGAGAATGTAAAAAAATTCAACATTTTACAGAATAAAAATTGTCATGGAGTGTATAAAAAACAATGGGTATAAAAAGTCACTGTATAATATCTGTCAAACTTTGCTCTTGCATCCTTGTTTTACTAGCTGAGCATGCTAAAATACAAATAAAATGCATTTGTGATAAAACTAGACATTTGCGGTGTCAGTCTGATTATTTACTTCCTATCTGGCTATGAGTTATGTCTGTAAGTCTTGTAGTCCCTTAACTTACAAAATTGTACTGGCAATACTACTGAAGGGAGTCCAATTTGTAAATTCAAGAAATTGGTGATGACTGACTATGTCGTCTCCTTCTTTTTACAATAGCGTTTTTCCACGAGGGAGTAGAATAGCTTGTTCTCCCCCGTTAAGGTTACCATCACTGAAGTGCTTCTGCCTTCACTGCTTGGTCATGAGCAAGTAGAAACTTTATCAATCAACAATTCATTTGGGGGACCGATGGATCCAATCCTCAAATGACGGCAGTTCTACAGGTGCTTATTCCTCTAACCAAAAAGCTCTCCTTAAAAAAGTGACTTGCGCTGGTTGCAATTTCTTACAGTGATATATGAGGTGAATAAAGTTTTCTTTTTGACTGCAGCAAAGACGGCATTCCTTTGAATCAATTTGCTTCCTGTGCGGTGCATCAGCCAGTGTAGGGAACTTTCCGAACTGCAGTGCCATTAATTGTCTTTTTATATGGATAGAGAACGTGGAATCTAGGTAGGCTGCCAGTTTAAGGACTTTGTAGTTGTTAATCACTGTCCACGAGTGAGATCTTTGGGAGAAAATGTTTTTATCCATTAACAGCGAATGAATTGTTGCTGCTTTATTTATTGCTGGCTTGAAAGTTGGAAAAGGCACATTTTTATTCCAGAGATCATTGGTACAAGTTGCTTTAAGTGCGTTGTCTAGAAATTGATTGGCTGGCGATTTTTTATCTTTTTTCCAGCTCTAACCATAATAATTCATTGAGGCTGTTTACCTCCGGGTTTTTTTTTATACGGTACCAGACCTTTATATACATGTAAAGTCTACCCGATGATTCATTCATTAACCCGAACTCTAGGTGCATTTGCGCTGGCGAGGCGGTTGTAGGGAGTTGAAAAACCTTTTTGTAAATGCTTGTTATTAGGTTATTAAGAATCACAGAATCTTTCCCATGCATAGCAGCACTAGCGTAAGTTAAGGTTGGCAGTGTTTTAGCAGCTATAACCGAGAGCAGCGGCCTTAGTGATGGTCCCTCCAGTTTCTTTGCCAACGGCCTGAAGGCAAATGTTAAGGCCCCAGATCACTGTGTCATATAGTTTTTCTGGTCACAATGGGATAGCTTGTTATCTATATAGTGTCCCAATGATTTGTAGCTGGATACGTTCTCCATTAGTTTGCCTTCTAGCCACATGTTATATTGTGGGGCTAACCGGTTGGTGACAAGCATTGGTTTTGTTTTGGATATATTGATTTCCAGCTTGTTTGCAGACAGAAACTCAGAGAGTTCGACTAACAGTCTGGTCAGACCAACCTTAGTTAGACTTAAGAGTACGATGTTGTCTGCATAGGAAAGGTGCGAGAGCTGTAACTCACCTAAGTGCGGTGAATGGGAATTAATTCTATCAAGCTTTCCAGATAGGTCTAATATGAATAAGTTAAACAGGTGCGGGGCCAACACACACCCCTTTTTCAGGCCCAAGTCGTATACACTTTCCATGAAATTCTAGCACCATCTCCCAGTTTCACTCTGACCCAAGTATCTGTATAAAATAACAGTAGACCTCTTAGGATTCTTTCAGGTATGTCCCAGGCTTTTGATTTTGCCCACAATAGTTTCCGGTCCACACTGTCAAATGCGGCTTTTAAGTCTATGAAACAAAGATGCAGATACTGTTTCTTGTTCTTGTATCTTTCTGCTATTAGAGAGATTGACAGAATGTTAGAGATAGTGCCAATCCCCGTTCTGAAGCCTGTTTGGTTTTTTATTATCAAGTTAAGTTCCCCTGACCAGTTGACCAGATCTTCAAGGATTAGTGAGGCAAAATATTTAGCTTCGACATCCTGTAGGGCAATTAGCCCGTAATTTGAAGGGTTAGTTCTATCTTCTCCTTTATAAATAGGGGTTATAATTGATCCTTGCCAACTGTCAGGAATTTGGTTGTTGATCTCAACATGGGCATAAAGCTTCCCTAGATGAATGCTCCAGTATTCAGAGTCATATTTATAGGTGGCCTGCGGAATCCCATTTGGGCCTGGAGCCCCGTCACTTTTACCTTTATTTATTATATTTGTTATGTCCTCAGTTGTATAGTGGAGGTGGTTTCGTAACGGGGCCCCTTCTTGCACTGGTGACTGAATTTTGCCCTTTGATAGTAATTGACATTCGCCTGTTTCCTGTTATTGTGGTTTATTTTGGATGTCTGCTTCAGATTGTTTCGGCTGAACGCTTGATGGCTTCAGTTTGAATATCTGTATGAGAAAGTTTGCCCATTCCTGCTTCTGCATGTTTGACATTAAGACGTTTCGATGCCTGGTCAGTTGATTTATCGTCTGCCAAAAATATTTCAGGTTAGGATGCCTTACGCTATAAATTAATTTGGACAAAAGCTCTCTTTTTGCTTTTTGAATTCCCATACCTTCTTTTATATTGTTTTCTTAGTTTATGAAATGTTTCCCATGTAATCCCTTTGTATTTTTGTGATTGCAACTTCCTTTGTGTTCTTTTTAGGTCCCTTTTTAATTTTTGCACTTCATTTGGTAATCCTTTAACTGTATTATGTCTTTTAACCTTAACTTGGGGTACTTCCATTTTTGTTTTTAGTTTGCTTAGAAAGAGAGACCAAGCTTGGATCCTATTCATAGGTTCATTTGCCAATTCTGCCAGGAGATCTTTTATTATTGAGAACCATTCTGTTTTGGTATCATGTGTCCATTTAAGGCGTTTTAAATGTATTGAATATATTTGACCCTTTGGTATCCTGGTAGATTGATACCTTGCCACATTTAAATTAAATATAATATGTTGAAACGAGTGATCGCTCAAGGTGGTATACTCTATGTAAAAGCGGGCCAGCAACGGCATTAAAGGAAGCATTATAATTGTAAAGTCAAGTATCGTTTGTGCCCTAAGGCCATAGTATGTTTTTTTCGGCAGATTGTCTTCTTCCGTTCTTCCATTAAGCACTCGCATGCCTTGATATTCGAGGTCTGTTGCTAATTGCTGACCAATTCGGTCTACTTGAGTCGTCCCGACTTGAAATTGCTGTGGGACACACCAGTACTTATTATCTGCTGTCAAAATGTCGTCTTTGTCCGGCGTAAATATCAAGTTGGCATTGAAATCTCCTGTCACTATTAGATTCCAAGCAGGCTCAGCACAACGTAGACCTGAGATTGTTTTACTTAGAAGAGCATTTTTCTCCTTTTAGTTTGGAGCTTCGGTTGTGTGTAATAATTGATCAATATTATTGTGCTTTTTTATCTGAATATTGATCCGTGAATTTAACTAGTTGTATACTTGGGTACAGAAATTTCAGCTGTTCTGTTGTAATTTTTATAGCTGTAGACTGTCAACCCACCTATTGCACGACCGTATTGCTTACTTTTTTCCGCTGCTACTGTTTAGTGAGTGAAGCCTGCTATTGGAAGGACTTCCTGCGACCACGTCTATTGCAGAGCTATTATATCACAATTTGCCCACTCCTGGAGTGGAAGGCCCTCCTCAAGTAGTTGCTTTGCTCCAGCTACGTTCCATGATAGCATGTCGATAACACCACTTTCGAAAGTACTGGCTGTTTCTTTCTTTTGTCAGTCACTCCTCTTATTACTAAGTACGCTGGGAAGCCAGTTCCAGTGGTTTAGGTATGAGCCGATTTCCCCATGTGGGTCTTTGACTGATCTTTTTGAAGTCTTGTCTGTACCGCTCCTGCCTTTTGCGTTTTGTAAAATCGAATAGACCTGTGTTGGTACTGCTGTTTGGTTTACTTTTCCTTTGATTTGACGCATTTGAATTTCTTTCAAAGGGAATGGATAACGGGCTATAGTCAGAGCTGATATTTGTATACTCCAGGCTACAAACCGATCAGAGTTATTTAATTTTAGGTATGCTAGCTCTGGCGTCTGCCATGTAGTTAGTGTTTGTTCTTTGGTTATTTTGTGGTTCCCTGCGAGAAATTGGACTGCTAAGAGGTCTCCCGATTGTATATGCTTTAGTTCCAATATTTCAGCCATGAGTTTCAGAATGTTGCTTCTAGTCAAGATATTGTGACTACCCTGTGTTTCGTATTCGGGCGTCCATATTATCTGTTGGGTAGCCTGATTACCTCAAACTATTGCTCTTAATGTGTCCTTTCTCACTAACTGTGACAGAATCTCATTCACCCTCCAAAAACTTCACTGCTCCCTCTACAAGCCCAAATCACCATCAATGTGGTAAACTTGAACACATAATCTATTTGGTAACCAAGAACAAGATCTACCAGTTATGTAACACAGCAGTGAGAGGTTGTTTAGAAGAAACATATTAAAAATGCAATCAATAATTTATACTTAACGCTAGTTTTAACGCTCATAAAGAAGTGCTTTAGAAATATTGCCTTAAAGTTTCCACTTGGCTGTCATACTGACCCGTACTAGGCCACGACAAGCAAATGTGACCATCATTGAAAAAGATATTCATGTAAAACTGCTAAATATTAGAAATTTGTTCGACCTTTCCTCCTTTTCCTTTCCCCGAAGTATAAGAAGATGTGAAAAGGAATGTTAGATCAAATAAATTTTAATAAGTCTTTTACTCATCACACAATGAACACTTTTCTTAAAAGACTGTTTAAGCAGAATACTATCTTACTTTTACATAAACGTTTCCTGTATAATGAATAAAATGTTTCCTTTGTTAAAATGTTTAACTATAAGATACAGGAGAATATCAAACTTTTAAAATGGATAATAGACATTGGCCTTTCCAGCTAACTTGACTTCCTTTTCAGAATTATGGCATTATAAGGAATGTTTTGTTTAAGCTGAATGTTACAGAAAGTGCTATGAAGCAAAATATAGTTTAAAGAACCAAGTATTACTGCAAAGCAGATGAGAATTCGACAGAGTCTCATTTAGAGGAGATAAACCTCCTGCAAAGTAAAGCACAGTGAGTTGGAATTAGAGTGCTCATTGTTCCTGATGGAAGAAGCTCCTGATGTGATTCCATTCCCATGAAGAGGGCGAGTTCGGATTGGTGGAGAGAGAAGCTGAAGAGCAACAGTTATTAAGAATGTGAACATGTGTTGTTTATGTAAAGTGTATGTTCCCTGCCTATTTAAGGCTGACTTGTGGATTTTCTCTCTCTGAGACTCTGCTGCTGCCTAGACACTCTGCTTGGGTTTTCGTTTGCCCACATCTTTGCCCATTACCTTTTAGCTTGGGATTATACTGGATCTCATTTTGGACTCCTCTTCATGAGATGTTCTTTTGAGTTATGCAAAAAGCTCTCACTTTCTCTCTCTCTGAGAAACTCTTTATGCGTTCTATGATTTGTATCCCTTTCCTCCTCAGACTAGAGTAGGGCTTGTTCTCTTTATGGGACATGCTATGTACTAAATGATTGTGTGCATTAAAATGTATTGATTGTGTGCACTATTTACTTTGGTATTGATTGAAAATTGAGAACTTGTTATTAATTGAATACACAAAATCAATAAAGATATTAAATTTACTAATCTTAATGAGAATAAAACCATTATAACTTTCCCAGCTCTCATTATTGACTCATAACATATTAATTGATAAATGCATTCTAATGATGTTCTGTTTTGATTTAAGATACGTGTAGGTGTTTGGTTCTTTCTCCTCTTCTCACACGGCCAAAGGTCCATCAACCAAATAAGTGATAGGATTCAGGACAAATGGGGGGGTGGGGGGAGGGGCGGGGTATTTAACCCATTACATTTGATTTAACCTGACTCTTGCTGGAGCAAAACCTGGTAGCAGAGGTACAGTTCCGTAAAGAGGAGAAGTTATTATTAAATAATTCGCTCCAAAATAAATAAATGCCCCAGACCCATATTCCAGGGCCCCAATGCTGAAGACCGACAAGGAGTGATTTTCGAAGGCGGTTGCTGTATTGAAGGTGTGGGTATTAATAGTATTGCGCTTTGTGAATGTTGGTTTTAGTTGTGATTATTGGGTGTTGAAATTTTTGTGAGATGAAAAGTTGGCAGGTTTGATGAAGCCTAAGATCCTGGGATAGATAAATAAATGATATTGTCAGCAGGAGATTTGTGGTGTAGATTGTGATGTACCGTCGACTGCACAGCTGAGATAGGAACTATAACAAATTATTGTGATTATACTAATTAAATTGATGTCAGTGGAACCTACCTGCCCAGAGGTAAAGCTGCATTGATTTGGGTGAAATTTTGCTGGTTGAGATTTTATTATCTCTTTTAACGAAGAAAAGTTGGAAGGTGTCAGAACCTTAACATTCCAATTATTGAATCTTATCTATTTTCGTTAGAAGAGCAGACAAGGAGTTTAGCTACATGTATTTGTTGCATTTGTGAAGTATTGCATGTCTGAGAGAAAATTGTAAAGGAGGGTGAACTGCTGCAAGGAGTGAGTGAGATCATACCACATAGTGTGCTGTACTGGGATTGGTCAATTGATGTGCTGTAGCAGTGTTATTGGTTGATGACTAAATAGGGTGTTGTGTTGCTATAGGTCTGTTGTGATTTGCTAGCTTCTTTCTAGTTAGTGAACAGGTCTTTATTTTGAAAGCTTTACTGAGATTGGAGGAAAGAAAACTGACATTTTCGAAAAACGATCAAAACATTGACTACTCTAAGTTTCATTACTATTGAGTGCTGATTTATAAGTTGAAACCGTGAAATGTTAAAAAAGCATTAAGAATTTTGTAAAGAGTGATGTGATAATTCCTGTACAGAAGGGCGAAGAGGGGCGAACTGAGGTTATCCCTGCATATTATATGAAAACAAATATAGGGTTACACACATTTGTGGCTTTGTCAATGGTGCAAGATCACTGAGGATAAAGGTCCCTTGAGTTTCTCTAAATACGGTACCTTTGAATTAGGAATTATTGAGCTATTAAGGGAAACATTATACAAGATGAAGCCACCACCTAGACCCACACAATATACGGCACTGAATTTATAGGAGAAAGATGCACATGCAAAGGAGAGGGAGAAATATCGAAAACAGACTAAGAAATCATTGCTTAACTATGCAGACGCTAGATGGGACGTACAACAACAGAGATGGAGGAAAGCCATAATTGAACGGACTTGATTATATTCAGTCCTTACTTCTGACAAATCTGAGAAAACTAACAACGATAAAACATAGAAAAGGGATGGGGAGACGGTGAAAGAAAATCAGTTTGTGATTCAGGGGATGAACTATTGGACGAATTGTTAGCTGCAATTCCACGACCTTATGTGGCCCTGTAAATGAAACAGGGGTTCTTCAACAGTAACTAAAGCTCCTGTGGATCATAGTCTAATTCAAGTTGAAAGACCAGTACAATTGATCTTGCATGTAATCCAACTCATTACGACAGGCACTATGCCCACCAGAGTAGAGACTACTTCTGTAGTGAAGAATACAGGTGGTACTGCAAAAATGATAACTCTACTAGCCCCTGTTACTCAGACCGTAACAGCTCAACCAGCAGAAATGTGTGCCCCTTTAACGCCTAAAAATATAGTTCCGGACCACGAGCTGTTGGGGAAGCACCAGCAGCGGAGTTCACTCCAACATCCCAGATTCCACAAATTATTACTTGGACAGCCCCATGAACAATCCAGTCTATGGGGGGAGGATTTACCTTACTACCCCAATGAGACAAGGGGAGGTTAATTTTTTTGAAGATGGGGTTCTTCCTCCATGGTTCGAGGAAATGACAATGGATAGAAAGACAGAAAGACATACTGTTATTGCTCAACAGACTGAGGGAGAAAGACATTGCTAGATTGAAGCTCAAATTTGAGGAAATGATCTGGGGTTGTTTGGAGCTTGAGTATGTGAATCAGTAACAGGAGAAGGAGTTGATTTACTTGTGGAAAGAGATTACCAGACGTGCTGCATTAACACATGTGAAACTAGCAGAAGTTGCCCGAAAATATGATATGGATGTTTCTAAAGCCATTCCATATCAGAAAATCTATAGAGCACAAGTAGGTGATGAAGCAATTGAGACATTGTGAAATGCAGGAAAGAGATAGCAAATCACAGAATTAACAAAATGCATTTGCAGATGGAGTGATTTTGGGAAATTTTAAAACAAATGGTCAACGAAAAACGGAAAGAAAAGGAAAGCAGAAAAGACAGAGAAAAAGCAACAAGAAACAAGCAGGATCTTGAGATGAAGGAGAAGTGTCAAATATTCCATTGAGAGAAGTTCAGGGAGGGTATACGTCCCTGGAGTAGAGGGGATCTTGCTGCATTTACAAATAATTTCTCTAAATTAAGAGATAAACCTGTGCAGTGGTACACTCAAGTTGATAAATTTGTGAACATTTTAAAGGTGTTATGGATTGATTTGAATATCTTTTTCGACAATGTGGTGCCGAACGATTTGTGGGCAGAATGTATGCTAGCAATGCAATGACCAGGTGACAAGCTGACTAGAGATGCTCACATTAATGCACCATTTCCTGTAGTTATGCAAAAGTATGTAAGCTGTGATTGCATTCTGAAAGAGAAGGTTCAGCCAAAAGATTTGGATTGGGTGAAAATTAAGAGAACCTCTCAAGAACCGAAAGAATCAATGCATGATCATTTTGAGTGTCTCCTCTAGATGTTTCAGCAGCACAGTGCCAGAGAGTCTCCAGACCCTAATGACATGGGATTTTGTTTTTGTATCTCAGTTTGTTATTGGCTTGAGACCAGAAATTAGTTCACATATTCTGCAGAGTGTGATTTGTTGGCAGAATAAATCTTTGGACGAGATTCTGAGGTATGCAAAATACTGCAGTGATGAACAGGAAAAGAAGCAATGGAAAATAAAGGGGACATTCATGCAGGCTCAGACAAAATTTGCCCAGAAGGGTTTCTAGAATCAGAATCTGTTTTTTGCAGGAAATGTTGGTGGTATGCAAGGTGTTGGTTCGCCGGCTGGTATACCAGGTATGCAGGGAGGTTTTGTTCTACACGATAGAGGTAGATGTGTTTTGGTGACCAGAATACAGGTATGGATATTGCAAAGTTTAAGAAAATTACCCCTTGCCACTATTGTAATAAAATTGGGCACTGGAACCAGGAATGTAGCCTCAATCTCGATCAATTAAATGGAAATGATCCAATGCAGGGAGGTAATCAAATGCAGATACAAAATGGACCAACTTAGCAAATGCAAATGCCTGTACGCAGACAAATTCCATTGATGCAAGTCCCAGAAGCCCAGATGATTAACCCTGGGCTGTAAAATCTGCTCCGCTCGCGGAGTTTGCAGATTTTTGGCAACTCTGCGTTCCGCGTAGAACGCAGAGTTACCGAAAACTCTGCGATCCGCGGCGTAGCAGAGTTTTTCCCTTGTTTGCACTTTCAAAATGCGTTTTCCCACCCGCGGTAGCGACTTACCGGGATCCCTGCGTTCGCCAACGAGTTTTCCTATCCGTTTGGTGCGCCACGAGATTTTGGTAGCCGGCCGCGCGATCCCGCGAGAGTGTGCGATCGCGAACACGTCATTCGGATGCGCCATCGGACATCCGCGTTCGCGAACAGGAAATACGCATTGCGAACGGGCGGGACAAGTGAAAAACAAGATGGCCGCACCAATTGGCGACCGCATGGGCAAGTTCGCGAGATATTTCCCCCTGAGCACGCAAACAGCGTCCCGAACACGCAATACGCGTTCCCGAACAGGAAAAACGCATCGCGAACGGGCAGAACAAGCAACTCTGCGTGCTCGCGGAATTCTGCGTAGCTCGCTGAGTTTTTTTACCATTTCGCGGAACTCAGCGTAGCGAGACTACGCGAACTCCGCCCAGGGTTACAGATGATACCACAAAATATGGAGAACCCGAGGTTTAATTAATATTAATTGCCTAAAACGAATACGAATCCATACCAGAATCAAAATACATTTCAGCAATTCCCGATGTTGATAATGACAGCACAGGTTCTGAAAATTCTCAATACGGTGCCTGAGGGGGGAAAAAGATTGCATGCTTGGCGCAGTCTTAGAGGCAGACCAAGGTAGACCAATGATATGATATGATAAAAACATTTAATATAGCACACAAATCACTCCCTAAGAAGTATCTCTGTGCTGCACTGTTTATAGAGAGGGGAAACTTCCTAAAATAACCAAGTCTTCAGCCCCTTCTTGAAGGAGGTAAAGTCTGAGCAGGAGTGGAGACTGACTGGGATTTTGTTCCAGTGATAGGAGGCAGTGTACGAAAATGATCTGCTCCCCAGTTTTAAGGTCTGTATACGAGGGATAGCAAGAAGAGCCTTATCCGAGGACCTAAGGCACCAAGAGGGCCGATATGGTTTTAAACGGATGGACAAGTAGGCGGGGCGGGATTTGTGAAGTGCCTTGTGTGTCAAACAGCAAAGTTTAAAGATGACGGTCCGTAATTGACAGCCTATGAAGCTTCCGAAGAATGAGGGAGGAGGGGGAGCGAGAAGGAAGATTGCAGATTAGTCTAGCTGCAGTGTTCTGGGCCACCTGCAACTTGGTTAGCAAGGTGTTGTTTACTGATGTTAGCAGGGCATTCCCATAGTCCAAGCAGCTGATGATAAGAGCCTGGACAAGAGTTTTCCTAGCACTGTTGGGAGCCAAGGGAGGGCCTTTTTAAAAAACTTCGTAGTGGCAAAGCAGGAGCAGCAGGTGGCGTTAACTTGGTCCTTCATGGAAAGTGATTGGTCGAACTTCACTTTGAGATTTTTCACTGCCTGCTTAGGTAAAGCTAGCCTGGCTGATGAGGGGTGTTATCCCAAAACCTGTCCCAGGATGCTTGTTTCCAGTTCAGGGAAGACCTGGCTTAGTAGTTTGGGCCGTACTGTTCCCATGAGGAACAGGGTCAAGACTGATTTGCATATGGCTGGGTCTTAACTGGGGAGGCAAAGTGAGCTAAATAACATTGATGGATTTAACCCAGATCTAATTGTGACTGGGGGTGAGTGTCTGAAAAGTTTCAGCGCTCCGTCCATCATCTTATTGTGTTTGCATTGCTTAGGTGAAGGGACAGGGCCAAGTTCAGACGGTCAGCAGTCAGCAGACCAAAGCTCAGACGCTTTCCCAAAAAGCATGATCTCAGTCTTGTCTCTGTTTAATTGGAGATAGTTACAATTCATCCAAACAGCAACTTCCCTCATACAATTAGCAAATTTGCTTTTCCCTTTATCTGGATCAGGGCCAAAAGAAATAGGAAGTTTGGTGTCATCAGCGTACGACACAATCTCCAAACCGCAGGTTCTCATGATCTGGGCAAGTGGTGCCACATAGATATTAAAGAGGGTGGGGCTCAGGCACGAGCCCTGGGGCACTCCCTTGTTCAAGTACATAAGACGTGACTTGAAAGAGCCCAAGCAGACTTGTTGTGTTTGATTAGTAAGGAAGTTGTAGAGCCAGTGTGGAGCCCCGCCATGCAGGCCAGCCTCATACAGACTGCAGATTAAGATGGGATGGGAGACTGTGTCAAACGCTGTTGACAAATCCAATAGCACCAACATAATTGGGGTACCTGTGTCAAGAGAGAGCCTGATGTTATCAACCACAGCCAACAGAGCACTCTCTGTGCTGTGGAGCTCTCTGAAACCGGATTGCGAACAATCCAGGATGTGATTTTTCTCAAGGAAGGCAGTGAGTTGTTTATTGATAAACCTTTCCAGAGATTTAGCAAGTAAAGGTAACAATGAGATCGGTCGATAGTTGGTGGAAAATTTGGGATTTGCTGTGGATTTCTTAAGCAAAGGAGATATCAATGCGTGCTTCCCTTCCTTGGGCACTTTGGCTGTAGTCAGAGAGAGGTTGTATAAGTTTGTGAGAGCTAGACAGGTTGCTAAGTTAGCTGCTATTCTGGGAGAGCAGGGGTCAAGAGGTGAACCTGACTTAGCGTGGGATAGCATATCCAACTCATGAGTCTCAGAGCAGTGTGAATTTGCTCAGGCTATCCGTGGCTGTAGGATGGGGTTGATTAAGATCGAAATTGTGCTGAAAGCTATCAGGGATAGCTGACAGATAGTTGTAAATTGACAACATTTTGTTTTCAAAAAGGTTCACTAAATTATCATAAAAGTTTGAGAGGCCTCCATGGTAGAGGCACAGGCACGGGGTATCACAAAGTAATTTAATGCTTTAAAAAGCTCTTTAGTGGAGTTCCCTGCTTTTTCAATTGAGATTGCTAGGAAAGATTTCCAGGCTGATCTGATCATATTATTCTAGACGCCAAGCCTGGACCAGTATTCTGCTTGGACCTTAATGGATTTAGTGGAACGCCAACTGCATTCAAGGCGTTTGCACATTGATTTCTCTTGACGCAGGGCATCTGAATACCGCGGGGCAGAACTTCTAGAGGAGACTAGGGATGATATCTTGAGAGGTGCAATTTCGTCAATAGAGGTTGTTAGGGAGTCATGGTAAATAGATAGTGCTGTGTCCACCCTACAGAGGAGGAATGTGAAGGGAGATTAAAAACCTCAGTGAAGGCAGAGGGGCTGACTGAGTTCCAGTTATGCTGTGGCCTTTTTACTGCTTTCATAGGTATGTCACAAGCCTTGTATGTGAGATGGAGAAATGGATCAGATAAAGAGTCACATGCCACTTCCTCAGCGTTAGTGAAAATGATATCCAACATATGACCAGCCCTATGTGTAGGGTCGGACACCAGCTGTTCCAGTCTGAGAAAGAGCAGATCCGCTAAAGGTTTGGTGACACAGGGATCGTCCGAATTTTCACCGTGATAATTAAAGTCACCCAATACTAGGAACTTTTGAGAGGCCAAGGTGTAAGGGGAAATAAAGTAAATTAGTGCTTGCAAGAAATTTTTCTTAGTACTTGGAGGGCGATACAAAAGCGCCCCTTTCCAGACTTCTGTAGATGATAGCTTAAGAAGATGTAGTAGATGACAACTTAAAAATACAAATATCAAGCTGACCAATACATAGTGTGTCAATGAGCTCAACCTTAAGGGAATCATGAAAAGCGATGACAATGCCCCCCCGCCTGATCTCTCCTGTCAGATCTGACCAGGGAGTAGTCCTTAGGAATGGTAAGTGAGATGCAAGGAACGGCGGAGGCACAAAGCCAGGTTTCCGTAAAGAAACAGATCCCGGGTTTGGATGTAGAGATAAGGTCCCATAATTTTATGGCGTGCTTGGCCATGTATCTAATGTTGCAGTAAAGACCATGAATTTTCTTAGAATTTTCAGAACAGGTAGGGGAACTGAAAGAGGTAGCCTGATTGGAGGACCGTACAGGTAGGTTAAAGGGAGAAATTGTCGGAAGGGGTGTTTTCTCTAGTTTTAGCATATCAGCAGGGGTTAGACAAGAGAATCTACAGTTCCTACATGAAACAGGACCATCAAGGAAAGGAAAGCTTTGTTTACAGTTCAAGGGAGAGTCAAGAAGTTTGGTCCTGGCCGTCCGAATGTGGAATAGTTCTGAGGGGGTACATTTCCTTACCATATTTAAAGCAGAATAGCCCTAAGACCAGATTGTTAAAAGATTATAAAGGAAACAGGCAGGGGTCCTGGAGACTGACATACTAATTGTTGAAGAGAGGTTAATGGCCATCATTTGTCCTTTTTAATTGACACTGGTGCTACCCAAGCCACTGTTAGAACTGCGGAAGTCCCAGACCTACCCCTCTTGGGAAAGAAGATCCAAGTTCTAGGAGTTTCAAATAAACAGATCACAAATCCAGTTTCAGAAAAGGTCCTTGAAAAAATAGGTTTACTTGAAGAAGTTCATCAGTTTGTCGCAGAACACCCCCTTCTCACATGACTCCAGAAACCATTTCAGAAATAACTCCCATTATTGATGATATTATTGAGGACATGATACACAAAGGAATTTTACACTCTCTCGCTGAAGCAGCAGCATCCCAATTGACACACTGCCACTGCCTGCATCTCCTACTGCTTCTTATGACCCGAGACTCCCTTTCTACCCATATCCACCAAACTCCATCACTTATGCTGTTTAGAAAGGAGGCAAGAGCATCCTCTTCAAGCAACACTTCATCTATGTGTGTGCAACCATCTGAGTCTGAACACCGCATAGCCAGTTCTACTCTCATATACTCCATTTATTCATGTGGCCCTGTGATTGTGCCTTCCTTTTACACGTTATCTGCAGTGCCTTGGTTGGGAACCACTGAGCAGGTAGACTAGCTCACTTGAAGCCAAGGTATTAATATGTTAATTCTACAAAAAGTCCTTTCCTGACATCTGAGTCATGGCCAATGTTGGTCAGATTTCCCACTTTGTGTCTCTGGCTAATACCTTTAATTAATCCACAATTGTGCAGGTGCCACAAAACCAATGTCTGCCCTTCTTGTGCAAAATCCTGACTTTGTTGCTTGACAATGTAAGGAGATGTTCTCCGAGCCTTTACTATGGGCTTGTAAGTGCAGAATGAATAGAACCATCCGTTAAGCATCCCACGTTCTACCCCAGTAACCAGGTACTGACCAGCAGGCTGTGATCTGTTTTGGAGCATTACATTCCACACAATTTATTGAGTAATTTCTGAGTATGTGGGTGCAGGAGGGCGGGATGAAATCTAAAATCACAAGGTTACAGCAATGAATAATCCAATTGTTAAACATTTACAAATAAATAGTGCTGGCTAAAAGACCAGGGAGTCCCTTTTTGGATTCCATGCAGCTAGGAGTTGAGTTATCTCTTTGTCATCACATGCTCATTTCTCTCAAATGCTGGGTTGCGATAGATGTCTATTTCAGCTTCTGGCTCTGTAACAGGTGAGTCGGGATAGATGGTTTGGTTTATCGGTGGCCACTGTGGAGCCCTTTCCAAAAGTCGATGCAGCTTCTGGTACTGACTTTTGGATTTGTAGTTAACCACCTTCTTTATCCAGACCCAGAGCGCTCGGTTCTCAATAATTCCTTCCTGCAAAAATAAAGTAAAAACATTTAAGAAAACAAAAAAAGTTTGATATCCCTTCACATTGAGCTCAGGGCACACTTGATGAATGTGTGAGATGAGTATTTCATGTTTGTATAAAGAGATACAAAATATAGTGGATCTAAAATCCCAAAAATGGAGAAGAAAAAACTGGGTTGACATACAGATGTACAGGGGCACTTATCTATCAGTCAAAGTAATCAAATTTAAGTTTGGAAACAGAGTATATCTTGTACCCGCTCCTGAATATCCAGTACCTGATTCTGGTAAAAACATTAGAAAACAATAAACAAGGAACATATTTATTCACAATAAGACTGCAATATTTGCAAAGTGCATTTGAAGTCTTGAGCCAAACCAAAGAAGTCACTATTTTTTATCGGCTGCTCACTTTACTGAGGGTTGACTTTCTGGGCTGTTTTATTGTAACTTTAGACCATAATTGCTAAATTTTCCTTCTACAACTACAAAACCTTGAATGTTGCTCCGCAAAGTAAGGTAAAAGTCAGTGACTATGCTCATTGGTCAGAAAATGTATGAGTACTCACCTCAAACCCGTAGCATACAAAGAAGAGGATGACCACAGCGATAAACAAGTAAACCCTCCAAAGAGTGGGAACGCAGGCGAGCTGCAAACAAGAACAATGAATACCTTTATAATACCTTTGAATCTTGTCTGATAAACACCACATGTTCCTAATCAGTATCTAATAGTCATGGTACCATCTATGGAAAACTGTCCCTTTTAATTCAATCAGTACCATGCAGTCCATCAAATTTTCTTGGATCCCCTAATGCAATTGGGGTGCAGATGCATGAGCACCTCAAATTCAATGATCACATTTTTTTTTAATCCAGTGAAATGGACTATTCAAAATTCTAGGTCAAGGCACAAAGCAGCAAAATAAACTTTAATTATGCGAGTTGGCACCCTAAAAGTGTACTGGAAAAATCCAGAATCTTTCATACCCTGAAGCCCAGGAGCCCACACCAACTTTGCTTTAGCTGGGACTGAAACAAATCTTACGGGAAACATTAAACCAAGGGAGCAGGAGCTGGGCATGTGCAGGAACAGGATTGGGGTCTGGTGGGGAGGGAGCGTGGGCTGTCCGCTTAATATTAGCCTCAATCAAATATCAGCTGTTTACTGAACAGTGAGTTTCCCACTTGCCGCACCCTGGCATTCACTCAGAGTGTATTGCATGAGTGGAGCAAATGGTGTGGTTTAGGATAGCAGGGTGCAGTAGAGGTATAACTGTAAAGCATGTATTGTGCTGATTACAATGACCCCTGGCCAGCGACTGAGCCTCAACAACTGTCTACCACCAGCTCCTTAGAATACACAGACTGGATTCCAGTAGTAGAAGCATCCTGGTGCTCAGAAACAGCATCTTGTTGCCAGCAACATTGCATCATAGAATATACCAGAGTGAAGATAAACCATGGTAGAAAACCAGAAAGAGGAATAAAGTATAGATTAATAGAGATTACACATGACATGGCACTTTTTAAATTAACAGGGAACATGAAAATCCATGCAAGCAAGAGGACACTGGTTTGGCATAAACATTTAATCTGTGCTATCCTGTGCCCCAGCTCTTCACATCTTCACCCTCCATAAGTGCTTTTTACTGCCTCACATAATAGGCTTTTGGTCTTGTATGTATATATGATTTTATATGCAAGTATTGATGAAGAGTGAAGCTAGCTGGGGAGAAACAGGACTCTGCACAATTTATGGGCAGAAATTCATATCTTTTTGAGTTACATAATTACAGTTCACATATTCACAATTACATTATGTATCACATATTTACAATTTAGGCACAGGGAGATTTTTCGAGTTTGACAGATAGCATGCCAAACCGATAGTCCACCAACTATTGCGAGTAGGGCGGTCTGTCATCGATTCGAGTTTGGCAGACAGCATGCCAAACCGATGGTCCGCCCACTATTTAGAGTTGGGCAGACTGACCTTTCTGAAGTGGTTTCCCTGCTGACTCTGCCATGGAACTACTTACTCTGATGGGCCAGCGGAATAGGGACCAACAGAGTACGAATATCAGACCACCCGCCCTATTTACAGCAGACAGTCTGATGCTTTTTTTTGCTGTCCATTACTTCTAGGACAAACCTGGCATTTTCAAACACAAAAAAAGAAAAAGGACACCCACATCTTGGGAGAAACCTCTCCGGTTTTGGGGTCATTGCAAATATTTGTGTTTTTCTTCAAGATACTTCCACTTTGGAAGCTAGTGTTTGACTTTCAGTGGCCACACACCAAACCTGCAGTGCCTTCAGAGGAACTGCAGTGGTGTTGGGTACTCTGATGACACTCTGATCACACAGATATCTTCTTTTGGCCGGTGGTGATCTCTAAATATCACAGCCTTCTGTCCATCAGGGTGGTGGACGTAATGTCCTCTACCACCCTGACGGACAGAGTCAAGACCGCTATTCTCTAAATCATGCACTAAGTAATTTACCCAAAAGACACCATTTTCCTTCAAGGACTCACACACAGATCTTCAGGTTTCATAGTTGATGACTTAGGAAATAGTTGCAAAAAGAAAAGTTGATGGACAGAATGCTGAACAAATCAAACATTCACCCCAGTCACAGATCTGGGTTAAATCCATCATTTTTTTGGTCTCCATGCCATTCCAGTTTGGGCGCAGTCATATGCAAATCAGTCTTGACCCTGTTCCTCAAGGGAACAGTCCAGCCTGAACTAGCCCTGGACTGGAAACATGCATCCTGGGACTGGTTTCAGGGTATCACACCTCATGAGGCAGGCTAGCCTGAATGCGGTGGGATAGTAAGCAGGCGGCCCATGTCTGGGAATGCCCTTCCCACTTAGAGTGACAACTTCAAAAGGAACAGATGATGGACGGAATGCTGAACAAATCAAACATTCACGCCCAGTCACAGATATGGATTAAATCAATATTTCTTTTTGCTCGCAATGCCATTCCAGTTTGGACCCAGCCATATGCAAATTAGTTTTGACCCTGCTCTCAAGAGGTGGGTCCTGTGCTTGCCATGGCACCGAATTAAGGTTATCCTGGCTGGTAAGGGGTGATACCCCGAAACCAGTCCTAGGATGCTTGTTTCTGGTCCAGCAAGGACCTGGCCTGGCAGTTCGGGCTGCACTGTTCCCATGGGGAGCAGGGTCAAGACGGATTTGCATGAGGCTGAGTGCAAACTGAGGTGGCGTGGTGAGCAAAAACAATAGAGTAAGGCCCAAATCTCTCTACTGGGTGTGAGTGTTTGACGTTGTTCAACATTCCATCCATCAATTGTTATTTTTGCATTTGACTTAGGAAATTGGGTACATCTCATCTCATTACATCTTAACCTAATGACTACATATCAAAGATACGTCTTTCATTTGGTTTGCCTACCTAATCCCTACCACATTAGTGAATTTATCATTAAGGGAAATCCATGCATTCCTGTCTATGTTACAGTCAGTCAACAGTAAAGCAGAACCTAGCTAGAGAGTAAAAGAGAAGTGAATAGAGGCATGACTATAGGGGAAAGGTAAGGATCTCTCACAAAGATTCAGAATGGTATTGGGTAGATATTACTCCCACTGAGAGATGTAGGGGCAGATTCACAAACAGTTTGCGATGGGTTTGTGTCACAAAAATGACGCAAACCTGCGCAAAACGTTTTTTTAATTTACTTTTCAGTGCAAAACTTATTTTGTGCTGGAAAGTTGCCTGAAAGTAACGCAAAGCAGCGCAAAGCCCAGCTTCTTGTTAGTCTGCATCAAGAGGGCATTCCATGGGTGGTGCACAAGCATTCCAGTTCAACCCCTATGGTTTTTTATGCAGAAACCAGTCTACTTACAATAGCAGATAGGGTTTGTATAAAAAAATAATGCCACTTTGAAGTAGGTGTTAAAAGAGAAATGCCTTTATTCCTCTTAACATTTCCCACGTTGCATGTGTGCTGTACTGTACAACACACATCCAACGTGGGAAATGTTTTAAAGTTAGTCTAAGCGTAGTATGTTGTACAGGAAGAGTTCCCTTCCAGTACAAAACCATGCTAGACTCACGTAGACATCATTGCGCAATGGTGCAAAGGTGTGTGCATGGCGCTTTGAGAGCGAGGGGGAGAGTGCCATATCTCTGTAGATATAGCGCTGTCCTTCTCTCTCCCTCTCACACAACGCAGCAACTTTGGGTGCGTGAGATGTGTGTAAATCTGGGCCGTAGGGTCTTATTCACAAAGCCATTTTGTGGTACATAAATGAGTACTTCTGTAGTACTACTTTACATTCTCTGAAATATCTTTGTGAATTGAACTCAAAACATCTAAAATGGAAATAAAATGGGAATATTCATTTACAGATATTAGCAACAGAATGGTCTGTGTCCTAATTGCACTTTTATTATTGAAGAGTTGGATGTTTCAAACTGATTCAGAAAGGAATATAAGAGAATGTATAAAGGTGCTCCTGTGGTGGTACTTCTCATACTCATAACTGCTTCTGTGAATCAGCCCCTTATAGTTCCTGAAGGGGTGGCTTATAAGACCTGTCAGAATTGCAAGCGAGTTGGGGGCAGTTCTGATGTTGACTGAGACGTTGTTCCAGATCCTGGAATGGTCAGTCTTCTGGAGATGACCTGTCTTCTGGTTTTCAATGTATTTATTTAGGATTTTTTGTGCAGTTTTTAGCTTCTTTTCTAGTGGTACCCTGCGTTTTCTTATGGCATAGTTCTGTTCCGGTGGGCGAAAAACATTGGCTTTGAATGCTGGCCAGAGCGATTGCCAGTGGCTGAGATCAATTCAACCATTCCATTCATTACCCTGTTTTTGATGCCCTAAGTGTGACTGGTATGCCCAGATGTGGGTCCCATGCTCAATGTGAAATTAAATTAAATTAAATTAAAAAAATATTACATTTGTAAAGCACAGCTGTGACCTAGAAGGTATCCTAGCTCAAGACCGACCCAAACCCCGAACAGAAATAAAGGCACCCATGGTCATTATGGAGGAAACAGCCAGGTCTTCAAGGCTTTCCTGAAAGTCAGTAGATCTTGACATGCTCTCAACGATGGAGGCAAGGTGCTCCAATATTGGGCCACATTGACTGAGAAGGTGTTGTTATGGATTAAGTTCTTGTTGTTAATGATACGCACGAGCTGAGCGGGCACAATCGGCTTATTTGGTATTAAATAATGCATTGTTACAGAAGATTGAGCTGTAGGGATCCGAGCAGGCAGGACGTGCTGTGTCGTGGGCTTGATGTACTGAAATAAACCTACCTAAATTATATCTCTGCTTCCGGTGCATCTATTACAGAAGGCCCGGCCTCCAACTCTGAAATTCTTGATGTTTTCCATGCAGAGGAGATTTGCTGTGGACTCTGGCAGGTACATATGCCTTAAACTTCCTTTGAAAAATGGAAGGTCATGGCATAACGTTTGGGGCTGACCCTGCAGAGAGAGCCGGGTCCAACGGGAGTTGACTACCAACTTCAAATTAAACTCTGCAATAACACCAGAGACATAATTCTAGCATTGCAAAATAAAAAATACAAATCAGCCTGGTCCAATATATTTAAGGATCAAACAGAGGAGTTCAGATTAGGAGTTTGCAAAATAGCAAAAGTGATCCTCAAAGCATGGGGACAGTGCCCACACAAAATGAAAATGTGCATTTGAGAATGTTCATCCGGTTACAGCTGAGTCCCTAAAAGCAATAACGTAAAACAACAAGCAAGAATTTTGCTGATGGTCCGTTCCAATCATTCTGCCATGATATGGAAGCTTGAATATGATAATGGAGCAGCGTAATTTTGGCCCCACCCTTTTCATGTTTGACTGTGCCACATATATGTTTACATGTGGCCTCATGTATTCGTACTTTGTACTTGAACAGATGCAGAAAGTGCACTTATTGTGTAATATCGACATTTATATGAGTGTGCATATTAACATTTTCCCTTATAGTAACAATGAGATGCAGTTCTCGCATAAAACTTCATTTGTGCGGTTTGAATAATATTGTACTTCCTATATGTTGACGTATTCATTTAAAATAATACTCTGCATTTAATTTATAAATGAAATGTATCCATTTGAATAGTGCTTTACATCTATATTGTGACTGTATATGTATCTGTCATCATGCATTAAACGTTCATTGAGATGCCTGCTGCATTAGGTTAACCAAAGGACTTAGCCACTGGTATTTCTTAAAGTGTTAACTTTAACATGAATGTTTGCTTTGGATGCAATATTTTTCTCTCCTCTGCAGGTGCAATTGCGTGAGTGCATGGTTAAAGAAAGGCACATTGTGTGAAAGAGATAGAGAGGCTCGAAAGGAGTATCTTTTGGCAAGGACAAAAAGATTTAATGAACGAAGGGAGGACTACTGTTCGTGCAGAATAGGGAGACAGGAGGAATTGAAGGACGTTCTAATGTGAGGATCAAAGGAAAGAAATCTCAAGTGTAGTTGCCAAGTCTTGTTGTTTGAAGATGGAAAATAATGAAACATGTGATATTGGATTCTCAAAGGATCTGTTGTAGGTATAATTGAGGATATACTTCAGTTTTATTCACATTGCCTCTAGAGTCTGATAGGTACAGAGCTCTTTGCAAGATCTCAGTTGTTTGTCTTCATGCTATACAATATTCCTTACTTCTACTTTGCAGACACCTTTCTCTGCTTTACTGACTTAATAAGGTTTTCCTGATTTCAAGAATAGGGTCTAGTAGATCTTCTTAGACAACTCATCTATAGGCAGGAGGATCAAAACTTTCAATCTACTTACCAGACTTTGTTTCTCATTATCTGTGTAGCAGCTACAGAATTCCTCATTTGGTTTCTGTTAATGAGGATACATTTTGTATGTCATTTCGGACATCCCTTAGTAAATCTGTACTTTTATACTATGTTTCTGTGACTGATTTATATTAGCTTGGCTTTGAATTTGTAATAAATATATACTTAATCCCATTAATCTCTGAGCTTTACTGTGTGACCAAATGGGTTACACTGTAATTGGCGAATTGTAGTTGATCCTAACGCCGTTTACTCCTCAGGCACCTATAGCCTTCCATCGCATTGGGCAAGGAAAAAGGAGACCAAATTCTATGCGTTGTCAATAACAAAACAGATTTATTGGGCTGGTGGACTTTCACATGGATTTGTTTCAGAATAAGTTGATATTTTTTATGATACTAATAAGAGAATGGCAACAAATGCGGTCATGCTTTTAAAGTCTAACTATGAAGAATGAGTAGAGTGTTTACTATTAATAATCAAAAATCGGAAGTGAGAGACAAAAACAATCTTCATATATAACTGTTCCAACAATTTGGGCAGCATTCTGACATTAACTCATGGGTTCACAACCACTCTAATGCCCTTACTCTACTGATAAATAAACTCAGGGGTGACAGAAAAGCTCTGCATCGAGCAGTTATCACTAGGGTTGGTGCTACCGAAAGATTCTACAACTTCTCACACAGAGTAAAATCCAGCCAGACTATGGCCAACATGGCCAAATCAGAAATCAATCAGCAATCGATTGAGGATATAAGGAATTCAAAGGATCAGGTATTTCCTCAAACATGTGACATAGCCATGATCACAATGCTATTCTCAACTATATACAATACTGTTCTCTGATAAACCCCGACTGTGTAATATAAAGGGCTATCTGAAGAAATGTCATATTATATTGAAATAGGGAAAGGAGAAAATTTAACATTGCAAGCTGAAGTGATCACGAAGGAAGCAAACTAAAGCATCACAGTATTGGCCTCAGGGAAAACTGCAGGGTATGATGCTCTTCCTGCTAGACTTTAAAAACACACAGAACAGGAGCTTACTCTTACTTGATGTAACATGATGTTACCGCTAAGGGCCTACCTCTGGAAGCATGGAAGGATGCCACACTATCAATATTTTTCAAGAGAGGTAAAGACCCACTGGATTACAGAGAATGTCTACTAGAATCAATGTTGAATTAGAATAAACTTAAATATCACAGCTCTATCAAAAGCTGTGATATGGGATATTTTGAATAGGACAGCTCTAAACTACCAAACATGCTGCATTTTAATTAGTTCCTAGCTGGTTGAAATCTAACCGTGAGATTCATAGTCAGTACCTGAGGCAAGCCTTATTACAGCATGAACCCACATATCGCTGCGCTGTCATAACACTCAAAGTCAGAACAAACCCTGGGAAAAAGCAATAAGTACGCACAAGAAAAGCTTGAAACCAAATGTTTGGAGACAGTGGATGACTGGACAGTAGCAGCTGGCTCGTAGATTTCAGAGCCAGGTCTTCTAGGTCAGGCAGAGAGTACCAGCCAATTTGAAAAAAAGAGCCACCGCATTCTGGCCAATTCAAGCAGCAAGGTAGTGAGAACAAGTTGCATCACAACTGCTTGGTTTTCTGGTTCCAAAAAAGTCAGTTTGTGCAACATGTTTGCCTTCCCCGTACCTTTGTTGTATTTTCCCAAATTCCCTTATGTTTTCTTCTTCTCTCCACCGTGTCCTACATAGAAGGGTCCTGCTTCCATCATGGGCCTTCATCTCCTGAATTCTTCTTGACGCAGCTACCACTTCAGAACCTCCTGGTGATCCCAAGCCTAGAGAAGGTTTCCGAGTACTTCCTGTGTTTATTAACCACTATCAAGCACAGAGCATCAGGTGAGTTAAATGGGAACGGGGATTGAGTTCTGCTGTGGTACATCAGTGTCCTTTACATTGTCTAATGGTCCACATTTGCTATTGTAGTTAGACTAAAAATACCAGAGGCATGTGCAGTCTCTACAACACCTTAAAGACAGTATTTGTATTTTGATTTATAAAGCCAATAAGGCATCAAAGCCCTAACACCGGTCAGAAACAGCCAGAGGGCGACAGAAGAGGCATCAATAAGGATGAGAGAATAACCAACTTTTAAGATGCCCATGAAACACACAGTAAAAATTCAGACTCGCAGTATGTATAGGGAGCGAGTTCCATAACCTGGCCGGTTTCACCAAAAACGAGTGGCTGCCCCATCTAGCCTTCCTGAACCTGGGGATGATCACCTTTCTCTGTGCTGCAGATCTAAGCTGTCTATTTGGCCAATACCAGTTGAAATAGGTTCCCAAATACTAAAAGCCCTACTGAGAAGATTCTTGTAGACCATGCATGAAGCTTTGAAAGTCACCCGCTTCCGCACTGGTAGCCAATGGAATGACCACAATCCCTCCCTAACCAAAAGATGTGTAGGAACATCCAGGACTATCCATGCAGCTGCATTTTGGATGACCTGGAGTTTGTTGAGAGAGTACTGGTTGGCATTTAAATATAAAGTGGCCAGGAACAGCTCTCCCTCCACGCAGCACAGCCCAGCCTTCGCCGCCGCTGACACAGGAGAGCAGGGTTCGAGACCACTCTCGACCCGCTCCCTGCACCTGCCTGCCTAATTGCCTTGGTTCTCTCCGTGATTTCTGCCTCCCTGTTCACTTTTTTCTTTTTTTCAGCACCTGCCTCATTGTTGTTTCATTCCTCCCTGTTACCTTTCTCTGTATTCTCGTTTCCTCTCAGTTTTTTCCCGCCCCCTAGACCACGCCCACCTCCCGAATGCCGCTTCCCACCTTCCCGCCTCCCCCCTCCCCTACTTAATGGAGCCTGCTGCTCGGAGGAGCGAGCAAGTGCCCTGACCTCCTGGCCAGGAACAGCTCTCCCTCCATGCAGCACAGCCCAGCCATCGCAACTGCTGACACAGGAGAGCAGAGTTCGAGACCGCTCTCGACCCGCTCCCTGCACCTGCCTGCCTAATTGACTTGGTTCTCTCTGTGATTTCTGCCTCCCTGTTCCCTTTCTTTTCTTTTTTTCAGCGCCTGCCTCATTGTTGTTTCATTTCTCCCTGTTACCTTTCTCTGTATTCTCGTTTCCTCTCTGTTTTTTCCCGCCCCTAGACCCCGCCCACCTCCCGAACGCCACTTCCCGCCTCTCCCCTCCCCTACTTAATGGAGCCCGCAGCGTGGCCACGCCGCCGGCGCACCGAAGGCGTGCCAAAGGCAAGCCCGTCTGTGCCCGTCTGTGCCCGTCCGCGACCCGACTGCGACCTGCGCCAGAGACCCTGCATCTCTGACAACCCACCGCTACAACTCAGCCGCCATCCACGCACTGAACCCCGGTAGACGCAGAGACTGCCAACAAGCCACACATAACACAACCCACGGCCAGTTCTCCTGCCTCCACTGCTGCCAGACCTTCACCTCCACCACCAACCCTGCCCCCAGCACCACCAAAACCAACATCAGCGACGCCCTCTGATGCATCCTCCTCAACGTTCGCTCCGTGCACAAACACGCCGTGGAGATCTGGAACCTACTCGGCTCTCTCTTGCCAGACATCGCCTTCTTCACTGAGACCTGGACCAACTCCTCCTCTGGCCCCGACATCAGCACCACCATCCCAGAAGGATACAAAATCCAGAAGAAGGACGGCCTCAACCACCCGGGAGGGGGCCTCACCATCGCCCACAAGAACACCTTCCGCCTCACCACCTCCAGCGAAACCTTCCCCTCCGCCGAACACCTGCACTTCCAGATCCAGACCAGCCCCAACTCCACGCTCCGCAGAACCCTCGTGTACAGACCCCCCAGCCCCCGGGCCACCTTCACTTCATCACAACCATCACCGACCTCATCGCACCCCACACCATAGCCTCAATGAAGTACATACTCATCGGCGACCTGAACTTCCACCTCAACAACACTAGTAACCCCAACTCCTCCACCCTGCTGGACAACCTCGCCAACATCTGACTTAAGCAACTCGTCACCGTACCGACACACAGGGCAGGACACACCCTCGACCCCATCTTCGCAGCAAGGAACAGTGTCCATTTCAGCCACACTACGCAATCCCCATGGGCCGACCACCACTGCGTACACTTCACTGTCGACAAACCAAAAACACCCAAACAAACCCCACGCCCACCTCGAAGGAACTGGAGCAAAGTCACAGACGAGCAACTCAACTCCACCCTCACCCAAGACAACCACACCCCGGCATCTGGCGCCAACACCGCAGTCAGAGAACTCCACACCTGGATCACCAACTGCACAGACAAACTCGCCCCACTACGCAACACCAACAAACACGCCCCAGGAAAGCTGCCTGGTTCACCACTGATCTCCAAGAAGCCAGACGCACCTGCAGGCGCCTGGAGAAGAACTGGAGAAACGCCAAGACACCCGAAAACCACACCACCTACAAGGACGCCATGACGAGCTACCACAACCAAATCAGAACTACCAAAAGGACTTTCATCCACAACAAAATCCTCGCAAACTCCACCAACTCCAAGGAACTCTTCACCATCATGCGGGAACTCACCAACCCCCGCAGTGAAGCCACAGACAGCACCCCGTCCCAAGACCTCTGCAACAAGCTTGGAACCTTCTTCTACCTCAAGATCAAAAACCTCTACGACAACTTTGCCAACCACCCATCAGACGCCACCAACGGCCCAGCCCCATACACATCAGCCAGCCCACCATCAACACCTGGACTCTAATCACAGCCGAAGACACCACCTCGACCATGAAAGGCATCCACTCGGGAGCCCCCATGGACCCCTGCCCCCCCACATCTACCACAGAGCCACCTCCACCATCGCACCCAAACTACAACACATCATCAACACCTCCTTAGAAACAGGCACCTTCCCAGATGACTGGAAACGCGCAGAAGTCAGGACCCTGCTCAAAAAGCCCACAGCCGACCCCACCGACCTCCAGGACTACCGGCCCATCTCGCTCCTCCCCTTCGCAGCCAAAGTTGCAGAAAAGACAGTCAACAAGCAACTAACAAGATTCATCAAAGACAACGCCGTCCTCGACCCGTCCCAATCCGGATTCCGGAGCAACCACAGCACTGAGACCGCCCTACTCGCTGCCACAGATGACATTCGCACCCTCCTGGACCAAGGACACTCCGCCGCCTTCATCCTACTCGACCTATCAGCAGCCTTCAACACCGTCTCCCACCGTACACTCATCGCCAGAATACATGACGCCGGCATACAAGGAACAGCCCTAGACTTGATCCGATCATTCCTCACCGGAAGAAGCCAAAGAATCAGACTGCCACCCTTCCTCTCCGACCCCACGATCATCACATGCAGAGTCCCACAGGGGTTGTCACTGAGCCCTACCCTCTTCAAGGTCTACATGGCCCCCCTCGCAGCCATCGTCCGACAACACGGCCTCAACATCGTATCCTACGCCGACGACGCCCAGCTCATCCTCTCCCTCACCAAAGACCCCGCCACCGCCAGACTCAACTTCCAAAAAGGGATTCAGAAAGTAGCAATCTGGATGATCAACAGCTGCCTTAAGCTCAACACCGAGAAGACAGAAGTCCTCGTCTTTGGAACCACCCCCTCGGCATGGGACAACACCTGGTGGTCATCCGCCCTCGGAAACCCACCGACCCCCTCAGACCACGCCAAAAACCTTGGCATCGTACTCAACTCATCCCTCACCATGAACCGACAGGTCAGCGCCGTCACCTCCAGCTGCTTCAACACCCTCTGAATCCTCCGCAAGACTTTCAAGTGGATCCCCCCTGAGTCAAGAAAGACTGTCACCCACGCACTCATCACCAGCAGACTGGACTATGAAAACGCACTCTACGCCGGCATCAACAAGTCACTACTCCGCAAACTCCAGATGATACAGAACACCGCCGCCAGACTCGTCCTCGACATTTCCCGGCATGAACACATCAGCCCACACCTACGTAGGCTCCACTGGCTCCCCGTAAAGAAAAGAGTCACCTTCAAAATCCTAACCCACGCCTACAAATGCCTGCACAACACCGGACCCGAATACCTCAACGACTGAATCAACTTCCACGTACCCAAAAGGAACCTCCAATCCTCCAACCTCACACTGGCTGACACCCCGCGCATCCACAGAGCCAGAGCAGGCGGAAGATCTTTCTCCCACATCGCGGCCAAAACATGGAACGAACTCCCGGCAGACATCAGGCACGCCCCCTCCCTAAACACCTTCAGAAAGACTCTCAAGACCTGGCTCTTCAGCTAAATGGATCTGCTGCCACCCCCCCTCCCCCCCTGCGCCTTGAGACCTTCACGGGTGAGTAGCACACTTTACAATTCCTGATTGATTGATTGATTGAAAGTGTTACAGTAGTCAAGATGAGATGTAATAAGAGACATGACCACTGAGACTCTTAATTCTCCGTGCAGAAGGGAAAAATCTTCTTCAGAATCTTAACAATGAAAAAGCTGGAGCTCACCATCCAGTTGACCTGAACATTGAATGTGAGAGTGTTATCAAAAATCACTCCAAGGTTTTTAGCAGCGACCACAAGAATGGGTAAAGGGCAACATGTGTCAGGCCACCAGAGTTCAGACCACACAGAGTTATCCGCCACAAAGACCACAATCTCCATCTTCTTGGTGTTCATTTTAAGCCAGTTCTCTTTCATCCAGGTACTGATTTCAGACATACAGGTCTTGAACTTGTCAGCCAGCAGCGCCCAATTGTCAGATATAGAGACAATGATTTGGGTGTTGTTCGAATAGGACAGCACCTGCAACCCGAAGGATTGCACCAATTTCACCAGAGGGGCCAAGTAAAGATTGAACAAAGTGGAACTGATGGGGGACCCCTGTGGGACTCTACAAGGAAGCTGGAAAGGTTTAACCCTGAAGTTCCTGCAGCTGACCGTTTTGGACCTATTCTCCAGAGAATATTTCTGAGAGAGAAATAGACGAGTACCAACCCAAACTGCTGCAAGATGAGTCAACAAACTCCATCATGTTCCGCTACTACTCCATTTCCTCATTCCCCATAATAAAAAAACTTTAGGCTGGAGTTTCTTCACAGCTGCCTGTGTACATCACAGGAGTCTAATGTAGAAGTTGAATCTTCTTTTATCTCACAGACGGTGCCTGCACAGGCAGCTGGAGAAAACAACTTTACAGTCATTCACTCTCTAGTACAGAAGGCTGAATATTTATATGAAATGTTTCTTATCTCTGCTGCTACATGTTCCTGAAATAAAGGAGGTATTAAATATTTAAAATGTTCCCACCCTGTGAAAATTGTGTAGGCCATTACAGTATTCACTATGTTCTGAAACAGTGCCATCATTTATTTCAAAATGTGTCTTAATTAATTATCGTTGGGTGTAGCAGTTTTTAAGGTATACTGAAAGACATTTCTGCAGACAATAAATATGTATTTAATTATGTTGCATCATTCCCCTGTATGTACTTCAGTATATAGAAAATACTTTGAAGCCAGCGCAAATTCCTGCAAGGAGATACAAGTACCGCCAAGAGGAAGTGGAAAAAGTATACAGAAAAAAATAAATATCCAACTAGCAACTTTTTCGCAGGGGTGTGTGGAATGATTCATTCCCCTTGCGTAATTGGCGTAATTTGGCAACCCTGCATGGGAAACAACCATTACAACACAGTCATTACAACGCACTACCTTTACAATGCAGTCATTACAACGCAACTGCATTTACATCGCATGCCATTACAACGCAGGCATTACAATGCATGTCACTACAACACATGCCATTACAACGCATACCATTACAACGCATGCCATTACAACGCATTATAAGGTAAGTAATGGAGTTTTTTTTTGTTTTAGGGTGGGTATGGATTTGGGGGTACATGGGAATAGTAATTTTTACCCCTACACTATCCAACACTTACCCTACTGTTGCACTCACTGGAGTGGGAATAGTAATTTTTACCCCTACACTATCCAACACTTACCCTACTGTTGCACTCACTGGAGTGGGAATAGTAATTTTACCCCTACACTATCCAAAACTTACCCCACTGACACCCTAAAAGTATTATGCGTTGTAATGGTATGTGTTGTAATGGTATGCGTTGTAATGGAATGCGTTGTAAAGGTATTTTCTAAAAATGCGTTGTAATGGCATGCGTTGTAAAATCATGCGTTTTATAGGTAGCTGCGATGTAAAAACCACGTTGTAAAGGCATGCGTTGTAATTGTTTACATTGTACCATCATATATTCCTTTGCATTACTCTTGTAACATGGAGTCTTGGCCAAATTGCGCCAAACACTGTGTGGTGGAATTTTTTTCATGCGAAGCTCCAGAAATGCGAGCAAGATTTGGCATCCCTAACGTGATTTTCTAACGCAAGTGGTCATGGCCAGAGGGCGGCTTTTCGAGTAGATTTGCTGTTGCTCAAGTGGATTTTCTACTGGTGCTGAAGCAAAATCAACTCAAATGACCACTCACTCTTGCGTACAGCATGTTGTCGTTCACACTGATTTTTCAGTGCTGCCCGGGCTACCAGTGCTAAATTGCAGCATGAGCAGCACAACGTACATATTTCCCACCCATTTGCAGAACTCCGTGGATACTCACAGGCTTTTTATGTAACTCCACGGAATTCTGCAGAGTGAAACTCTGCGAGTTCCACCCACCCCTAGTTTTTCGGAGGGTCTTACTATCCATTGGATCATAAATCTATTGGTTTTAAATATGAGATCTGTCTGTCAATAGCTTTATGCACCATAAAAACATCTACTCACATACATTTAAATTAACATTTAATTTTTTTTTTATTTACCATGATGTTACTATTTTAAAACTATGAATGTATTAAACGAAAGAGAGGATGGGTAGTGTTGAACTATAGTTTCTTTAGCTTTGCCATTTCTCCATCCCTCCCCTACTCCCTGTTGGTATAATCCTTACACTGATGTCATTTGGAGCATTGGTGTGGTGGAATTGTGTGAAGAGAATCCACCTGACAAAAAAGCACTGGAGAGGTCATATCAGCCTTAGTAAAGCTTTTTAGCAAAGCATCTTACCTATTCTTCCTTGATTGTTTCTTGATTGTCTCTTTTTCAGTTCGCGACAAGGACCTCTTTCTGCTGACTATTATACCCCAGCAATTTGCAATTCCTATTGACTTCTGATTAGCGATTTGAGTAACAATTACTTTCAATTACCGCTTTCCCCTCAGTAGTAACCACATGTAAAGTAATAAATACTGTTCACTGCAGCATATCAGCATGGCACAAACTGAGCTCTAAATTCTACTTACCAGAGCTCTCATTCCTAAACCATCTCCACCTCACTCCCATCAGTGAAGAAAAATCATTACAGATCTTAAGTAAGCTTTCCCTGGGAAAAGTAGGTAATTTTTTCCCTGGTGGCGGTTTTATCCAACTACAAAGTTTTGCCAGGCTTAAAGACTGGACCCCTCTAATGATTTTTCTAAATCATGAGCAAGGCCTTTAGAGCTCAAAGGCATCTGTCTTTTTGCTGCTATAACACCAGTCACAGACATGGAGAAGATTTAAGACAGTCTAATGCAATATCTGATAGATATTTGGCTTGAGACTCCATTACTGCCAGCAAATGGGAAACATCCTCTCCCTTCGGCAAATCTAAAGAAAGGGACTGTAAGTATTTCACTAACAAGTGTGATGTGCATACAGCATAAATTCCAGTCCTTATTGAACAAAATGTGGGTCCAAGTGACAGCACAAATGTAACTTGACACAATCAATTACTTAAAAGAAAAAAAAAATAGAAAATCTAGGCAAACATTTACCTTACCTCAAGATGTAGAAGGAAGATCCCAGATGGACACAAAGAAAATATAGGAAGGAAGTGGGTTTATACCTCTTTCATAGTAGAGGGAGCGAATCTTGATGAAGGAAAGAAATCTTGCTTGGGAAATGTGCACTATGTAGGGTAGGGCATTGAAATTGCAAAGGTAAGTTACAGGGTGAGGATGGCAGATGAGAAGGTAATGTTAGCTATGCCCCTAGTGAAAGAAGCTGCCTCTCCATCACTCTCTCATGGAGACCCAATGACCTTGGTGCTGCCCCTGCTGATTGAACGTCTTCCTAGAGGAGTGCATTAGGGTCCCCCTACTTAACATGTCTGTAGTCATGATTTCATACAGTGTGATGTAAACAAATTTCATACAAGATTCTAGACAGTAAACTGAATTGGATTCAAGGGGACCTGTACCTCTGATATAATGTACAGTTCTTCGAAGTCAGCAAAAATCAGGAAAATACATAGTGCAGTCAGTCCAATCAGTAGTAGCGAGAATAGATCTAAAACAACAAAAAACAGGCATCTTAGAATCATTCAGAATGAAGCTTTAAAACACATGATTTCTGCCATGCAGGGTTCATAAGAAAAGTGTTATTGCCACCTTCAGGAGAATTCAGTGCAAATATCTAACAGAAAATCCAAGAAATTATTGTTTAGTTTTGTCTTGTCTAGAACTGGATATGCCACCACCACCAGCCTCATCAGCTGGTGACAAGAAGAGCTCTGCAAATCTACTTATTGCTTGAGCCCATTTTCATTTTACCAGATAGTAAACCCTGACTGTGCTGACTCAGTGTTATATGCTCCTGCAGTCTCTAAAGTGAGTTCATTTAACCTGGTACTCATCTGTGTAGACTTTGAGTTTCAGATAGTGCAGCTCAGAAACAGCGAGCAAGGTTTTCCCCTTTCTGCTTCTGAGCTGCGCTGTCTAAAATAGTACTCTAACTCTGGAAAATATTGAGTTAAATGAAAGCACTTTACACGCTTCAGCCACATAAAAACAGGAGCTGGACTTTGCGCTGAGCCAGGAGAGCCCATCATGATAAAGCTTTGATGGTGCCTTTAGGGTAGAATACACCAAAAGGCATGAGACTCTGGGCCCCCGGTATGATTGGCTCTCAGCCAAAAGGATAAGCCTGGACAGGGAGCACTGGTTGCTTGCTTGGGTGTCCCCAGGTAGGACTAACTCTGCCCTGTCACGTTCTAGCCTTTATTCTATGTGCTCCACGTGACTGTCGGATTCTCCATTATCCCTGCGTGGGCAGGTGACAAATTCAGCTTCCCCTCCCTCTGTCCATGATGTTTACCAGTTACTTCACTGGCAAACATGGCATTCATCCCCAACCTAAAAAGAAAAGACAATAACAAAAAAACACAGTCCCAAAAACACAACTAGATGGCGGAATGGACACAGAATGGAACACAAACACACATACTTCCTCAGGTGTATCCCCCAGATGATTAGAACATTCATATCATAATGGATACAGGACAGTCTCATCATGAGCTGCCATAGGTAAGCTATCACACCACATGATCTATCAGTCTCGTTGACGGTGCTGTATTTATCCGGAGGTGATACCTGGTCTTGACCACTCGAGCCATGAATGGTGCCTGATTCCCTCACCTCGGGTTGAGGTGGTGCGTAGTCTAAATTGGGATAGCTCTCTCGACTGGCATCAGCATCTCGGGTGCTGGTGATGTCTCTTTGTAAATTCCTGTTGGATCGGGCTTGTCAGCTCCTCCTCTTGTCCCTCCTGCTCATTGTCACTCTGCTCTTCACCTGTCAACTCTGGAGCTGACATTTTACAGAATTTCTTGGAATGCGATGTGAGCTAAAGAACGATGATGGATTCAACCCAGATCTGTGAGTGGGGGTGAGTGTCTGAAAAGTTTCAGCGCTCTGTACATCATCTCCTTGTGTTTGCTTTGTTCGCCCTAAGTTGGCAGGGTATGCCCAGATGTGGGTCCCTTGCTCACTTTGCCACTGGATTCAAGCTAGCCTGGCTTATGAGGGCTGTTAGCCCGAAACCGGTCCTAGGATGCTTGATTCCGGTCCAGGGAAGACATGGCTTGGCAGTTTGAGCTGGACTGTTCCCATGAGGCACAGGGTCAAGACTGACTTGCATATAGCTGTGTCTGAACTGGGGTGGCGAAGTGAGTTAAACAACGATGATGGATTCAACCCAGATCTGTTACTGGGGGTGAGTGTCTGAAACGTTTCAGTGCTCCGTCCATCATCTCGTTGTGTTTGCTTTGTTCGCCCTAAGTTGGCAGGGTATGCCCAGACGTGGGTCCCTTGCTCACTTTGCCACTGGATTCAAGCTAGCCTGGCTGATGAGGGCTGTTAACCCGAAACTGGTCCCAGGAGGCTTGTTTCCGGTCCAGGGAAGACATGGCTTGGCAGTTCGGGCTGGACTGTTCCCATGAGGCACAGGGTAAAGACTGATTTGCATATAGCTGTTTCTGAACTGGGGTGGCAAAGTGAGCTAAAGAACGATGATGGATTCAACCCAAATCTGTGACTGGGGGTGAGTGTCTGAAAAGTTTCAGCGCTCTGTCCATCATCTCCTTGTGTTTGCTTTGTTCGCCCTAAGTTGGCAGGGTATGCCCAGACGTGGGTCCCTTGCTCACTTTGCCACTGGATTCAAGCTAGCCTGGCTGGTGACGGCTGTTATCCCGAAACCGGTCCCAGGATGCTTGTTTCCGGTCCAGGGAAGACATGGCTTGGCAGTTAGGGCTGGACTGTTCCCATGAGGCACTGGGTCAAGACTGATTTTCATATAGCTGTTTCTGAACTGGGGTGGCAAAGTGATCTAAAGAACGATGATGGATTCAACCCAGATCTGTGACTGGGGGTGAGTGTCTGAAAAGTTTCAGCGCTCCGTCCATCATCTCCTTGTGTTTGCTTTGTTCGCCCTAAGTTGGCAGGGTATGCCCAGACGTGGGTCCCTTGCTCACTTTACCACTGGATTCAAGCTAGCCTGGCTGATGAGGGCTGTTAACCCGAAACCGGTCCCAGGATGCTTGTTTCCGGTCCAGGGAAGACATGGCTTGGCAGTTAGGGCTGGACTGTTCCCATGAGGCACTGGGTCAAGACTGATTTTCATATAGCTGTTTCTGAACTGGGGTGGCAAAGTGATCTACAGAACGATGATGGATTCAACCCAGATCTGTGACTGGGGGTGAGTGTCTGAAAAGTTTCAGCGCTCCGTCCATCATCTCCTTGTGTTTGCTTTGTTCGCCCTAAGTTGGCAGGGTATGCCCAGACGTGGGTCCCTTGCTCACTTTGCCACTGGATTCAAGCTAGCCTGGCTGGTGATGGCTGTTATCCCGAAACCAGTCCCAGGATGATTGTTTCCGGTCCAGGGACGACATGGCTTGGCAGTTCGGGCTGTACTGTTCCCATGATGTTACAAAAAACAAGGGAACCCAATATGCTATTGGTCAGGGACCTTGGGTACATTGACTATTTTAGAGGACAGTGGTCCCTAGACAATTAGATGAAATTTAAAGTTAAATATAGACCCAGTCAGTACTATATTGTCTGTCCAGCCGGACAGTTTTTAATATACAGTGATTGTATAAAACCATTAAGACGAGAATTTACAAGCGGGACACAGCCTGCGTCCTGCTGACGTACATTTTACAAACAACATAAAGGAAGGGGGTTCAGGCAAGAAAACCGTGTCTGCAATTACATTGGATATAAGTACAACAGACAAATTACGTTGCGCACACCATTACAAATTAAGCATTATAATATAGCCAATGTATATGGTGTACAGTTGTCGACGACGTTTCGATCCCTTTTAAATCAGTGGGATCATCTTCAGGACATTAATAATGACATGCCTGTATAAAATAGCTCAATTACTTAAACCATACAATGAAGGCGAGAAAGAATTGGGGAAAAAGGAGAAAAAGACAAAAATTATGCAGAGGGAGAGAGTGATACACATAAACTGATTCAATTTATTTCAAGTGACGTACATGAATTGACCGTGACCAAGTAAGCCTCTAAGTATTACCAGAAAGAGGTTCAAGGAAAGATGTGAACCAGAATGCATGTGGCATGCTCTGGTGAAAGAGGATCTAGTGACGATGAAAAAGGCCGTGTCTCGAAAACAACCAAGTACGCGCCGATACGTTGCGTGAATTACAGTGGTCTCATGAGGAGAAGGCCATGTGAGAAACTGTCAAGGATTGCTAATCGTGATGACCACACAAGTAGATGCGCGAGGAAAGAAAGAAAGCGCACGCTTACTGCGAGCTGGTGTGCCTGTCAATTCAGAGGCAGATGTGGGGGACACACTCTGGCGTGTTTAATCAGCGCCTAATTATGAAGGGAGAATTAAGTTAACAGAGATTACAAGGGGGCTAGCTAACTGAATATTTAAAGGCCAAGATAATCCCTACAGGACTTCAAGTCCGTAACGTTCCAGGGATCTTTACGGACATTCCCAAGTACATTACAGGATTTAGCTATATCGGTACCACCTGTTCCAGGCACTGGATGGTGCTGGGTATCGATATAGCTAGTGAAGAACTTAAAAACTTACGGTAGAAATTACAGATCTGGAAAAACAGATTCAAGATAATACACCTTTGATTGAAGGTAAAAAACTCTTAGAGGAAGTACAAAAGAGTGTAGACGAATTTCATAGACTCGAGCAAAATAAAAAAGCAAATAAAGTGAGAAAGGATATTAAAAGCTTCACTCAGGAGCGTGCATATCCTTATCTAGCTAAGGACTTCTATATTAATAGGTCTTATAGCAATCCCCAAACTCAAAGACCGTGGGGTCGCTTCAACAGACGACAGAACCTTGTGGGCTTTTCTGATACCTCGGCTGAATCTTCAGATAATTCAGACGCAGGAGAAGGCCCTAGTACCTCCAATAGGACCTTTTTTAATACTTGACAGTTTCTCACATGGCCTTCTCCTCATGAGACCACTGTAATTCACGCAACGTATCGGCGCGTACTTGGTTGTTTTCGAGACACGGCCTTTTTCATAGTCACTAGATCCTCTTTCACCAGAGCATGCCACATGCATTCTGGTTCACATCTTTCCTTGAACCTCTTTCTGGTAATACTTAGAGGCTTACTTGGTCACGGCCAATTCATGTACGTCACTTGAAATAAATTGAATCAGTTTATGTGTATCACTCTCTCCCTCTGCATAATTTTTGTCTTTTTCTCCTTTTTTCCCCCCTCCTTTTTCCCCAATTCTTTCTCGCCTTCATTGTATGGTTTAAGTAATTGAGCTATTTTATACAGGCATGTCATTATTAATGTCCTGAAGATGATCCCACTGATTTAAAAGGGATCGAAACGTCAGTCGACAACTGTACACCATATACATTGGCTATATTATAATGCTTAATTTGTAATGGTGTGCGCAACGTAATTTGTCTGTTGTACTTATATCCAATGTAATTACAGACACAGTTTTCTTGCCTGAACCCCCTTCCTTTATGTTGTTTGTAAAATGTACGTCAGCAGGACGCAGGCTGTGTCCCGCTTGTAAATTCTCGTCTTAATGGTTTTATACAATCACTGTATATTAAAAAACTGTCCGGCTGGACAGACAATATAGTACTGACTGGGTCTATATTTAACTTTAAATTTCATCTAATTGTCTAGGGACCACTGTCCTCTAAAATAGTACTGTTCCCATGAGGCACAGGGTCAAGACTGATTTGCATATAGCTGTGTCTGAACTGGGGTGGCGAAGTGAGCTAAAGAACGATGATGGATTCAACCCAGATCTGTGAGTGGGGGTGAGTGTCTGAAAAGTTTCAGCGCTCTGTACATCATCTCCTTGTGTTTGCTTTGTTCGCCCTAAGTTGGCAGGGTATGCCCAGATGTGGGTCCCTTGTTCACTTTGCCACTGGATTCAAGCTAGCCTGGCTTATGAGGGCTGTTAGCCCGAAACCGGTCCCAGGATGCTTGTTTCTGGTCCAGGGAAGACATGGCTTGGCAGTTCGAGCAGGACTATTCCCATGAGGCACAGGGTCAAGACTGATTTGCATATAGCTGTGTCTGAAATGGGGTGGCGAAGTGAGCTAAAGAACGATGATGGATTCAACCCATATCTGTGACTGGGGTGATTGTCTGAAAAGTTTCAGCGCTTCGTCCATCATCTCCTTGTGTTTGGTTGTTCGCCCTAAGTTGGCAGGGTATGCCCAGACGTGGGTCCCTTGCTCACTTTGCCACTGGATTCAAGCTAGCCTGGCTGATGAGGGCTGTTAGCCCGAAACCGGTCCCAGGATGCTTGTTTCTGGTCCAGGGAAGACATGGCTTGGCAGTTCAGGCTGGACTGTTCCCATGAGGCACAGGGTCAAGACTGATTTGCATATAGCTGTGTCTGAACTGGGGTGGCGAAGTGAGCTAAGGAACGATGATGGATTCAACCCAGATCTGTGACTGGAGTTGAGTGTCTGAAAAGCTTCAGCACTCCGTCCATCATCTCCTTGTTTTTGCTTTGTTCGCCCTAAGTTGGCAGGGTGTGCCCAGACGTGGGTCCCTTGCTCACTTTGGCACTGGATTCAAGCTAGCCTGGCTGATGAGGGCTGTTAGCCCGAAACCGGTCCCAGGATGCTTGTTTCCGGTCCAGGGAAGGCATGGCTTGGCAGTTCGGGCTGGACTGTTCCCATGAGGTACAGGGTCAAGACTGATTTGCATATAGCTGTGTCTGAACTGGGGTCGTGAAGTGAGCTAAAGAACGGTGATGGATTCAACCCAGATCTGTGACTGGGGGTGAGTGTCTGAAAAGTTTCAGCGCTCCGTCCATCATCTCCTTGTGTTCACTTTGAGTAGTTGTCAATGAAGGAAAGGGTGTATCAGCCATCCGATCCATTGTGTCCAGTCAATTTTTAGTGTGTGCAACTGACCTGACTTGATGTCCCTTACGGCCAATTTGAGGCATTGTCAGTGGTAGAGGCTTAGCATATTGTCTCCAACTATAGTAGTAGCGGGCGAGACAGATCCATAATATTATTGGCATACTCCTCTGTTTTGCCGGCCTCATCTGCTTCTTCCAGCGTGGCGTGGTGTCCCGGGGTGCCTCAACAGTTAGTTGGCTGGGTTGTGGGTCTCTGGGTGATACTCCAATTGCAGCATCCATTTCTCTATGTGGGGTAGAGGCTTTAATGAGATGCCTTGAAAGAGGGGAATCAATGACTTGTGGTCTGTCATGACAATGAACTGATGTCTATAGACATAGAGCTGAAAGCGCCAACACCCCCAGTGTATGGCAATCACTTCCTTTTCAATCTGTGAATAGCATTGTTCTTTGGGGGTTAGTGAATAGCTAGCTTACCCTTCACATTCTTGCTGTTATGTTAGTATGGTTCCCAGACCTTTCAGGCTGGCATCCACGGCTAAGATCATCGGCTGCACAGGGCTGAAGTAGGCTATGGTTGTGGTGGCCGAGAGTGCATTCTTGGTGGCTTGGAGTGACTGCTCCTGATCTTCGCCCCACATCCAGATGGTTGATGACTTGGTGAGGTCTCGGATGGGTTGGGTCAGGGTGGTCAAATCCTTTATGAAGCGGCCACAGTGAGTGACTATTTCTAGGAAACTCCTGATGTCGGAGACACTAGATGGCGGGGCCACTTCCTTGACATTGTGGAGCTTCTCGGTGTCCAGGAATGCTTCATCAGCTGAGAAGATGTACCCAAAGAAAATAATCTGCTGCTTCATAAACTCACATTTGTCTTTATGCAGCGCAAGTCCTGATTCCTTTAACTGCGCAGGGCCCTCCGCAGCCTCTCACGATGTTCCTTTTCCATTTTTGTATAGATTAGGATGCCGTCACTCACATTGATGAATCCAGTCAGTCCCATTTGCATCTCCTGTATGGTGTTGATGAAAATTTTTCAGCTGCACTTGAGATTCCAAAATTCAATCGCCTGTTGCGTCATAACCCTACATGAGAGGAGAATGTCATTAGGTATCTGGATTCTTTGGTAAGGGTTAGTTGGTGATATCCTAACTGCAGATCAACCTTGGAGAACCAGCTGGCTCCACTCGGTTCCTCAAAGAAGTCATCAATGGTGACGGTCTTGATTGTGACATTTGACAGTCATATGTCCACACAAATGAGGTTTTTTCTTGGTTGCTTCCACTTCCTAGTAGTCATGATAGGCGATACCCATGGGGTGAGCCCCGTTAATTTCTTGATGATGCCAGCAGCTTTGAGCTTTTCCAGCTCTTTCTCCACATAGTTCTTAAATGGAATGCAATCCGGCCGTGTCAAAGTGCGACTGGCTTCATTGATTTGTCAATATGGAGCTTGATGACTTTTCTTCTCATGCAGCTGATGCCTTTGAATAGGTTGTTGAATTCTGTGAGGATGTGTGACGGATCCTCGTTGTATACCCCAAGAATGAAGCGGACGATTTCCAGAGCTTTGGCAATGTGGCCACTGAGGAGCATGCTTTGTCCTATTTGAACTACATATATGGGGGTGTCCACCATCACCCCCACATGGGTTACTAGTGCTTTCAAACATGCTGAGCATGGGCAGCGGGCTGTCTTGGCCATAAGGAACCTCCCAGATGTTGGCCTTTTGGAGAGCTGGTGTCGGGGTCATGGCTTTGAACGTTTCAGCTGACATGATATCAATAGAGGCGCCGGTATCAACTATTGCCTTGAACTTGTGTGATTCTACTGTATGTTGCATTGGGGTATCGGGCACTAGGCCTCCATGACCTTGCTGACGGTGAAAACAGAGGGGCAGATTTACAAGAAGGTGCCACTGCGTGGCACCGCAAGCCCTTTGGCTGCGCCACGCTGCGGCACTTTCAGAGCACAGGAATGCGACATATTTACAACAATATGTCGCATTCCTGTGCTCTCCCCTGCCCTGGTGCACAAACTGCAGCCATGCACCAGCGCAGGCACCCTTGCACCATGGTGCAAGGATGCCTGCGTCGTGGGAAGATTGTTTTCGTGCAGGAAGGGGCACCTTCCTGCACAAAAACAATCACTACAGGCATTTTCCTCTTTCAATGTGTGCTGTAGAATGCAGCACGCAGTGAAAGAGGAAAAAAACGAGGAGAAATGAAAACATCTCTCCTCGTTGTGCCTCACTACACCACCCCTAGGGTGGCGTAGCATACTGATGCATTTCCAGATTAACGATTTCTTGTAAATCTGGAAATGTGCCTGGTTCTGTGGGTGTTGCGTGGGAACACCCACAGCAACACCCATGGAACGCCCCTTTCACTCAAAGTGCTGCATGTAAAGGGGCAGTATTTACAAGGACAGGAAAAGCCACGCAGGGTGGCTTTTCCTGTCCTTGTAAATATGGAGCAGTAAATGCGCCACCAGTACATCACAAAAAGTGACGTACTGGCAGCGCAAGGGGCTTGTAAATCTGCAGCAGAGTGTACTGTGTGCTCTGCGACTTTGTCATCATCCTTGCTGTTTGTTTCCTCTAGTGCCTCTAGTAAGGTATTCCCAGTTGGATTGACTTTTCAGTTCTTGACTGTCTGGCAGGCCCTCACTAAGTGGTTGTTTTTCCCGCACAAGGCACATTTCTTTTCTTTTGCCAAGCACTCTGCGAGTCAGTAGGGGGCTCCTCCTCAGTATCTGCATGTTCGGGGGTTCTCAGGCTTCTTCTTGGCCTACTGTGGCCATTGTCTGGGAGTGATTGTGTTACAGGCTCCACTTTTACTGACCATTGGAGCACTGTGGGAGGCTTGGACCGTCGATAGCTTGTTGGATTGATCCAGGGTCAGAATGTCTCTTAACAATTTCTCTAGCTCCTGTAAAATGTTTTCTTGTAGCTTGGTAGAGGCGCACCCCTGTATGATCTGCCCTTACTTTCAACTTGCCCATCAGTAAATGCTCACATGCTGGCATAGAATTCATCTAACGACTCCTCGAGCCTTGCCTGGCTCGTCTGAATATGAAGTGTTTATTATCATGGTTGGCCATCAGTTCAAAATGAGCATTGAGGGTGGCTGCGAGTGAGGTGTATGTCTGTGGAGTCGCATCTGTGATTGTTTTGAAAGAAAAACTCACAAGGATAAGGCGAGTGCGCATTGAGCTAAGTGCCACAACAGATTGACTCGTTCTGAGAGGGCAGCGACTGGTAATCCCAGAGAAAATGCAGCACCAAGTGACAAAACTGGCAAAGATGAATTCTCGCATGAGAGAGAAAGTCTGGTTCGCTGGCCTCGAGCCCGCAGTCGACGAGATGGGAAGGCACTGCCCCTCATGCCAGCTTACCAGCTCTCAAGAGGTGCCCACACCTGTCATAAAAGAAGAGCCATGTGCCACGCCGTGGTCCAAAGTGAGTCTTGCACTAGGAAGTTTTCCTGATGGGTAAACAACCGTAGTCATAGTCGACGGTGACTCAAAATACCCTCTCTTCGAAGTTGTTGGCTTCACGGCTTTCAATAATGTAGCCCCGTCAATAGAAAGAGCATTCGCACTCTTCAGCCTACCAGAAGAAATTAAGACAGACAACAGACTTTCCAGGGCCCTGAGTTCAAAGACCTGCTAAAGTGCCTAGGAATACAACATCACCGAGAGATGCCCCAATGTCCGCAAGCAAATGGAGAGGCAGAGTGATTCATGAGGACACTGAACAAGACCCTCAGACTCGCTGTAGTAAATTGAACCAACCCTGAAGTTAGCCTTCAGTAGTTCTTGAGGGAATACCGAGGAACACTGCATTGCACCACTCAACGCTCTCCTTGGTCTGTAATGCTCAACTCATCGATGGGACATGATCCCAGCCCATCCCGAATTGTCTCTGCCACAGTATGACCCAATGAGCACCCTGGCCCAGCGCACCCAGACCAATGTGCGCACTAGCCTCAGGAGGTGAGCCGCCTCACGGGTGATCTCACTGGGTGATAAGTTACTGCTCAAAGACCTCAACCAGGGTGGAAGTTCCGAACTCCTTTCACTTGTTGTATGGACTGTCACTCAGACAAATGGGACAATGATCACCCCCTGCAAAGGTAATGAACTGGTCACTAGGAACATATCATGGTTCCTGAAGCTGATCTTCCCCAGCTCGTCTGAACCAGACGAAGGGGAAAACGATGCAATGAGGGAGAGCCCTCCAGGACCTGAAAGTCTAGAGGAAGAAGAAGCTGGCATTGGTGATAGGACCCCCGGCCAAGTCAGTGCCGGGACCAGCGCTGAGGTTGACTACCGAAGCAGCCAGGGCCTTGAGGAGGCGAGAGGATGTTCCTGGCAGCAACGGTATCACCTTAGACCTAACCCGCCATCAAGCCAGAGGCTCAAAGACATTGCATTCTGAGTGTGACTGCTGAGTTCATTGCCAAGTTGGGAATGGATGTAATGGCCACCTAACCCCTCCTCCGCGGTAGTAACCTGCCGCAGAAACGCACCATGTAATCCTCTGGCCAGGTGTGGCCAGAGGCTATATAATAGATGGGCGGGGACTGCTCAAGGTCATCCGTCCCACACCCAGTACTATGCATGTGTGTGTCATTTTATGTCCTGCAGCAGTTATGCATTAGCAGGTGGGCCCCACAATCCTGTGTGCGGCCCCCACTACAAGTACCATGTGCCGGCACAGACCAACGTTCATATAAGCCTCTGTGATGCTCAGACAGATCAAGTGCAGGCACCCAGGTAAAGACAATACAAAAATGGGCACCGTACACTCATACCACACAGGCACACGCAAACTCAGACTACCAGGGTGCACGCAACTATGCACTCAGCCCTAGCTACTGGCACCCATGCAAAAAGTGTGCTAAAACATTTTTTCACTTCTTCTAATATACCTTAAAAGTGCATTTTAACTCGCACCTCACTTGCATTTAAATTGTGCACTCTGGTTTGTCTTCAATGTTTTGTGCTAGACGCAGGCCTCACTGTCCCGGGATATTCAATGCCGGGATATCCCTCTGCGGATGAGTTGTGTGCCTTATAGATACCCAATACAAATCAAATTACTCTTCAGAAGCATAACTTAATTTCCAGCCTTGGCAGACTTAAGCCATACCTCGTTATCTAACTCACAGTCCTTTGGGCCTCATTTACAATCTTTTGACGTAGGGCAGCACCGCAAGCCTACATGCTGTGTTGCCCTGCGTCAAAAGAAAAGGGCGGGAATGCACTGTATCCACCAGTTATGGTGCAATCTTGACGTTTCCCCCTGCGCTGGCACACAAATGGTTGCCATGATCCAACGCAGGCACCCTTGCACCATGGTGCAAGGGTGCCTGCGTTGCAGTGTTAATTATAATTGTTCTGAAAGGAGCACCTTCCTGCACAAACACAATCAATGGAGACGATTTCCTCTTTCTAAGTGTGTTGTAGACTGCGTAGGCTTTTGACGCATTTCCAGGTTTACAAAATCTCGTAAATCTAAGAATGTGTCCAATATGATAGGTGTTATGTAGGAATACCCACCGTAATGGCCACTGCACACCTCTCTATCGCAGGGTGAGGCAACTCAGGAACTTGCGCTGCGTTGCCTCAGTCCAAGGCCATGAAAAGCCACGCAGAGTGGCTTTGCGTGGCCTTGCAGATATGGCCCTGCAGTGTGCGCCACTGACCCATCACTAAAAGTGACGTTCCGGTGGCACAGGGGCCGTTTAAATGAGGTCCCCTGTTTTAAAACATTTCAAGGATACACAGATGGGTTCTTATGAGAAAGAACTGCTCTGTACCAGAGAGATGTATACTTGTGTCAGTTTTGATCAACTGTTGTACTTCAATTTACTCCAATGAACCTATAAGATGCATATACTTGTTAGAATATACGATTCAACGATTGCTTGTCTGGAGAGGCCTTAGTCCGTGCTACTGTGCTATTTTTGCTATTAAAAAGAGTTCAGACTTTTACTGGCTACCTGATTAATTTCTATTTTATCTCAAAACAGATTCACAGATGCTGTTGCACTCAGACAGCAGAAACACAGGTGCCTTGCACTCAGATGACATAGGTACTGTTGTCCTATGCACAAGACAAGGATGGGTCTAAGTGCACACACAGGCACCCATACACACAGGCAACACATGGCCAAGAGAACTGTCACTGAATGATGGTGTCACAGGTGCCCCTGCACAAACTGTACATTGGGCATAAAATGGTTCCCATACTGCTGTGCGAGTTCTGTTTTTGTTGAATAAAGAAAATGTAATTCCAGCTTGGAAAATAGAATACAATTTTAATGTACACTGCTATCCACATTTGTAATAGGAATTACTTCCTTTCAAAACAAAACTCGCTTCTTCTTAACTTTGATTTCTTGAGAAAAGACAAGGGTGATTGATGACTACATTGTTCGGGCAAGTGCATTAAGACGTTTACTCAAGAACGTGGATAAAACTAGTGCCAGACCAGTGAAACCTGCAGGTGCTGTTTCCATATTGGTGTCCAGACGCAGAAACCTGAACCAAGTATCTGTCAGCTCAACCAATCAAAAAGTCAGCAGTAACATTGCAACAGCTGTTGTTCCTGACACTTAAATGCCAAAAGGATTTGGAATATGAATGCTGCATGCAGTATTTATAAGGCCAAACCTAAAAACCATCCGCAGGATGGAGCCCTTTTCTGACACCTTCCGCTCTACAGCCCGCACTGCAGAATCTTTGCCATTTGACAAAGTAAGTACTAGTTGTTCCCAAACAGGTGGTAACACCTACATCCAAAGAGAAGGCACTCAGAAATTCCATTCCACCCATGGTATTGGTAATAAGGGCTGAATTAACTTATGTACTACCCACTGTCACCCAACAGCACCACTGGGTAGAATGTCTGCTGAGTGGATGGAGGCTGAGTAGGGCTCCTCCTTTAAATTAAGCTTAAGTGATCACCATAGTCCTTATGGGTTTCTTGGAGCTCCTCTTGCAGAGGGGCTGTACCCTTCTTGGGGTACCTTCAGAATAGGGAGAGGACATACTGCACTAATCTGGGGGCATTTTGGCATGGGTGCGGAGTCCACTGAACATAATCTGCCACATGTTTTTTGATGTGATGGATGAAAACCTGGTTTCCTTTGCACCTAGAAGTGTGGCAGGATTAGGGTGTGCATACTTTCTACCCCAAGAACTGTAAACGTGGTCTGTAAAATGATCTGAAGACTTGATTTTTGGGGATGCATTCATGAAGTAGGTCTCTCACTCTGTGGAGCCTAACGTTAGCAGCTTTATTTTCAGTTGAGGCAGAGTCCATTTTATTGGAGAGTGTCTCCCTAATTTCTTAAGCATTCGTAACAAACTCAATCATAAAACAACGTCAGATGAATCAGTTTTCAACTCCATCAACCTTTCAAGGAGATCAAGATCAGGAACTCCTCTAGGCAAATTAATTAGTGCTCCTTGAGCCCAATACAGACCATAACGCTGTATCAGGCCTCTATTAATACACTGCCAGTCAAGTCTTGCTTATGCATACCATTGGCTCACATCACCATACCATTGATTTCGGACTAAAAGGTTGCAAGTGCAGCAATGATACTCTCAAAGCAGACATAGCATTTAAAAATACATTAGCGGTGAATGCAGTACCACTGTCTCAGAGAAATGTATGAACTGTTCCCATTGCTACTAAGCATGCAAGACTTTTACGCCTTCATGAACAGAGGACATATTTTGTGGTTAAACCCAAAGGAATCTACATCAGGAAGAGACCACAACCAATGTGTACTTACATCGACTATTTGAAGGGGTTTGATATGATCAAAGAACACAACATCGAATGATTTGTTGGATATTGTGAGGGGAGTAGCTGCTGTTTTTACTGCAGGTGAATGCTTTATTTGTTGACCAAGAGCTCACTGCTGTGCACATTTCTTTGTTTTCTTTGCTAGATAAGGCCACCAGTGTTATTGCTTTTGCACTGATACCCTAGCACTAATGCCAGCATGAGCCAAATCTATCCCCTCATATATTGCCCTAATCATTAGGTTTCCCCACGATCCCAGGTATGAAAATCCAAGAAACATTGACTTTGGTGATGTTATAAGACATTTCGGAAGGGAAACCGCCTGGAAGCTTTGGACCTTTCAATGTCCTTGTATTGCCACCAAAATGTCTGTATCGATCTTGGTTTGAGATTGAATTACAGCAGGTACCTTAAAAGTTTGCACTGATGTCTTTATAGCTAAGTCAGCTGCACAGTTCTCCTTAATGTGAATTACTTCACTTTTATGGGCCATGGTGTGTTGTACATGGACCAAAGGGAGCCCGCCCTGTAGAATAGTTTCCTTTCCCAAAGTGGTTTCTCTTTTATCAATGTGCCTTTTGAATCTCTGAATCTGTTTAGATGACAATGCAGCAAGTCCACATTCTAACCAGAATGCAGAGTCTGACACAATAAGTGTGGGAACTGACACATCAGCTTTCTGAAGAGCCAGTAATAAGGCATGTATTTCTTCTATTTGTACACGGGAATCACATAAAACATTTGTGGGTGTACACAGCACCATGAATTCGCAGTCATCCAAAATTACACCTTGATACTATAATTGCTCCATGAAGGCTCTTATACTGTGCTTCGCTTCTTAATTCAGTAGGTATTGGGCCTGAACTTGTGGTTCAATCCTTTAGGCAATCAAATGTGGCACAGAATCTTTGTCCCACCTTGTTTGGTTTCTTTCCAATACCAGAACCTGCTTTTAAAGCCAACTCTTGTTGATATTTTTCCCTGAGATCCTCAGGTACCAACGCTTTCATTATTGTCTCCTCACCTTGAGGTGTTTGCCTTATAAACAAAGGAGACGAACCATCCTCTGCAAGAATGATGTTGTAGGCATGTGACAAATGTGACCAGAATACTACTTTGATTTTTTGCAATATATCCCCTTTAAATTGTACATCATCAACTCTATCAGAAGAGTCTACATGTACATCTAGTGTTTTGAGTAGGCCTGGGCAAAAATTAAAATTTTGCTGGCATAATTCATATAATTTCAGGAGTTTCGCATTAAGCCTGTCATGCAAAAGTCTTGAAATTATACCATTCAGCCACTTTGGGTAATTATGCATCATTTGCACTAAAAAATTACCACAAATGCACAGGAACAATATTACATGAGAGGCTGCTGTTTGCGTTAAATTCGGTTTTTGCACATTTTTAGTGCAAAATGCTTGCTTGTGAGGATGGATTTTGATCTAAAACATAGTGGAAAATGACAGGTTTCACAGAATTTTGCTGAATTTTCACATAAATGATCAAAAGCAAATTATGATAATTTGGCAAGCCCCTAGATTTGACTTATATTTTCTGCAATTAGCGTCACTTCCAGATGATCTTTGAGAGTCTGACGAACTATAATTATTTCTGCTGCATCGTCAAGAAGCACCAATGCACAAGTCCTAGCATGCACATTTTCTGAGGCATTTTTCTTATTTGGAAGTCCAGCCACTTTCATTTTTCTTAAAATAAGCTTTTGAGTCTAAATCCTTCTCTTCTTTCTCCAGGCTAACCTCAGCTGGCTCTCTTTCACTTTTCTGCCTGAGTCCTTTTTGTGATACTCAGTCTGTCTGCCCCTTTCTGTTCTCTTACTCTCCCCAGAATCCTGCAAAGAACAGCAATAATGCTGATACTTGTCTGGCTTTTTAATTCCTCATGTCCCTCAAAATGTATCCACCCTAGCTGGAGTTCTGCTGTGGAGATTCAGTCTTGGTTTTCGGTTTAACTTTCTGCTTTTTTTTCTTAGTTTCCGGTGCGGTCTTTTCTTTACCGGAAGCTTCAGACTTGTTTTTTGTTTTGAATTGCAGTTTTGTGGCTCGAGAACCTTAAGTATCCTGGCCTAAGGGTTATGCATTTCCGAAATAATTTTAGAAAGCCCCCACTCTGTGATCTTGAAGAGTAACAACAGCCAAACATTGGCACTTTCAAGACTGCTGCTTCATCTTGAGCATTACTAAGAACTATCGAAGAGACCATTTCAGAATTAACTATCAATTTCATCCTTAAATCAACAGCCTGTGCAGCTGCATGCTTATTTTTTATTTTTTTTAACACCAGCAATAGCACCGCCAAAGAGGGTGTTATCTCAATGCCTTACACTTGTTTGTACCCCCCCAGATAACATGCACATTTCTGATTATTTTGAAAAGGGCAGGCCTTACATTGAATATTCTCAAATGGAAGAATTAACATATTATTCTTGTTGCACCTTCGCTTAATTTTCGAAGACATTTTAGATCATATGACTACAGACATATGAATGAATAACCTCTAAGCTATCAGAAAATAATGCATCACATTTTATAAGATATGCACTCGCAAACATAAAACGCAGTGGGGTAAACATAAGCAGAAAATCAGAAGAATACTTTATTTTGGGTGGTAGGTCCCACATAGCAGTCCCCTGGATTTCCACTGGGTGGTAGCTCCCACCTAGCAGTCCCCTGGATTTCCACTGGGTGGTAGCTCCCACCTAGCAGTACCCTGGATTTCCACTGGGTGGTTATGCTTCCACCCAATGGACAGTGAGCCCCTTGATCTCAGGAGTCAGCTGAGAATCATAGGTCACAGCCTGTCCACAAGCACACACACGCGTCATGCTTCTTCGCAATTGTGCATGAAATCTGGAACCAATCAGTAACAGACATAGTAAACAATGAGACTCCTGCAGTGCCCTCGCCCCTCAACGGGCTGTCGGCAATCACTGTCATGGAGCCCTTGTGCATGCATTTGTAAACGACTCATACATTACTTAAAATGTGCACTTACAGTTTGTATACAGAGGCTTTCTGAAGGGCTTTCCTTTGGCGAACACAAACGCTGCAATGATCAGGGTTCCCTCATACAGTGGATATATGGTGGTGCCTTCAAAGGTGCGATAATCTGACCTGGTCACGTTCAGGTTTCCAGTTAGACAAGCGCTGTCCAGAAATAAAAAAAATAATATTATTCCATTTCTGATCAGATGTATGAAGCTAAGTTTGTACCTGGGAAACAAGAAGAGGCTAGAAAAAATACTCACTGTGCTATTGTTTTTACAAGATAAAATGAATATAGATCACAAGGAGTTGATTCACTTAAAAGCAGTGAAGAGCATTTAAAGTGAAGTACTTATGGCGAAAAGGGCATATATCGGTAAGAGCCTGTACCTAATGAAGCATATTCTGAAAAGGGTATACATGGCCAAAGAGGAAAATACTAATAGGACCATATACGGATAGGAGCATATACCGAAAGAGGCATATAGCAGAAAGGGAATATACTGCTAGGAGCATATACTGAAAGAGGCTTAGAGCAAAAGGGGCATATACCCTTAGGAGCATATACCGAAAGAGGCATATAGCAAAAGGGGCATATACTGATAGGAGCATATACCGAAAGAGGCTTAGAGCAAAAGGGGCATATACTGATAGGAGAATATACCGAAGGAGGCATATAGCAGAAAGGAATTATACAGCTAGGAGCATATACTGATAGGAGCATATACTGATAGGAGCATATACCGAAAGAGGCATATAGCAAAAGGGCATATACTGATAGGAGCATATACCGAAAGAGGCATATAGCAGAAAGGGAATATACTGATAGGAGCATATACTGATAGGAGCATATACCGAAAGAGGCTTAGAGCAAAAGGGGCATATACTGATAGGAGCATATACCGAAAGAGGCATATAGCAAAAGGGCATATACTGATAGGAGCATATACCGAAAGAGGCATATAGCAAAAGGGGCATATACTGATAGGAGCATATACTGATAGGAGCATATACCGAAAGAGGCTTAGAGCAAAAGGGGCATATACTGATAGGAGCATATACCGAAAGAGGCATATAGCAAAAGGGCATATACTGATAGGAGCATATACTGATAGGAGCAGATACCGAAAGAGGCATATAGCAAAAGGGGCATATACTGATAGGAGCATATACTGATAGGAGCATATACCGAAAGAGGCATATAGCAGAAAGGGAATATACTGCTAGGAGCATATACTGAAAGAGGCTTAGAGCAAAAGGGGCATATACTGATAGGAGCATATACCGAAAGAGGCATATAGCAAAAGGGCATATACTGATAGGAGCATATACCGAAAGAGGCATATAGCAAAAGGGGCATATACTGATAGGAGCATATACTGATAGGAGCATATACCGAAAGAGGCTTAGAGCAAAAGGGCATATACTGATAGGAGCATATACCGAAAGAGGCATATAGCAAAAGGGCATATACTGATAGGAGCATATACTGATAGGAGCATATACCGAAAGAGGCATATAGCAAAAGGGGCATATACTGATAGGAGCATATACTGATAGGAGCATATACCGAAAGAGGCATATAGCAGAAAGGGAATATACTGCTAGGAGCATATACCGAAAGAGGCATATAGCAAAAGGGCATATACTGATAGGAGCATATACCGAAAGAGGCATATAGCAAAAGGGGCATATACTGATAGGAGCATATACCGAAAGAGGCATATAGCAGAAAGGGAATATACTGCTAGGAGCATATACTGAAAGAGGCATACAGCTAAAGCGCATATACCGATAGGAGCATTTACCGAAAGAGGCATATAGCAAAAGTTGCATATACCGGAAGAGGCATATAGCAGAAAGGAATTATACAGCTAGGAGCATATACTGACAGAGGAATTATACAGCTAGGAGCATATACTGACAGAGGTATATAGGTAATGCAGCATATACTAATAGGAGCATATACTGAAAGAGGCATATAGAACAAAGGGAATGTATGCATAGGATCATATACCGAAAGAGGCATATAACTAAATCAGCATATACTGATGGGAGCCTATACTGAAATGGGTATATAGTGAAAGAGGTATATGCCAATAGGAGAATATGGCAAGACGCATATACAACAAAAGCAGCATTTCCTAGTTCAATTTTTTTGCACCACACTGCAAGGCAGCTTATTTTACGTACAGGCTTAATTTCAGTTCCTAAATATAGGGGGCTTCAATGAAAGGGAGACAGATGTGCAACTGTCCTAGAAGGCAACATCCTTCCTGATGGGGACAGAACAGGAAGCTCAAGGATTAGGGTTTTAATATATATATATATTTTTTATGTGTATTTATGTGGACGGACCTCACACTGAGCAGTGGCATGGTACTTCACATAGGTGAGGACAATACATGCCATTGTGTGTAAGTTGGCAGATGTTTATAAAAAAACACTGGTTGGTATGTGGATGAGGCGTCAAAGTCGATGATGAGTTACATTAGCAAAATGTTTGGTTGTAATTTACAGAATTTGCAGCATCTGGGTATACACAGCCTTGGTGGGTGGTGGATACTCAGATTGTTATTCCTCTAGCTCCAGGAAAAACATTCTAAATCATCACAGCCTAAACCCTGTCTTACAGCAGTAGCAGCAGCGGCTCCTCCGCAATGGTGGAGGAGCGTCGACTCACTGGCTCAGAGACAGCAGCTGAAAAATAAAACAATATTTAATTATCGTTTTATTCTTCAGCTGCTAGCTCTGACTTCAGTGTGTGTAAAATGGGGTGGGCTGGGGTCACAGGGAGGAGTGCAGTGCACTTCTAAGTATGCATGTCTGTTTGGCCGGCCATCTTAGGCCAGCCAAACAGACATGCGCAGTTAGGGTTCTCCAACCCGGTTGTATGGCACAGCAGGGTTGGAGAAGTAGAACAGACTCCCTGTGCCTGAGTGGAGCATCAAACCATCCCACTCAGGCCAATCCCACACTTCTCTCATAGCATGAGGCAGCGCGGTGATTGCACAGAGAATCTTTGCTGTCCCAGTGTCTGCTGGGACCAAGAAGAAGAACACCAAAGCGTGACACCGGAGGTGGCTGGCAGCTTCAGGTAAGTCATCCCCTCGCACCCCCTCCACCTGCCCCACCACTGTTTTTATGTGTTAGCCACCACTGAGCAGTAGCAAAATGGATCACTTTTTATGGAGAAAAACAGAAGTCATGGTAGATGGTAATGACTTAAATTGATGGACTCCGGATTGTTAGCCAGATTCTCTAGGTCTTCACACCCCAACCTAAATCCGCTGTGGAAAATCTAGGAATGTGGCTGGACAACACGCTCATATTTGAGACCCAGTTAAAGAAACTAGCAGCTTGCTGCTTTGGTATATTAATATCACTAAGAAAGATTCTAGGAATTCTATCAAATTCCATTAAAAGGACCGTTGTACAGACTTTAGTAAGCTCCTGCCCGAACTACTGGAATGCACTATACTTGGGATGTCCACTATATGTATTAAGTAGATGCAGGTTTCGCATAATGCAGCAGCACGTCTTTTATTAAGACTACGTAAGTTACAACCTGTTTTAGGATCTCTGGTCCCACATCAAAGGCTTCCTATAAAAACAGATCCAATTCAAAGCTCTATGTGTTGCTTATCAAACCTATAATAAAAGGGGTCTTATTATTTTACATCCTCTGATATGACCTTGCAGCCCAATAAGATCTCTGAGATCCTCCACTTCTTACCTATCAGCAATCCTAAAAGTGCTGAAAAGCAGGAGTGGAGTTTGATCCTTTTCCTTCCTGTTTTCCAAACTATGGAATTCTCCACCTATGACGCTACGGATGGCTGGAGGTGACCTTAGATTCAGTCACCATCTTAGGACTTGGCTTTTTGTGTAACTTGGTAATGAGTAGTCTGTGTTTTACTATCTAGAGCTGGGAGGCCCGATTCGGGTATCCATGGGTTTTACAAGTCCTATATAATATAGTGTAATGGAGGAGGGGTTTACGTGGAAGGGGTGGTACAGTGAAAGTGTCTTTCACAGTTTCCTGATAGTCGGGAGTGTGGGTGAAAGTCCTCATTAGAAAGAAAGTAGTTGTTAAGGGAGGGACCAAAGGAGGAGAAATCTTGTTTTATTAGTTGTTATTCTTAGGAGGTCCTCTTTCTTCCATATAAGAGATCCTTGCTGCTGTACCCCTAAACCATTAGTTTGTCTGAACCTCCATTTTTTCTTCTCTTTAAAGAAGGTTGGATAATTCAAAGAGCAGATATAAAAGGTAAAACGGCTTCGAGCACTACTGGGAGTGAGCATGTTACCCTGATGGATTAAAAAAACCTTTTAACAGCAAATGGTTGGTAGTATTCTCTCTTCTCTTGTCATGAACTTTTTTAAATTATTTGTCTGCTGTAATATTCAACAAGATGTTTCCATTTCATTTAGCTTTCTCAAGGCAATGATGATATTGTTTTTGAAGAGAAGCCGATTACTTTGTCTAAACACATGTTTCGCTCTGACAGGTAACGTGTTGACCTTTCTCAGGGCAATGATTATATTGTTTGTCAGGAGAATGGGATTACTCTGTCTAAACTTGTGTGTCGCTCTGGCAAATAGCACTGTCAAGCTTTCTGAAGGCAATAATGATATTCTCTGCAAAGTGGACACACTCATTCTCTTATTACGTTAACAGAGACTGCTACCGAAAGGGACCACAGAAATTGTAACTCCACAGAGAAATTACTCTGCTAATATAGTCATAGACCAAATGAATACATCTTCTTTGGAATTCAAATGATCAGTGCTTTGGAATAGCTCATTAACACTTGCTCCAGCAAAAGGGCCCCCATCTAGAGAATACATTGCTATGCCATAACAATGGTGGTTGATGCCATACAAAGGCAACATAACCTCACACCACCCACATTTGTGGCATTGTGGTGGGAATCTCTGGCATACATGTGTATGTCTATCTCCCTTGATAAATGATGAAATTTTGCACGTGTAGTTCCCAGCCAGCCCTGTCATCAGGTGCGCATTTCTGGCACACAAAGCCACCCTCTTGTGTTAGGTGGCCACTCCCAGAGATTGGTAGCTAGCCATGTCTTCTTCAGATCACCCAGAGCATTGGTGGCCATTCCAGCCTTGAGGTGAGCTGGGAGCCCCTGTTTCACAAGGTAGTCATGCAAGACACCTAGCGGCAACCCTGGCACATGGTAAACATCCATGTCTTGCATCGCTCCAGTTGGAAATTGCATGCATCTGCTGTCCGCTTCACCTCTTGTGGGCACCAAAGATTAAAGTGGACACCCTTTACATCTGGAGCTCATCTCTCATGCATAGTAGAGTCTGCAGGTATTACGTAAAAAAGCACCATCCGTGTCATCCATTTCCATATATCCAGCCATCCTTCGCTGGCATCCGGTGCCCAACCATCATTAGTTAATGATTTGTGGACCTGTAAAGCAGAATCTGTACATGTAATGCACATCTGAGTACTGAAAATAAGCTGTAATTTTCCCGGTCTCAGCTCCTCCCACCTCCTCAGTCAAAGATGTAGAGAGAGGGCGGTGAGTGAGCTCATCAGGGCGTGGGGATACAAGAAGAAGATGCTAGAGCACATGCTTACCATGTCCTGTCTGCTGTTCAAAGGCTGGGGGAGCTCTTTTTTTCACCATGACTCCTTTGGTGGGGAGGCTGTTGGTGGCAGGAAGGCAGATGCTTCCCACAAGTGTACATGCGCTTCTATAAACAGTTGATCCTTCTAGAACCAGATAGACATTGTGAAGGTCCATCAAATTACTGGACAAGTTATAAAGCATGTAACGTCCCACAACTAGATTTTGGGTTATGATATCTTAACTCTCTTTCTACGTTTAGAAGGTTTATTCCCATATCCACGTTGCTTCAACAATATGAAGCCCGTTGCTAACATCTTTCAAACAATAGGCTTCAAGAGGATTCTTATTTTATGATTGGACAGCTGTGAGTTAACAGATTGCTCAGTTTTGTTAATGATAAAAGCCATGCAGAGACAGTGTTATGTTTCAGGGAAGTATTACACATTCTCCAAGCCTCATGACCACAAAATATCCTCAGACATAAAGAGGACTTCAGACAACTCCATGCAACTCTAGTGCACGTATGACCAAACCTGCGTGAACTGTACATGGACAGACAATTAATAGTTCAATCTGTTCTTAACACATCACTCCATGACAACCTGGTTGCCTACCCAGGGCAAGGACAGTCTCATCTTTAGAGAAGTGTCACCGGAGGACAAAACAAACCGCTTTAAAATGATTTTAGTATTTCAGACCTGTTGAGCAGAACTCAGATCCTAGCTGAGGACAAAAGTATTATTTGAATAGCAAACTACCTGAAGTTTCAGTAAGCCGATGGAACTAGAATTTGATTTAAGCTTGCCAAGTTAATCATTAGACTTGATATCTTTTGATTTATACCCATCCTCAAGATTGGTTTATCCACAAAACGTCTAAGATCTTTAAACACATTTTTTTTGTTTAAATGAAAGTCACTCACTCTAATCTTTCCTGAAGATTCAGTTACCAGGACATAACACGTACACAAACCCTGCAAACTGCTAATAGAAAACCTTCAGACCCTAATGTCCCATCCAATCAACTCTTACTGGCTGGCAACTGCACTTTGGATGGCAGTTGGATGCCTATTTCAGATATGCATCTTTCTTTATCCCTTAATGGTTACATCCGATCCTTTCTCTGAAATGTGATTGGAGGTTCTAGGTGACTTAACTACTCGAGTGGAACTCCTGTACATGCCCATAAAAGTGGATCCACTTCCTCAAAGGCAGAAAGATGACTTAAAGATCTCTTTAGGGTCTACTGACCATAAGCAGATCACCTGGAGGCCCTCCAAGAGGGCTCTTTGAGTAAAAGAGCCCTGATAGGTGCTCCTAGTATAGACATTTACCTCAAGCCTTGATCAAGTCTGACAGCATCTGGAGTTGGACTTAGGTCATCATTCAAGTTCGGTTAAACTTGGCTTCCATTTCTGACTCTTGGCATTCTCTGAAAGTGCCACCAGGTTCACTATTCCTTGAACTCTCATCATTTTCAACATGACCCTCAGGTGAGACAGTTGCTCACAGAATGAGGCACATACTTTGAACAAGAACCCATTGGGCAACTAATGAAATTGGTTGAGTAATTTTTTCTGGAATGTGGATTCTCCTTCACTTGAGATTTCTACATGCACATCACACTCACCTGGTACGATAGCTGAGTTAAGTGCCTTCTCTCAAGATCTGCATTTAACCAGAGGTGTCCACCCTCTTCCAGGTCATTACAGAGACGTTTTCCAGTACTGGAACTTTGTGTGATAGTCTAATGCTTTCTGAGCCTTGTAGACTTGTTTTGCTTCAATTAACAATTAGACCCACACCCCTGAAGCAATGAATTGTGTCCATAATTATGTGGAGTGAGATGGCTACCCTACTGTAGCAATAGGCTCACCTCCCAAAAGAGCACTGTCACTATTTCTTCTTTAGGAGAGTGAGAAATAGAATACCAATGAGTTAAAAAGTTTTCATTGGTATTGCTACATAATGGAGAAACTGCATCAGCAAACACTATATAAAACAAGCCATTACATTAAAAACACAACATCATTCTGTAATTCCTAAAAATATTTAACAAATCACACCAGAGCTGGTGTTTACCTATGGATATTTGTTGCATTATACCATGGTTGCTCTAGAACTGATACATAGCCAACGACCTGTACGATGAAGGTAAAGAGCACGTGCATAATTATCGACATGACAAAAGGTGGTGACATCAGTCTGTTTATTGGTCTGTATGTTGATAACTTTGGGTATGCACCATTCAGACTCACTGAAAGAAAAGAAACATGTATGGATATATTACCCTTGATCCAAACAAATCCACTGTCACAGTAATGGCTTCTTAATATTGTCCCAATTTAAACAAGCTTTGGCATGTAAAAGAGTGTTGTCTCTGACTTTCTGACTAGGTACGGGAACACATTTTCCTATTAAAAGAGGAGAAAAAGGCACCTTGCATTTTAAAACAATGTCTGCAACTTTTTCACTTACATTGTTTTGAAACCCAGTAAAAGACAAACCAGATTTCTAGCCTTATATGATTCAAACACTGTAAAACTCCATCACAATTTTGTCACGCTTATGCCATATATAAGTTGGCCCTACAACGAAAATAATGCTAATATCTATCAAACAAATTGCTCTGATGGGTGGCAATCTCTGTAGTATTGTAAACATTGTTTACTGTCAGCGGGTATTGCTTCACTGTTGGAGAGTGGCATTACCTACAAAGCTACAATGTTGGGGGCAATAAAGATGGGCAGAAAAAAATACCTCGAGCAATAAACAGGACTACAGAAAAGATTGCATTTTGGCTGTAAGAGTTGCATAAAGACAATAGGGGGCTATCAAGCAATACACAGCAATACAGTCCCTGGCCATAATTACACTATATTGAAAGTACCCTGTGGTGATGGGTAAAATAAACAGACCTGTCTTATACATACATGGGGAGAGTCCCTTTAAAGGGAGAAGCCACCACCCACTGGCCAGGTGGCGTGCTTCATCATAGGCTGTTTCTCACAACCATGGGCTACAACCCTGCATTGCAGGGGAGTTCTTGCGGTGTTCATATAGGGGTCCTATGGTGAGTGGGCCATGTGGAAGGGGCTCAAGAGGGTCAGCTGTATCCTCTTGTGTAAGTGTGTACAGAGATGAAGGAAACTAATTAAAATACCTCTCAGGTAGAATAATTGACTTTAGTTCTGTCTCTTGATGGGTATGGTTAAAATAAATCAGGGTATAATTCAACCCTATGTCCCACCTCAAAAAATGCAACTGCCATCTTGTGGCCTCCTTCAACGGTAGCGGTACTGTTAATCAGAACAACATTTTTTATTAAACCATTATTCATCAAATTGAAGTATTAGCATTACGATACAGCACACGTGATCGTGATGTGACACTGCACACACATAAAAACCACGGTGGCCATTTACATGCAACACACAGTGATAAACCCAACATTCGTAAAATTTGACACACACCGAAACACAGTGAAAAATTGGCTATCCCCAGGAGGCATATTTAAATTTTAAGTAAGACCACTGTAAAACTATAGAGAAATGTACCTGTGACATAAAAGGGAAATATCATATGTGGGCAGCAGTGTAGGTGGACACCCTTCATATGTGTGATTTAAAAATCATTACATCAGACCTCCACTGCAGCCCTGAACTGCTGTGAACTAAGTTGCAGCCAATATGCATCAAAGAACAGAGGTGGCCCCTGCATTTGGGCCGAGGAGCACCGCCCCCCCCTACAGCCACACTCAAATAAAATGATAAAACGGTTTTTAAACCCGTTTTATTATTGTTTTACTTTAATCCCCTGGACCCACCTCCATGACTCTGATGAGTCTTGGGGGCGGGTCTAGGGGAAGGCACAGCTAGTGGAGGACTGTCAGTGCACCCCCTTCACTACGCATGAGGGTTTGGCCAGCAGTCCCAGGCCGGCCAAACCCTCATGCGCAGTGAAGCTCTCTCCAGCCCCAGCTGTGTTGCTGGAGAGAGCAGACATAGGCTCACAGTCTGCCTGGTAGCGCAAGTTGCCAGCGCTCAGGCCAATCCCAATGCTGCTTTCGTGCAGCATCAGGATTGGCCAAAGTGCAGTCTGAGAGCCTGTGCCCAGTAGCAGGAAGAGCACGAAGTGGCGGGAGACGGCGGCGTTTGCGTTCGGTAAGTTTTTGAATTTTTTTTTAATCCCTGAACACACCCTTCCCTCCCCACCTCGCTCCCTCCTCCGGTCTGCCCCATCACTTTGGCAGGGGACCGGCTACTACTGTCAAAGAAGCTACTTTCTAACATGATTAGAGGCCTACATATAACATTAGCTAAGTCATCTAGACAAAGTCCACTAGATCTGGGTGCAGAGTGCAATATAGGTCATGTCGAATATTGAGATTGTCAAGTATCTACAGCAATAGGATACAAATCTTTTATTTCTCTTTATTAAGCTGGGGTAGTTATTTCATATAATAAAAGACCACTTTTCAATAAAACCCATAATTTACATAAATCAGGTTAGGAAATAGTTACAGTAATAATCAGCAGACTGTTGTAATATTTATCAAAAATGTATTCAGTGTAATCTAATTCAAAACTCTAATTCTGCAGGAAACATAGTTTTTTGAATTAAGTTCTGGCCAAGCTCTTCCTTGCCTACTGGCAGTAATTAGCCAAAGAAATGTATAATACATTTCCTGTGATAAAACAAAAGAATATACCTCTTTTTTGCGCATTATTTTTCCCCGCAGGGAATTACAACGCGGTCATTACAACGACTGCGTTGTAACCACACATACCATTACCCCGCAAGTCGTAACAACGACTTGCGGAGGGGGGACGCTGGATGTTGGAATAGTATAATTTACTATTCCAACTCCAGTCTGTGCGGACAGTAGGGAAGGTGTTGGATTTTAAATCCAACACCTTCTGCCCCCTCCGCAAGTCGTTGTTCCGACTTGCGGAGTAATGGTATGCGTGGTTACAACGCGGTCGTTGTAACTACCGCGTTGTAATTCCCTGCAGGGAAAGCTTTTCGTGGTAAACGTTGTTTACCAACACAAAATGCTTCTCTCACTGGCAGGAAGGCAATGGTTTAATCACTGCACTTCCACTGCTAGTTACCTGATAATATGGGAGAGAAAACATCAAATGTTTTCAAATTGACTAGAAGGTGACCTGAACTATTGGCATGCAAATAGTGAAAATGATCCCACTCAAAGTCCTTTATGGTAGTCAGTTGGCAGCCACATTGTCTCCATCCTCAAAAAGAGGGGGCCTGGATGAAGAAACAGCCAACGCTTGTTTTTCAAAGGGAGCTCACTCATTTGAGTAATACAGTTCCTGGGTGGAATTAATAGCTTCACACAAGGACCCTGGAATCCTGTGATTTTGATAGACCTCCAGGCAAAGTTTCCCCACAAAAGGAAGTGCAGCAGATCAAGTCTAGTTTAGCAATTCAGAATTTTGTTGGAATTAGATTAAGAGTTATCCCCAATCAATGGCTAACCCCCCTTGGTATTGACTAGAGAAGATGGGGACCGTCAGCACCTCAAAACACAATTGAACTTGTAGGAAGAATGTAAGAGTAAAATCCAGTTGGTGTGCATGCTCTGGGGAGGACCAGTTAATCCTCTTTCCCTGGTACATATGCTTTGAAAATATTGTTAATGGTCAAACCAGTTATTCTTGCAAAGGAAGGGCATCTGGAAAAAAGAACTAGCAAACCCACTGGCACTGGGAACTGTGCTGGACCCCCTTGCAGGAGAATGTGATTGAGCTCTCGCCCACTGATGAAAATGGACTCTTATGATAGATGATTTCCCACCTGTCAGTAAGTCTTAGGAATGAACCGAAGGATATTTACAGCATCTGAAGAAATTGGGACTTCTGACTGGAGCCGAAAGCAGGTTTAAACTGCTCTAATTTCACCTTGTATCTGTGCTAGAATCCCCTCAGAAGGGTGCAGGGAACACTGGAAGTATTTCAGACTGCCAGCCTGAGAGTTAGTTGACCATGCCACTGCCTTCCTGCCTGTGTGATGTAAAATGTGCTGATTAATGCTTTTCAGTTTTAGTTCAATAGTAACTGTTCGACCTGTCAGCCTTTGGGTGGTCTTCCCTCAAACATTTTTCCTTCTCTCCTCCTGTTTTGCTGAATTTGTTTTTGTTGTTGTTTCTGTTGTCCTTAGGACTTGGTGCACTTTACCGCTGCTCCCCAGAGCTAAAGTGCCTGCGCACACTCCTTAAAACATGGTAAAATTGGCTTACACCTGATTGGCATATTTAATTTATTTATGGGTCTTTAATAAAGTGGTATACCTTATACCCAGAGCTGGTAAATCAAATGCTACTAGTGGGCCCACAGCACTTATAGAGCAACCCACTTAAGGAGTCACTTAAAACATATCCCGGGCCTCCCACTACAGCCTGTATGCAGTGTTAAACTGCCAATTTGATGCAAAATAAACCCCTTGCCAGGCCTAAATCTCCCTTTTTATTACATATAAGTCCCCCCTAAGGTAGGCCCTATACAGCCTATAAGGCAGGGTGCATTGTATTTAAAATGTTGGATGTTTACTTTTAATTTTTACATGTCCTGATATGCAAAAACTCACTGTAGGAAACCGGCTCTCTGTACAGTGTACTAAAACGAAGTACACTATGTAGAGAGTGCAGACAATCCCCAAAAGGTAGGTAGCGGTAAAGGTAGATAATACTAACTCTCTTTTTGTGGCAGTGTGGGTGAGCAGTTAGACTTATCAGAGGGTAATGTTAAGCATTTGTTATACTCACAGAGGCAATAAATGAGATACACACACTCAAGAATCAACCTGAGACCAATTTGTAAAAATAAGATCGATTATTATATCATTTTTAAGACCAAAAACACAGTTCTAAGGTAAGTACTTTTGGAGTTAGAATTTTAGAATTTTTTATAAATATATCACGTCTATACATGATATATTTATTACACACCATAGGAAACAATAGGGAAAAAGCTGAATAATGCATAGAAACTCAGGCAATGCTTTCATGAAGGTCACCTTCAAGTTGCAGGTCAATGTCGGGACCAGGTTCAAAGTTCCAGCAGGAGAAGTTCAGGAGCATCCCGAATCAGCAGAGAGCAGAGGTACTGTGGTCTTGGAAGCTGGTGCGCAAAGATGAAGGAGGCCATTTGAAAATGCACCTCACAGAGGGACTTACAGATAAGTATGGTGGTTCTCCTTAGAGGGAGGAGGTCACAAGGGCCTGGGGACCATGGGAGCAGGGCTGGTTAGTCAATCTGGGGCGGGGTTCAGAGCGAACAGGTCAGCTGGGTGTTGTGCATCTTGAGGTCCTCGCAGTCAGGAGCAGGCAACTTGGAGAGGCAATCTCGGGACAGCTGGTCACTCAGAAAGTGGGTCTCGGGTGTCTCAATGTCCCTCAATGGGGGCTTGCTTCTGGTGCTTTGGGAGCCCGCAGGGGACTCTTCTTCTCAGTGTTTGTTGTTGGGTGTCCGTTACCCCAGGTATTGGTACGCTGTAGCTCCGGTAGGTCCTGGTGCCTCCAAACTTGGTGGGGACACAGATCTGACCCTCTTGAGCTGCTGTACCTTTTCTCGTCAATGGGGAGCAGCACAGTGACAAACTTAACTTCACAGGATCGATGCCTGCGGTGTGCAGGTGAGTGATATCTTCACTCCAAAGGAGCTTCTTGGTGATTTCTTGAAGGCTGGAGATGCTCCAGGGTTCTTGGAGACTTTTCAAGTTTCAGGACAACATGGCAGAAGCGATTGTCGAGTCCTGCTAACAGCAGGCCGGGTTTGGCACCTTTTTATTCTGCAGCAGGGGCTTCAGTTCTCGTGCAGCAAGTCTTCTTTGTCCTGGTCTTCTCTTTTCCATCAAATCTGATGTTCAGGTCTCGGGGTGCCACCTAAATACTGAATTTAGGGGCATTACAAGGGGAGACAGGTAGTAGCCAATGGGCTACCTACCTTTAAGGTGTCTACACCCTCTAGTGACCACTTCCTGTGGAAAGAGGCACTACCCTAGCCCTGTTAGGAGGTTTTCCCACCATCTCAAGATGGTGGATTTCAGGAGAGCGGTTTGCATCACATGCCCGACCTAAAGGTGGTGCAGGCTAAGTGGGGACCCTCCTCCTAATCTAGCTAATTTTCCCACCTTTCTTTCCACCAAAAGTGGAGCAGGAAAGGGAGCTTAGCCTCCCCCACTATCTGGAGGTTCCTGGGTTGGATTTCAAAGGTGGCATTGCCTTCGAAGCTTCCTGCTCAGGAAGACCATCCTGTCCTGGAGGAGGTGTGAGGCACCTACGCCCAGAGCAGGATTTGTTTCTATCCTCTGAGAGTGCTGGTTCTCACCCCATGAGGTCATAAACATGTCTGGTAGTGGCAGGCTGGTGAAAACAAGTCAGGAACCACACCAGTGTTTGGTAGGTTTTCAGGAGACCCTCTAAAATGGTCTCCTTTGTGAATTTATTATTAAATATACCACTGGCATCAGTGAGGATCTATTACGACATGATTTTTAGTACCAAACACCTTAGGAGTCAGTGAAGCCATCATGGAGCTAGTAAACCTGTGTTGACAAGTGTCCAGCCCATGCAAACTTTATGGCTTCCCTGTGCTCTTACAATATCTCAGAATGGGCTGGACATTGTAGGGGCATATCCGCTCATGCTGATATCCCCACACAGAGGATATAGTGCACCCTGCCTTAGGGCTAAAGGCCTGCAGTAGGGGTGACTTACCAATATCTTATGCAATGTATGGATGGTATGGCACAGAGGGATGTGTGCCATGTTGACTGTTCGGATTTCTCTGCACCAAGTCATGCAGCCTGCAATGGCAGAGTGCAAAACCTTGGTGAGGGGTCCCTGGGGTGGCACAACCAGTACTACAGCCCCAAAGGACCGTCTTCAGTACCCATGCCCTAGGTACCAGGAGTACCATTTACTGGGGACTTATAGGGATAACTGAAGTTGTGCTAATCATGGTAAAGGTTTAGGGAAAGAACATGGTACTGGTGACCTGATTAGCAGGGACCCAGTACTCTACAGTCAAAGTTGCAACACAAGCCAGGCAAAAAGTGTGTGTGGGGGGTTACTGCAACAGAAACCCACTTTCCTACACTCCAAAATTCATTTTTCACTACTGCAAGATTTTCCTCTCCTATAGGATAGCATTGGGTTCCCTTATAACATTTAATATGTGGTAACTTATTATTTGGGAACAGGTAGAAATGTCATTGTTGGTATCTAAGAAATTTTAATTTAAAATCCTCTTTAATGATAAGTCAGATTTTAAGTCACTGAAAATGCCACTTTTAGAAAGTGTGCTTTTTCTTGTCCTAACCATTTGGTGCCTGCAGCCTGTTTCCTGGGTCACATGATTAGGTATATTTGGCAGTTGGCCTTTGTGCATTCCTGCCAGACATCCACACAATAGAGGGGTTGGGTGTTGGCAGGATAGGCCATGCAGGCGGGATGGGGGCAAGAAGCTGTGGACAGACCTACTTGCACTTCAAAGACTCTGCCTCAGCTCACACACAAAGAATTTCAAACTGGCCTATTGTGCCTCCAGACAGACCGGGACCAGGGCAGGGAGGCAGTGTAGTGATTTGATTTCCTTCCTGGACCCACTTTGGTTCGTCACTTAGTTCCACATTTGAGATATTTTAGGCTGACATCATTTTAGCAATGTTATATTTGACAAGTTTTGCTTGCATACTATTATTCTAAGAATAAGCTGTACATGCTGCTTGTTTTTGGAAAGCCTTTCTCGTTATGTAATCATTCTATACAAGGCTAATAACACAGAACAAGATATCCTTCTGATTACATTGTCCATTCAGCGACAGCTTCTAACACCTAGACATATCATTACATCAGAGCTATACCTGTGACACAGTGGTTATTATTATATAACTGTGTGCTGTCCCATTAAGGGTCAGAGAGGAACATTCCAGTTGTGACCATCCTAGAGCAACCACTGTGTTCGACATGAAGCACTATGCAGGCTGAGCTTACATCTCGCAAAGAGAGATTGCCAATCCACAGCATGTTGATCGCCTGACTACGCTGTTCAGGTATGGGGGCTCAGGCTAATCTCAGAGATCACGCAGAAGGTACTCCCATTATGCTCTCAGAGTAGGGGTAGATATAGATATAGAAATAATACTGCCGTGGTTACAATGTTCATTCTTTTTACCATGTTTATAACGCTGGTTACATTGTTTTGCTTAATTTACCTAATAATCGTAGCTCATTCATTTTATGCAAGATTAAAATAGTTTTAATAAATGCATTGAAAACTTTCTTTGTATCTTTCTTGTGGTCTACCTTGGGCATGCATAAGTAAACAACAAAAGGGTAAGTATCCACGATTCCCTAGGAGATCAGAGTGTTATGTTCGAGGTTGCCAAAATCAATTGCCACCCTGGTTGGTTTAGGTGTTCAGGTGAGGCACTATGAGCTAGTCAGGAATTGGGACGACAGTTTCTGATGGTGTAGATAGTCCCTACATTCTGAAGTTCTGTTATCCTAATACGCAGTCTTACAATTTCTAGTGGGAACCATATAACACAGCACCACCAACATTCTAAGGTCAGGTACTTCTTTAACGGATCTCCTGAGTAGTACTTGTGTGTGTCCAAGGTATGCTATTCACCTTCATACAGAGACATCCGTTGCGTTGGAGCTAAATCCTCCTCAGCATATTAAATTGGTTTGGGATAACTATTGTTTTATTTTCGTCAATGTTCTTTTGGTGCTGAATAAATATTGAATACACATTTCTCTGTCGGTATGCCAGCTACTTTATGGCATTGCCATAACAGGATAAGCCCAGGTTTTCTGAATTAAACTTTTTAACACAAAGCACAGTTTACTAACTTTGTGGCAGTGAGTCCATGTCTTTTTCTCGCCTCAGTTAATGATCCAGAATCTCACAATGGCTTTGACATCACTTTGGTGATTGACGACCACACTTTGTAAGCAATTTGGATGGAGGATTCTGGTTCTTATTTTTCACCTTTTTGAGATAAACCTAAGAGTGGATTTCATTATCAAAGGCAATCAGGGTGTATTTTTCCTGCTTTATGGATTACTGTTGACAGCCACACTCATATGTCCCTTTTAGTCATGATGCCGGTTAGTCTACATAATCAAATTCACTGAAGAGAGGCAAAGGCTTGCTTCTGCTTGCATCTGCATGTGTAGATGCATGTGTGTGTGCCCACACATGAATGCATTTGTTTCTACATGTGTATGTCTATCTGAGCTGATGAATGTAGATACATTTGTGCATGTGTGTGTGTGCGTGTGTGTGGATGTGTGTGTGTGAGGGGGTGTTGTGGGTGGGTGTAGTAATTTAGGGGTGTGAGTGTGTTTGTGTGGATGAATACCAAATACACTACCTATCAGAGACACCACAAAGGACATGGTCTTTGCATTTGCCGTGTGATATGTCAGTCTTGGACATTAACCTTGTTCTTTGTGTTGGCACTGAGCTGATCATTGAATGATTCATCTTGAAATAGGGTAACTAGTTGTATATTTTAAAATGTATATGCTGATGTGTAATACAAAGGTTTGGGAAATTCCATGCACACAAAAGTGGAATGGGGCTGCCACAAACTGCATTTTTGAATATCAGGCAATAAGAATAGATTTTAATTATTTATGGACCGAGTGTAGAATCGTACTTTGTTAAGCACACCACTGTTTGGATCGCCACATCGATGATGAGGTACTGGAGCCTTCCAACGAGTCCAAAGTGCTGTAATAGTGGAAGATAAACAGTACAGAAAATAAAAAGTCTATTATTGTGAATATCAATGCACACCGAGTTAGCTCCCTGTGCAGCGAGAGAAGCTCTCATGTACAATTCAAGTCATCAATTCAGATTTTCTGGTTCAATATGTATATCTGAGTTGTCCCCTAAAATAACATCACTCTAATGAATCATTCTAGAGATTAAGCAATACAGTTATGCACTTGGATAATAAATCCCCAAAATATTGTTTTGTGTGCATTTGTACACAGCTGTGTTGGGTGGCACAATTCGAAAGCAGGACATGATAGTGGAGGTAAATGAAAAGATATCAGCTGCAGGCCCACATTAAAAGCTGCACAGTGACTGATGGGGACTCCTGATCATATACACTATTGATCAATTTTAAAACATGCACATGATGGTTGAGCAGAATAATACAAGCAAATTGATTCATAGGAGGGCACAGTCAGGCAACAAACATGGGATTAACACTCTACAGATGGCGGGGCAGATTTACAAGAAAGTGATGCATCTGTAGAGATGCGTCACTTTCCCTGCGCCACACTGAGAAACCCTTGTGCCACCATGGATGCGCCGTATTTACAATACGGCGCACCATGGCGCAAGGATTGACAGATGCGTCAGAAATTCTGACACATCTGTTGGGGCAAAAGTCACGCATTGCTGGAGTCGTGTCACAAGCACGACGCAACTCCAGCAATGCTTTTTGACGCGTATTCCCACTACACTGCGTCACTCCTTATGCCTGCTTCAAGCAGGCGTAAGGTTGTGACGCAGTGGCGTCCTAGAAGTGACGCAGTGAAATCTTGTAGATTTCACTGAGTCACTTTTATGAGGCCTTCCTGCGTGGGAACGCCCACCCTGCATACATTATACCTGACGCAGGTATAATGTGACGCAGGGCTTTACAACGTGACGCATCTCCCTAGATGCGTCGCGTTGTAAATAGGCCGCATTGTTTGAGCCGCTGTTGCGTCAAAAAAGTGATGCAACTGCAGCGCAAAAGTCACGCAAGGGGCTTGTAAATCTGCCCCGAGATCTATGACTGTCTTAAATGTCGCCTTCATTTCCCCGGCTTCGCAATGTGATAATTTGCTTCTGCAGGAGACAGCGCTCTTTTTGTGGTGGAATTTGTGGGGGTTGTTCTTGTTTCTATCATGTTTATATATTTATATAAAAACATCTTTACTAATTGAGAACACCAATGCTAACTGAGATCCAAATGTTGCGTGACTTCTTCCAATGCAAACTCTGTTAGCTGCAGAAGAGCTACTAGGGCCAGGCACTCCAGATATGCACCACAGCAACAAGCCCAAGTTAAGACCAACAGGAAGCTGCTCCTGATCTCAAACAGTTGTGCTTCTCTTCCATTAAACTCTGGTGTTTAGGGGGGACCTGGAGGATCCAGTCCACCTCTGATCTCAGTTGAGTGCTATTCATCTATTACACCGTAGATGATGCAACATTAAAAGAGGACGAATAGTGCTTAGAGAGGGAGAAAGAATCAAAGCACGCCCACACTCTGACCACTTCTTTGGATAGTTGGAGCAAGTATGCTGCATCTTAGCTTCTTGGCTTTAGAAATAATCCACGTAAAAGGAGTAAATCAAAGGAGTTTGTTTTCTGGGATATTGCCAGGCTCGCTCATATTCTCATAGTACTGCAAGCTATGTGAAGCATTAAAATAAGGTTTGCTTTAATTACAGCTTCTTTGCTTTATAAGGATGTCTATAAGCTTGTCAACCATCAGCTTGTTGGTCCTGTTGAACTTGCCTTCCATAGCTGTGGTGGTAAACTGCTCTAGCATTCTGTAGCTTCATCATGGACATTAGACCATCCCCAAGGCTGCTCTCACAATGCCAGCTCCAATGCATCCAATGCTTGCCTTCTGAGGTTCTTCCTCAGGTCTTTGAGCTCCCAAAATGTCCAACTCACCTTTTCACCAGGTTCACATGTCTTAAGAGCTTTCATCATCAGGCCAGGTTCTTCTCTAGGTCCTTTGTTCTTTGAGACTTCAATTTCAGGTTTTCTATTCTCATATGCACACGGTTTCCATACTTATAGTCCTACAGCCTTAAAGGCTTCCATCCCAGATGCTTCTCCAAGTCATGTTGTCATGCTTTTGTTGGGTTCTCTAGTCTTCAAGGCTTCCATTACTAAGCTCTGTCAATGTCCAATTGCCTCCAGGGGCACATACGTCCTTGGACTCTCCCCTGCATCTCCCCTGCATATCTCGGTTTCAAAATAAATGGTTAACTCTTACCTGGGGATATAGAGTACATTTAATGAGTGCTACATTTGAACTTTCAGCTTTCAAAAAGATTCTTCCTCCTCAGCAAACTGTAAACATCATTATTCTGAGTTGGTCCCATTTGAACCTTGGCAGAGTTCACTGAGCCTTTCATTCTTCTGAGAGCAATATAGTGTGCATTGAGTATGATGACAATTACCATATAAGTACCAAGAGAAAATTCAGTTTGTTGTGATTACTGTGAAACTTAAGGAGTAACGGTTTCAGAAAATGAACAGGGTAATAATTAAGCCATATGGTCTTCCCCAGAATTGTGGCCTTTTCTAGATTGTCAAATGTATGTCAGGGTCCCACATAGAGCTGTCTGGAGTATAGTGACAGCTGATGTAAATCTGTACATGAATGGGTGTATATTAAGCAACTAAGACAAGCCTGTGCAAGGGCCACATGTGTCCGCCCTCATTCACATGCACGTTGAAGCAATGAATCTGTTTAATCATCTTTTTCTGACATCACAATTTTCCACCTCATTGTTTTCTCTGTGACAAATAAGGTGTCAGAAGTGTCACAATTTTATATGGTTAATGTTCATGAACATTTCGGGAAATTATGCAAAATTAAGCAGAATTATATGAAATGTGGTTTGCTGTTTTAGGTAATCTGTGACTAAGGTCCTCAGCAAATATGTACCTGATAAAATGGAAGTGCAGTGTTTAGAATCTCCTTAAATGGTGCCAGCGTGGATACTGAGATACCAGGGTGCAGGGCATTACCACCAGCCAGATGCAAGAGTACGAGCGTTTGAACAGCAGTTTTGAAGTTGCTTTCTAGAAGAAAGGGTTTAATGTTCTTTAGAATAGAGAGCTGGTTCTAGGCTGTCCTTGTTTTTTAGCAGTGTGTTCCTTGAGGGTGAGTTTGGTGTCCTTGTGAAATCAATTGACTCTGCATTTAGCGAAAGTTGGGGTTTGAAACTGTCAAGGTTCATGTCACTGAGCCAGGTTTGTACTTTTGCTTGTTTGTTCTTCTTTGCAAAACACAGCAATTACGTCTTGGCATAGGTGAGCTTCAGGTAGGTGCTGGACAGCCAGGTCTGGAAGTTGGGAAGGCCTTTTTGGAAGCATTTGATGTCTGAAGCAGAGAAGACTTTCGAGCAGAGTTGTGCACAATCTGCAGTGTGTGTAAAGCACCATCTGAGTTTGTTGCTCACACTCCAACCATTATACTCCATCAATCAGTCTTCAAGTGATCCCCTCCCATCTTCAAATATTCTCATGTACCAACTTGGAGCGATGTACATCACGTCTATAAGATTAACATTTCAATCTCAATAATTTCGAAAAAATAAAATACAAATAAATAGCATCCATTTGTATCATAATAAGGGAAGAACCATAGTTTCTGTAATCTGAACTGTTCCAACTATGTGCACTGTGGACCCTCCCTATCCTGGCCCAACAAACGATGAGTAATACCTGGGACAAAACATGAGTTTAAGGATACTGACAGGTTCTGTTTCTTCACAGATTCCTAGATAATGATATTTCATATATTCCATAATAACAAGAATTTAAAGCAATGAACAGTTGAGCTTTTCATTACATTTTCTTGGGTTATTCCACCCCACAATATTGATTGGTCACAAGTGGAACATATCAGAAGCCACCATGAGTTCAAAACATACCGAGTAGACGAGAAGCTGGTTGATCAGGGTTGTAAGTGCGTATATGGTCATGAACTTAAACACCGCAAATGAGGTCACAAGTGCACAGCGCCCCTCCCTGGTGGGAAAACACAAAAATCACTTGTTGATTAGTCAAACAGTGCTTCAAAGCTACTGTCCCCACTACTCAGTCACAAAAGCATTAAAGCACATGTGCACAGCAAGCACAGTCCACAGCTTATTTATTTTGTGGCAGTAAGTGACACATACTGTACCTAGGGGTGTCAATGCACTATACATGTGGAGAAAACACTATCAACCATTCATGATGTGTAGTTTGCATGAATGAAAACTTTCATAAATGATCTGTCTTTACCCTGCACATTTCCTAACACAGATTTAGGACAAAGCATCACAGTGTAGGTACACTACTTAGCTGTGAAATTGACAGAGAATTATAAGGGGTTTGGTTACCAGTTACCAATTGTTTGTTAAAGACAATGGACAACTTTTTCTCACCTCTACACTGCAATATCTCTTGTCCATATAACAAATCTGGTGCCAGCTCATTGAGGGTTAAAGGTGTGCAAAGTTGCAAAGACTTTTGAGCCAGGTGTATCATTCACAAATTTAGGATGTCCACTTTGCACACCAACTGGTATACTGCTGGGAATGCATTTTAATATGCGAAGTAGGTACTAATAGCCAAACCACCGAACTCCTCTGGACCGACCACCACTGCTTGCACTTTGCCTTCACCATGCCCACCATACACCACCGCCCTCACAGTCCCGCCCCATTGTAGCTGGAATGGAGACACTGAAGAACATCTCACTACCTTCCTCAGCACTATCACACTGCTGACATCAGCAGACACCTCAGCATGCAACCTCCACTGATGGATCTCCAAGTGCGCCGACACCCCGGCACCCCTCAGGAAGGCCCCGGCAAACAACACTCCACAAAAGCCAGCTGGTTCACTACCACCCACCACAAGTCTAGACCACCTGAAGACGACTCAAGAAGAGATAGAGGAACAAGTAAATCCACGGAAACCCATGCAACCTTCACAACTGCCATCAACACACACCACCTCCTCCCTAGAACCACAAAGAAAACGGCCTTCCAAAACAGACTCAACGCACACAACAGTGAAGAACTCTTTGCCATAATCAAGGAGTGTGCTAGGCCCAACAGCGAGACCACAGACGTCCCCCCCTCTCAAGACCTCTGCAACAAACTCAGCACCTTCTTCCACCACAAAATCAGGCAGATCTATGACACTTTCTAAACCAAAGACCCTTCCACCACACCCAACACCACCACACGCAACCACGTCGCACCCCAACAGATCCTGCTCATCTGGACTCTACTCACCACAGACGACATACTCAAGACCATGAAGAGCATCCACTCCAGAGCCCCCTTGGACCCCTGCCCAAGCTACGCTGCATCATCAACTGCTCTATCAAGACCGCCACCTTTCATGATGACTGGAAACATGCAGAGATCAACCCCCTGCTTAAGAAGCCATCCGCTGACACGACAGACCTCAAGAACTTCAGACCCATCTCCCTGCTCCCCTTCCCAGCCAAAGTCATCAAAAAGGCCATCAACACCCAACTCTCTGAGTTCATCAAAGGGAACCACGTCCTGGACATCTCCCAATCCAGATTCCGAAACAACCACAGCAAAGAGACCGCACTCCTCGCCGCAACCAATGACATCCGCTCCCTCCCCGACCAAGGCGAAACCTCAGCCCTCATCCTACTGGACCTCTTGGCTGCTAATATAAGGATGGAGGGTTAAAAGTGACAGCAGAATCCTTCTTGGCATTTGATATGCAAAATGCTAAGCATTTCTTTTTGAAAGCAGGACAAGTCCAATAAAGGCACAAGTGCCTGCTGACCCCAGGACCACCAGACATGATTCACAAAGGTGCCTCAAGGGGGCACTTAACCCTTTGTGAACAAGTTATCACCTCACCTTGGGGGGCAGTAACTCATCAATGGTTTACACCCACAATTGCCTAAGACGTACATTTGAAGCATTATTTTCTTAAGTAGGCAAGGAAAGAATTTTACAACTCCTAAAACCCCATGTTTTGCAACAGCAAATGGGCATTGTAAATCTGACCCATCATCTGCGGTGCTATCTTCAAAAGATTGATCCCTCTTCTATCAATACAGCAGAGAAATCGGAACATTATTTAAAAGAAAATATCCTGGACAGTGGTGTGGTGAATGGTATGAAATTCTATTGGAAAACTCTATAAATCACCCTTTCTCCATACACTGGTTATACCCTTGCATATTATATAATTGATAGAATGTGAAATCATAGTAGTCATGATAAGACTTATGACATCTGAAATGACATCACTCCTCAGAGCATGGTTTAATGGCGAGTTATAGTTAATGTGGTGTGGCAATTGATGCAAGAAGAATATGTACGGAAATGCATTAGGTATAGCAAACTGAAGGTGGTGCATAAATTATAAATGTAAGTTTTAACTAGTGGTGAGTAAATCAGTAAATTAAGTTATAACTATAACTTTATAATTTCTCCTGTTTGTATAGTTTATGTTGGGTTTGTAGCTAAAGAATACATAACATTTTCTTACCTATAACTTAGCTTTGCCCTTTGGTTTTTTCATTAAATATAAATGTTTTTTAGTTTTTGAATACAAATGTATTTCAGATCATAGTGTTGAAAATCAGTTAATTATGTGTTGTTAATTGGAGTGTCGTAGAGTACAGTAAATGACAGGGTCATACACTGTCAGACTCTAGTCTTGTGGACAGGGGAGGCTCCTCCACGTGGGCGTCGGAGTGTCGCCCCACTGCTTTCTCGCAGTGCGAGAAGCAAAAATGTAAAATGGTACAAATACCATTTTACATTTCTGCTTCTCGCACTGCGAGAAAGCAGAAGAAGGGTATGCCTGGTTGTGGGTCGGCGGGTCAGGGAGGAGTGGCTAGCCCACTGTTATGGGCGCTGACTGTTTGGTCGGCCCCAGGGCCGACCAAACCAGTCATAGCACTCTCCGTTTTCTTCATGTAGGCTGCTGCGCAGCCTGCATGAAGAAAACGGCCTCCCCTTAGACGCCTGTAAGGATGGCATCCTAGCCAATCACAACGCTGCCATTGCAGCGTTGTGATTGGCTTAGGGGAAGAGAGGGAGGCTGCCTGTGGCTGCTTCCTGTTAGCAGAGAGAGCAGGAGGATCGACGCGGGAGTCCGGGACCGGAGGTAAGTTTTTAAATTTTTAAATTTTATTGAATTAACCCCCGCACCCCCTCCCCGTGCGACCCCCCCACCCGCGATTCATGCTGGCCGCGACTGCTTGTGGAGTGGAATACAGTGGAGTGGAGTAGAGTATAGTGGCGTTGCGTGTAGTGGAGTAAAGTATTATATAGTGGAGTGAAGTGGTATGTCTTATAGTGGGGTGGAGTATTGTAGAGTGGCATAGAGTTGAGCAGCATACCATACAGTGCAGTTGAGTGTCGTACAGTGAACTCTCATTGACTGTAGTATTGTGGAGTGTTGTCGAGTGGCATAGAGTTGAGCAGAGTGTCATAGAATGGCACAGAGTGGAGTAGAGTGTTGTAAAGTGCTTGTGGGGGGAACACAGTGTAGTACGGTGTTGTACAGTGCCACAGTGCACAGGAGAGTGTTATAGAGTGCAGCAACATTTATTGGAGTGTCTTACAGTGACATACAGTGGGCTAAACTGCTGTACAGTTTAGTCGAGTGGAGTGGTGCAGTGTAGAGTAGACTAAAGTGTCATATAGTAGAGTGGCATCTTGTATAGTGCTGTGGAGTGTACTACATTGTAGTGGCGTAAAGTGTTACAGAGTGAAGTGGCATGTCTACAGTAGAGTTGCATCCCATGTTGTAGAGTGTGTGAAATTATCATAGAGTAGATTATAGTGTAGTGGCATACAGTGGAGTAGAGTGTTGATACAGTGGAGTGAGGTAGAGTAGACTGTAGTGTGCTAGAGTGGAGTGGCATATAGTGTTGAAGAGTGTAGTGGCATAGAGTGTGCAAGAGTGGAGTGGCGTCCAATGGAATAGCATACAGTGCAGTGGCATACAGTAGAGTGGCGTACACGCGAGTGGCATACTGTGGAGTTGCATATAATGAACTGTCATTTACTGAATTGGCATACAGTGGAGTGGGGTAGAGTGGAATAGTATAGAATGGAGTGGGGTACAGCGGACTAGCATGCAGTGGAGTGCCATAAAGTGGAATTGTGTATAGTGGAGTGGGTTAGAGTGGAGTGGCATTCAGTGGAATAGCATAGATTGGAGAGGCGTACAGTAAACCGTTGTAGAGTGGAGTACATTAGAGTAGGGTAGACTGAAATAGCAGAGAGTGGATTGGCATAGAGTGGAGTGACGTAGAGTGGATTGCCGTAGAGTGGAGTTGCATAGCGTGGAGTGGCATTCAGTGGAATAGTGTAGAGTAGATTGGCTTAGAGTGGAGTAGTGTACAGTGTAGTGTCATAGACTGGGGTGGTGTACAGTGGAATAGCATAAAGTGGAATAGCATTAAGTTGAGTGGTGTACAGGGGAATGGCGTAGAGTGTAGTGGCATAGAGTGAAGTGGGGTGTAGTGGAGTAGGGTGGAGTGGATTGGGGTAGAGTAGAGAGTTATACAGTGGAATAGCGTACAGTAGACTAGTATACATTGAACTAGCATACAGTGGAGTAGCATACAGTGGAGTGACATAAACTAGAATAACGTAGATTGGAACAGCATATAGTGGAGTGGTGCACAGTGGAGTGGGGTAGAGTGGAGTGGCATAGAGTTGAATAGCATAGAGTTTAGGGGCAGAAAGTATAATTTTGTACTTAGGAATACTGTATAGTGGAGTGGCATAGAGTGGACTGGCGTACAGTGGAGTGGCGTAGATACAATAGCATACAGTGGAGTGTTATAGATGTAGTAGCACAGAGTGGAGTGGCATACAGTAAAATAGCTTACAGTGGAGTGGCCAAGAGTGGGGTGGCATAGAATGGAGAGTGATAGAGTGTAATAGTCTACAGTGGAGTAGCGTAGAGTGCAGTGGCTTGCAGTGGAGTGAGGTATAGTGTTGTGTCATACAGTAGAGTAGTGTAGAGTGGAGCACCATACAATGGAGTAGTGTACAGTGGAGTGGCATAGACTGGAGTGACATAGATTGTATATTTAAGTGGCATAGACCGGAGTGGCATGGAGTGGAGTGGGGTAGAGTGGAGCAGGTTAGAGTGGAGTGAGGTAGAGTGGAGTGGCATGCAGTGGAATGGTGTACTATGGAATAGTGTCTAGTTGAGTGGCGTACATTGGAGTGGCATAGAGTGGGATAGCATAGAGGAGAGTGTCATACAGTGGAGTTGTGTATAGTTGAATAGTGGAGAGGGGATTGGCATATAGTGAAGTGGCGTACATTGTAGTACGCAGACAGGGTCAAGACTGATTTGCACATGGCTGGGTCTAAACTGGAATGGCGTGGCGTGCAAAAAAATTATGGATTTAACCCAGATCTGTGATTGGGGTGAATGTTTGATTTATTCAGCAATCCGTCCATCATTTGTTCTTTTTGCATTTGTCACCCTAAGTGGGAAGGGTATGCCCAGACGTGGGTTCCTGTGCTCGCTACACCACCAGATTCAAGCTTGCTGGGCTGATGAGGGGTGTTACCATGAAACTGGTCCCAGGATGCTAGTTTTTGGACCAGGGAAGACCTGGTCTGGCAGTTCAGGTTGGTCTGTTCCGATGGGGAACAGGATCAAGGCTGATTTGCATATGGCTGGGTCTAAACTGGAATGTCGTGGTGTGCAAAAAAAGTTGGATTCAACCCAGATCTGTGCCTTGGGGTGAATGTTTGATTAATTCAGCATTCCGTCCATTATTTGTTCTTTTTGCATTTGTCACCCTGAGTGGGAAGGGTATGCCCAGACGTGGGTCACATGCTTGCGACGCCACCAGATTCAAGCTAGCCTGGCTGATGAGGGGTGTTACCCCGAAACAGGTCCCAGGACGCTTGTTTCTGGTCCAGGGAAGACCTGGCCTGGTAGTTCGGGCTGGACTGTTCCCATGGGGAACAGGGGCAAGACTGATTTGTATATGGCTGGGTCTAATCTAGAATGGCATGGCGTGCAAAAAAATTATGGATTTAACCCAGATCTATGACTTGGGGTGAATATTTGATTAATTCACCATTCCGTCCATCATTTGTTCTTTTTGCATTTGTTGCCCTAAGTGGGAAGGGTATGCCCAGATGTGGGTCCCGTGCTCGCTATGCCACCAGATTCAAGCTAGCTTGGCTGATGAGGGGTGTTACCCCGAAACCGGTCCCAGGATGCTTGCTTCTGGTCCAGGGAAGACCTGGAATGGCGTGGCGTGCAAAAAAACAATGGATTTAAACCAGATCTGTGACTGTGGTGAATGTTTGATTAATTCAGAATTCTGTCCATCATTTGTTCTTCTTTGCACATTGTAGTGGCATAGAATGGAGTTCCATACAGTGCAGTGGCATACAGTGCAATAGCATACAGTGACATGTGGGACATTGCAATGGCAGAGAGGAGTGTAGTACAGTGGACTGCAGTACAGTGGAATAGCATGGAGTGGAGTAGAGTTGAGTGGCATACAGTGGAGTGGTGTACAGCGGAACAGCATACACTGGTAGGGGTAGAGTGGAGTCACGTAGAGAAGAGTGGCGTAGAGTGAAATAGTGTAGAGTGATGTACACTTTAGTAGCGTACAGTGGAATGACATAGAGTGGAGTTAGGTGCAGTGTAGTGGTGTGCAGTAGAATTGCTCATTCTGGAGAGGTGTACAGTGGAGTGGCATAGAGTGGAGTGTTATAGAGTGGAATATTGTAGAGCAGAGTGTTATAGGGTGGAGTGAGGTAGAGTGTAGTGGGGTAGATTGTAGTGGCATGCAGTGTAATAGCACACTGTGGAATGGCGTACACTGGAATAGCGTAGAGTGTAGTGACGCAGAGATGAGTGGCGTGAAGTGGGATACAGTGGAGGAGCATACAGTGGTGTAGAGTGAAGGGGTGTACAGTGGAGTGGCGCAGGCTGGAGTGTCATAGAATTGAGTGTCATCAAGTATAATAGCGCACAGTGGAGTGGTGTTAAGTGGAGTGGCATAAAGTGGATAAACGTTGCATGGAGTAGCTTATAGAGAAGTGACATAGAGAGGAGTGAAATGGGGTACAGGGGAGTAGTGTACAGTGGAATAACATTAAGTTTCCTGCCATACAGTGTAGTGACGTGCAGTGGAGTGGCATATAGTGGAGTAGTGTAGAGTGTAGTGATGTACAGTTTATCAGCGCAGAGTGTAGTAACATAGATTAGAGTGGTGCAGAGTGGAGAGGTATAGAGTGGAGTAGTGCAGTGTAACAGCATACAGGAGATTGTCATAGAGTGGAGTGGTGTGCAGTGGAATACAGTGAATTACAGTGGTGTTCACTGAAGTGTCATAGAGTGGAGTGGCATAGAGTAAAATAACATAGTGTGCAGTGTCATAGAGTGGAGTTGCATACAGTGGAATAGTGTAAAGTGTAGTAGTAAAGAGTGGATTGGAGTAGAGTAGAGTAGAGTGGCATACAGTGGATTAACATAGAGTGGAGTGGCATATAGTGGAGTGGGATATAGTGGAGTGGCATATAGTAGAGTGACATAGAATGGAAAGGCACAGAGTGTAATAGCGTAGAGTGTAGTGATGTAGAGTGGAGAGGAATAGAGTAGAGTGGCTAGAGTTGGGGTGTGGTAATTGAAACAGACATAGTTTGAAAGTGAGTTAATGGATGTAGATGTAAAGTGTAAGCGATATACATTATGAGATGTAAATGATAAGTTTTGTTAGTATGTGTGAATAGTATAAGTAGTATTAAAGTTATATGTTTTCAGAAACTAAGTAATATCTTGTGCCTCAGTATGCCACGCTAAGTTTGTGGTATACCGTGGTACATGTGAATGTGAAGCCAGTATGTGATTGGCTAATGGCTGTATTTACCAAAGGTAAATGACATCCATGTAGCTTTTAGCAAAGTTTGGCTGTGTCCCGGGTTTCGCTGCATTCTGGTTTACGGTCTTAGATATAGGTAAGCAGTAGGTTTTATTGTTATTCACTACCTATTGACACTTTATTAAAGGGTGAACTGAGCGTTTAAAAAAAAAAATAATAAGTACTGCACTAATTTGTAGGTATTACTGTAGTACTGAGTAGACATTTTTGTGCATATTTAAATGTGTGAAAAATATGAAATGCACTGTAGTACACTATATTTGCAAAATATAATGCATTACAGTATATTTGTTATTTTTTATCATATTTATTTTGATGAATTTTGACATTTAATAAAAAATATATATATATAAAAACTTAATATTGTTTCCCCCCATTACCATTTTAACCACTTCAATTCTAAGGATGTGCTGTAGATGTTCTCCAGTGCTCGGAACTGAGAACGGATCCAGCACGTCCTCACCCTGGTGGCAGTTTTGATTTCACATAGAGCTGCTTGGGAAGAGCTTCCCCAGGAACCCAAGGCCTTTTTTTTGTTTTGTAATAATGATCGGGTGCTGATGTCATTACAATTGAAAATTAAAGTGAAATGAGCCTGTTGGCTCATTTCACTTTCACTGCTTCAGTGCTTGGGGGGCTATCTAAGGCTCTCGAGCTGCGATTCAGATGGGAGAGGTATCATTGGAATGGAGAGAATCTCCCCTTTCCAATGATCCCTTTCCCTAGTGGATCCCCAAGCATGGATCCACTCACTAGACACCAGGGACTCTTTTTTGAGTCGGGGAGTGTCCCCCTAGCAATCGGCTAGTGCTCTCCAAGGCCTAAATGTCTTAGTTACTTCCAATCTGCCGCCAGAGGGGGGCAGAAAGCCCAATAGCAACAGGGATTGTGCTTTTTTTTATGTATATGGCCAGGCTCTGAGGTCAACCTTCCCAAAGGCAGCCAATCTGACACTGTAAACGGCCTTTGGCAGTGTGTGGCGGGTTTGCCTAGAGAACCAGGCCCTGGGGACCCATCCCCCAGGATTTATTTATTTTTAAAGTGGAGGGAGTGCTGTGTTGCCCCCCCCTCCAGACTTATTATGGCCATGGTGACCTCTGCCCCCAGAGCCATATATATTTTAAAGGGGAGGAAGGGCCACTACTTGTGCTCATTAGGCATTAGGAATGGCTTCCCCAGGGCTTTCTTTATCTTAAAGGGGAGGGGGTGTTTGTGGCCATTGTGCACTTTACATTGTGCCCACGAGAGAGGGGATCTGAACCACAACAGCCTCTTAACACAGGGCAGTAGAAGTGTGAGATTCTGTTGCCAAAGTGAGGCTTTATGCTGGAGGACAGGGTTATCTGTAGTCACGACTTTTGACTGTCGTCCATACCGCCATGATGGTGCATTCAAAAGGGCTAAAAGGCAAACAGTTGAAAAACAGAGTGATCCTGATGACACCTTGTAGGTGGAGGGCACATAGAAATCTATGGAAATTTAATTAGTAGGACATCATAGACATTTGCGCCATACTAAAAGCTATTCTGGATATCAAGGCCACCATCGAGAACAAGATTTATGCTTTGGCAATTGATGTGAACCTACTGCAAGCTGACTGTAAACAACAGACAGATAGGTTGATCCAAAACATGTCTATGAGGCCTACAGTGCAGGAGCTTCAGAATAAGGTCAAAGATTTGGCAGGGGCAAAGTTCCTGTGCAGAAGGTGAGGAGAGGCACTCAAGGAGAAACATTAACACCTTGGTGGGCATCACAGAGAAAGATGAGGGTTCTACAGAAAAGGATTTCTTCAATCACAATGTGACACAGTTATTCCTCGTGGAATGGGTGCACAGAGGTCCTGGGGGCCCTCCAGCGCTGGAGGTTCCCCCCCAGATGAATGGTATCCTGGCTTCAGAACTTCCTAAACCAAGACTTTATCCTGCAAAGGGCAAGGAACCAAGGCCCCTGGATTCAAATATTTATATTTCTGGGTCACACAGGTTCAGAGACAACAGCATGACGGAAGTTAAAGAGGTTTTAAGGCAACGTAATATGACTAATGTGTCGCTTTTCAAGCTAAATTAACGGTGATCGTGGACTGAAAGACACACTTCTTCACACAGACCTTGGAGGCCCGGGGATGCTGGAGTCCATAGGTGTAAGGAGAAGATGTTGTAGGAACAAATGATGAGGCACCAGAGGCAACAGAGCAAAATAACTGTCGGAAGTGCACCCCATGATGGAACAGGCGGCACATGAGAGAGCAAAGGTGGTGCAGGACACCGCAAACTAAAGAGATTAACACTCGCTGACGTGATCATTTTAAATTTATAATATTACATTAAAGTGATTTTCGTTATTTTTTTTAACTAATTCATAACGTTTTTATTAATTTTCCCAATAGTATCCATCAGGGTGGCCGAGATCTTCACCAACATGTAAAAATGTACTAGTAGTAAAGTTACACAAGTAATTTCAGCCTAGTTGTCTCCGCCCCATGAACTGAGGGGGTTGAGACATGTAAGTCTACACTTAGGTGTAAATATACACTCACCAATGGTGACTAGGAAAAAGTGTAGACTTGCACCCTGGTGCAGCCCCAGATTTACACTTCAGTAAATCTACATGTGTAAATGTACCCTTGAGAATATGGTACTTGTGTTTGCTTAATGTCTTTTCCTATGACCAGTGCATGAATTGCTTCTCATTTAATACTATCAATATGCAGTATTTGGCTTACTTGATGACTTCAGAAACACATTCAATATTTGGGGTTCGCGACGTGAAAGGTGAAGCCATTGACGCTTCTTGCTCCGAAAGCGAGATACCAACGTGAGCCGTTCTTAGTGCCTGTCAAAGAAAAACTTGTATAAATGTTATTGGTCCTGCAGGAAGCATTTTTAGCTGAGACTCCCAAAAGCACTCCACTGCCTGAAAGAGTACCTTCTTCATCTCTGAAGGTGTGAAGAGACTCTTACTTACAGTATATCTGCTTGGTCCATGTGATAAATAAATGCACTGATGTTTAACACATGCTGGTTGTGCTTCTCCTGACACCATTTGTAGCTACACAAGGACATTATAGAGCAGTGGTTCTAACCAATCATGGGCTAGGAGAAGTAGGAGCCTAACCGGAGATGGCTACGAGGTGGAATCAATGTTAAAAAATACCAACAAATGAATCAATAATTTAATCCCAGATAATAGTGAAGGGACTATCTTCATGACCCAGATGCTTCTCCCACTGATGCATACAGGGCATGCAGCCTCACCAATAAACTTCACTTGTCCTTTAGAAACAGGCTGTGCATGGCAAGGTGAAGTGCTTTGTATACTCACCCCACAGTCATTAGCACCATCTCCACACATTCCCACAACGTAACTGGAAAACAAAAGATAAAGCAAGTGAGGGCTGAAGCTGAACTCTTGATATTTTCACCAAAACCCTCCTAGTGAACAACAAATCATTTTATTTCACTCTCATGCCCACAATCCTAATTGTCCACATGGAGTGCTGCTCAGTGATAGGCTGGGATAAGCAACGCTGATATTTGTAACTCCACCACATCAAAAGGATAATACAAAGTAAAGGAGGACTCACAAGCCATTCGGAAAATAAAACTTTAAGACCTGCGATGGGGCATCTGCATAGCCTGAGAGAGCTGGACATTAAAGCCAGGAGGGCTGAGTTCAGCTAAAATGGCAGCAGCAATTCTGCAGTGCCTCTAAAAAGAGCGCCCACATACCAAGTATCTGGTGTCTGAATTTGTAGTGAGAGAAGAAATAGATCGATGGTCTGAGGTTTACGACATTGCCTTATAGATGCACAAGGTCCTTAAGGGAGATTGGGGAGCTAGTCTGTGGAGGCACATCCCTAGTGATTGGATGGACACTCTTCTGGCTCTAAAAAGGAGTGACAGGATGAGGTGTTCCCCCATGAAGGAGACCCTAATCAGGAAGTTTGGGTTGACCCCAGAAAAGTAAAGACAGAGGTTCAGAGACAGTCAGAAGCTAACCCAACAGACCTGGGTGGATTGTGTAGATTCCTTTTGCAAAGCACTGGATGGTTGGGTGCAGGGCAAGGATTACTATGGGCTCTATAATTTGTTTGCAAAAGAGCACATGTTCAGTCTTTGTTTTCCAGACCTGCGCCAACACCTTGTGATAGTAAGCACTCTGACCCCAGGGAGCTTGCTAAGCAGGTGGACCTCAGCATCAGCACAAGGGTCCAAAGGAAGGTACCTGGGAGTGACCCCAAGAGGGGTGATTCAGGCTCCCCCCAGCAGACTGATGGGGGGTCAAGGAGACAGAGACAGGTCCCAGGGTAAGAGGGGAGTAATGAGATTCCATGCCACTTCTGAGAAACAGGGAGGAGGTTCTGGTGGGCGGTGGCCCAGGGTGCCCCATTTCCAGCCCCACTGCTTTGAGTATTCCCAGATAGGATACAAGTAAGGGTACTCTGTCTTTCCTAAGAAACCACCCACTGGTGGTACCTTTGCAGGGGTGGCCAATGCAGCCCTGTAGGTAGGCACTCCACAGGGGTAGGTCATAGACCTTCATGTGATCCCCCTTAGTTGGGAGGTGCACTCAGAGGGTGAGTTGGTGATCCCTGAGGGTGGGAGTCATCATTTCTACCAGGTGACAGTGAATGGTGTAATAGCAAGGTGTTCCATAGCTGACAGGTGGCAAAGACAAAGCTGCGGCCACCCAGGAAGCCTTTTTATTCTAGGAAGAGAAAGCAGATATATAGAGGCATACCTTAGTCTTCTCTTAGGGTGGTACCACTTAAATTGTTTCCTAAGGTTAGTCAGGCCCTACTCAATTCAAAGCTTTATGTGCCAGAAAAAGTGCATTGAAGGCAACCCTCTTCTTTACAGGAAGCCAGGGAAGCTTGATCAAGGCGCTTGTTACTGACGTGTGTTTGGGAGGTTTTTTAAGAAGGTGGGCAGCTGCATTCTGCAGTGTGTGGATCTTTTTTAATGAACCCTTCACGACGCCCATATAGAGGGCATTACAGTAGTCGATCCTTGATAAAACCAAGACAATGACCACTGATTTTTGCAGCAGAAAAGGACTGAAAGGCAGCAATTGACTCAAGGATCTTAGCATTAAAAAACAAGAAGAGGTCTGTTTGCTTATCTGTACCCTGAAAGATAGATCTGTGTCAAAGACTACTCCGAGGTTCCGTACCTTAGTGATAGGCTCAGGTAGAGGACCAAGAGTCCCAGGCCACCATGAATTATCCCCAAAACTAGCCTCCTTTCCAAAAATAAGAACCTGTGTTTTTTCTGAATATAACTTTAGATCATCCGACATCCGGTTCACAATTGATGTCATACATTTGTTAACTCTGTCAGCAACTTCTTCCAGCTTGCCTGCAACAGAGATCACAATCTGTGTATCATCAGCATACACATCTGTGGGAACCCAAAGGAGTAAATCAACTCAGCCAAAGGGGCTACGTAAATGTTAAAAAGTGTTGGGTTGAGTGTGGACCCCTGAGGGACGCCACAGGGAAGGGAAAAAGATCTAGAGTTAAATTAACCCAGTGACTCATCTGCTCCCTGTCCATCAAAAAAGAAGAGAGAAGGTCATGCACCAGGCCAGAAATACCAATGTTGGATGAACGATCTAGTAACACAACGTGGCTTACCGTATCAAAAGCTGGGGATAATCCAAAAGAACCACCGCAGCTCTCCCTCTGGCATCTTTAATAGATGTAATCACTTCTGAGACAGCTATCAGCGCTGTCCCCGTTCTATGGCCTACTCTAAAACCATACTGTGCATTGTGTAGGAGGAAATTCTCTTCTAAAAAGTTTGACAAGCTGGTATTAAGATGTTTTTCATCATACACCATCATACACAAGTAATCGATCACCTGCACCATCGCCGACAACGAAACCACAGTAAGTATGGAACACATGAATTCCCAGCTCCACTCCAACGACAACATCACCATCAGGGGCACCCTTGTATAGAGACCCCTGGACCATGGACCGGCCTCAGCAACGCCATCAACGATATCATCTCCCCACTCGTCATCAAATCTTAATACTATGTCTTTCTGGCCGACCTCAACTGGACGACTCCACTGACACCAACTCCACTGACCTCCTGGAAAGACTGGACAACATCAGCCTCAAGCAACTGGTCATTGACCCCACACACAAAGCAGGACACATGCTCGACCCCCATCTTCATGTCCAGCAACAGAATCAGATACAGCCACACCTCAGAACACACCTGGTCGGATCACTCCATCGTACACTTCACCCTCGCTGCACCTGCCCATACCTCCCCCCAACCGATACAGCACCCCCTTCCGTAGCTAGACCAAGGTCACCAAGCAACAATGGACCAATGCCCCCCGCACCACACAGCCCAAAGATGACACCAACTTGTATCAGGCAGTGCAGAACTTCAACAACTGGAGCACTGGTGCCGCTAACCAAGTTGCTCCCACCAAACCAGCCAAAACACACAGACCCTCAAACAAGCCAGCTGGTATACCCTGAACCTCAGCATGACAAAACACATGTAAATAACTGGAAAGAAGATGGAGCACAAGCAGGACCCGCAATGACCGAGCCGCATTCAAATCAGCCCTTTACGACAGCAACTTACAGATTAAAGCGGCAAAAAGGAAGTGCTTGAATCAATGAATCGAGACCAGCACCAACCAAGCCAAGGAACTCTTCACCATCGTCAGAGAGGTCACCTGCCCATCAGTCAGCAGAAACTCCATCACCACATCACAGGAACTCTGCAATGCCCTTGCCGACCGCTTCCAGAACATGATAGCAACCATCTACAAAACAGTTGTTCCCCAACCCTCCAAACCTCCTCAACATTTGACCGACCACCACCGCCGACCACCAGTTCACCACACAGGAACAACTCAGCACACCAAACACAACCGCTCTTATGAACTCCATCCACTCAGGGAGCATCCACCGACCCGTGCCCCCACCGACCTCAGAAAAGACGAGATCAGCAAACTCACTATCATACTCAACTCCTCGATTACCACAGTCTCCTTTCCCGATGCCAGGAAAACACTCTGAGGTAAGGCCCCCTCCTCAAGAAACCCTTGGCAGACCCCATCAAACTCCAGAACTACTGTCCCATCTCACTTCTCCCATTCCCCACCAAAGTCCTGGAGAAGGCCATCAACGTACAACTCACCTAACACTGGAGAGAAACAACCTACTGGATCTTTCCCAATCAGTTTTCAGAACCAACCACAGCACCGAGACTGCTCTGATCACCACAATGGATGACATCCGTGCCATACTCGTCAGAGGAGAATCAGCTGCCCTCATCCTGCTTGACCTCTCAGCTCCCTTCGACACTGTCTCCCGCAACACGCTGACCGATCGCCTATGCCCGCATTGGATTCACAGATGATGTGCTCAGATGCATGGTATCCTTTCTCACAAGATTCACCCAGAGAGTCCGCCTCCCCCCCTTCACATCGCAAGCCAAACACTTCATCTGTGGTGTCCCCCAAGGTCCATCCCTAAGCCCAGCTCTCTTCAACATCTACATGACCACTATCGCAGACATTGTCAGATTGCACAACATAAACATCATCTCCTATGCCGATGACACCCAGCTCGTCCTCTCGCTCTCAGCAAACTCAACCTCGACTAAGACCAATCAATCAATCAATCAATCACAGAATTTGTAGAGCACACTACTTACCCGCGAGGGTCTCAAGGCGCTGGGGAGAAAAAAGGGGGGGGGGTGCTGCTACTGGTCGAACAACCAGGTCTTGAGTAGCCTCCTGAAGGTCAGCAGGTCTTGGGTCTGTCGTAGGCTTAGTGGAAGGGTGTTCCAGGCCTTGGCGGCGAGGTGGGAGAAGGATCTGCCGCCGGTGGTAGTTCTTTGAATGCGAGGGACGGTGGCGAGGGAGAGGTCGGCGGAGCGGAGCTGGTGGTTGGGGACGTAGAAGAGGAGTCGTCTGTTGAGGTAGGCTGGGCCAGTCTTGTGGAGTGCCTTGTGTGCGTGGATGAGGAGTTTGAAGGAGATTCTCCTGTCGACGGGGAGCCAGTGCAGGTTCCTCAGGTGGGGGGTGATGTGGCTGTGGCGTGGTACATCGAGGATCAGGCGTGCGGAGGCGTTTTGTATGCGTTGCAGTCTCTTGATGAGCTTGGCCGGGGCTCCCGCGTAGAGGGCGTTCCCATAGTCAAGTCTGCTACTGACGAGGGCCTGGGTGACTGTTCTTCTTGTATCTGTCGGGATCCACCTGTAGATCTTGCAAAGCATGCGGAGGGTGTTGAAGCAGGAGGAGGAGACTGCGTTGACTTGCTTGGCCATGGAGAGCGTTGAGTCGAGGATGACTCCCAGGTTGCGTGCGTGGTCGGTGGGTGTCGGGGCTGCTCCTAGTGTCGTTGGCCACCAGGAGTCATCCCAGGCTGAGGGGTTGGAGCCGAGGATGAGGACCTCTGTCTTGTCCGTGTTCAGTTTTAGTCGGCTGATCTTCATCCAATCGGCGACGGCCTTCATTCCTTCAAGGAGGTTGGATTTGGCGGCGAGGGGGTCCTTGGTGAGGGAGAGGATCAGTTGAGTGTCGTCGGCGTAGGAGATTATGTTGAGGTCGTGCTGTCTGGCGATGCGTGCGAGCGGGGCCATGTAGATGTTGAACAGTGTTGGGCTGAGGGATGATCCCTGGGGTACGCCGCAGATGATCTCGGAGGCTTCGGATCGGAATGGTGGGAGGCGGACTCTCTGGGTTCTGCCGGCGAGGAAGGAGGTGGCCCATTCCAGGGCCTTGTCTCGGATCCCTGTGTCGTGGAGGTGTGCGCGTAGAGTGCGGTGGCAGACAGTGTCGAAGGCGGTGGAGAGGTCCAGCAGGATGAGGGCTGCGGTCTCACCGTTGTCCTTCAGGATCCTGATGTCGTCGGTGGCGGCGATGAGGGCAGTCTCAGTGCTGTGGTTGCTGCGGAACCCCGATTGGGATGGGTCCAGGATGCTGTTTTCTTCGAGGTATCGGGTTAGCTGTTTGTTGACGATCTTCTCGATGACCTTGGCTGGGAACGGAAGCAGGGAGATGGGCCGGAAGTTCTTGAGGTCTCTCGGGTCCGCCTTGGGTTTTTTGAGTAGGGCGTTGATCTCTGCGTGTTTCCAGCTCTCTGGGAAGGTCGCGGTCTCGAAGGAGAGATTGATGACGTTGCACAGGTGGGGTGCGATGGAGCTGCTGGCTTTGTTGAAGATGTGGTGCGGGAAAGGGTCTGACGGGGAGCCGGAGTGTATTGTGCTCATGGTCTTGATGGTGTCATCGATGTTCACGCTGGCCCAGGCTGGCAGGGGGTCGTGGTCGATGGTGTGCGGCGGGTCTGGTGCATCGATCTTAGTTGGGGCTGTCTGGGTGTTGAAGCTGTCGTGGATGTCGGCGATCTTGCGGTGGAAGAAGGTGGCAAGGGAATCGCACAGGGCTTGCGACGGCGGGATGTCGTTGGTGTTGGAGCTGGGGTTGGAGAGTTCCTTCACGATGTTGAAGAGCTCCTTGCTGTTGTGTGCGTTGTTGTCGAGGCGGTCTTTGAAGGAGATTCTCTTGGCGGACTTGATGAGGTGGTGGTGGTTACGGATGGCGTCTTTGTGGGCTGCGTGGCTGTCCGGTGTCTTATCACTGTGCCATTTCTTCTCTAGTTTCCGGCAGGTACGCTTGGAAGCTAGGAGTTCCGAGGTGAACCAGCTGGCTCTTTTGGTGGTGTCACTGTAGGTGAGTTTTTTCAGCGGGGCGAGGGTGTTGGCACAGTCGTCCATCCATCGTCTGAGGTTGCAGGCAGCATCGTCGTTGTTGGATGGGTCGGAGGGAGGGCTGAGAGCGAGGTTTGCCCGTAGTTGGTCTTCGGTGACTTTGCTCCAGCAGCGGCGTGGGATCTGTTGGGTGCGGTGGTGTGTGGTGGGTTTCTGGAAGGTGAAATGGATGCAGCGGTGGTCGGTCCAGAGGAGTTCCGTGGTGTGGCTGAAGGAGACGTGGGAGCTTGAGGAGAAGATGGGGTCAAGCGTGTGGCCGGCGGAATGGGTCGGTGTTGTGACGAGCTGGCTCAGACCGAGGTTGGCGAGGTTGTCGATCAGGGTGGTGGAGTTGCTGTCGTTGTTGTTCTCCAGGTGAAAGTTCAGGTCTCCGAGGAGGATGTAGTCGGTAGAGGTCAGGGCGTGCGTGCTGATTAAGTTGGCGATGGAGTCGCTGAACTGGGGTTGGGGCCCAGGGGGTCTGTAGACAAGGGTGCCTCTAAGGGTGGTGTTGGGGTCTGTGTGGATCTGGAAGTGCATGTGTTCGGCGGTGCTGAGAGTGTCGTCGGTGCTGGTCGAGACCCTGATGGTGTTCTTGTGGACGATGGCGATTCCTCCTCCTACTGCGTTGATGCGGTCTCTACGGGTGATCTTATAGCCGTCTGGGATGGCTATGGCGATGTCGGGGGCGGAGGAGTCGTTCATCCAGGTCTCTGTCAGGAAGGCGACGTCTGGTGATGATGTGTCGAGCAGGTCCCAGAGCTCGACGGCGTGTTTGCGTGCGGAGCGGGTGTTCAGTAGGATGCATCGGAGGTGGTTGAGGTCCTTCTTGGCGGGCGCTTCGGTGGCTCTGAGGCTGGTGTAGCTGCAGTTCCGGCAGGTGAAGGGACCATGGGTGCGTTTTGGGGCGGCCTTGAAGCAGTTGTGCGTCCGTCCGGGGTTGAGAGCGTGGAGTGTGGTGGCATCGTATCGGCGTCGGTCCTCGAGGCTGGAGCGGGGGGCGCACGGCCCAGGGGTTCTGGCGCTGGGCGCGGTCCAGGCACGGACGGGCGCAGACGGGCTTGCCTTAGGAGGGAGGAGCAGCTGGGAGGCGGGAGGCAGGGGCAGCGAATGGGCAGTCAGGGGGGCGGGGCCGCAGCGGCGGGAGTGGAGAGAGGCAACGAGGGGTACAGAAGGCAAAATGGGCACAGGGAAATGGGGGCAACGAGGGGAAACAGAAGGCAAGAAGGACACAGATAAATGGGGCAACGAGGGGAACAGAAGGAAAAATGGACACAGTGAAATGGGGGCAGCGAGGGGAACAGAAGGAAAAATGGACACAGTGAAATGGGGGCAGCGAGGGGAACAGAAGGAAAAATGGACACAGTGAAATGGGGGCAGCGAGGGGAACAGAAGGAAAAATGGACACAGATAAATGGGGGCAGCGAGGGGAACAGAAGGAAAAATGGACACAGTGAAATGGGGGCAGCGAGGGGAACAGAAGGAAAAATGGACACAGTGAAATGGGGGCAGCGAGGGGAACAGAAGGAAAAATGGACACAGATAAATGGGGCAACGAGGGGAACAGAAGGAGAAATGGACACAGTGAAACGGGGGCAGCGAGGGGAACAGAATGCAAAATGGACACAGTGAAATGGGGGCAGCGAGGGGAACAGAATGCAAAATGGACGCAGAGAGATGGGGGCAACGAGGGGAAACAGAAGGCAAAACGGGCACCGAGGCCACAAGCAGAGGGGCGAGCTTACCAGCAGCAGCAGCGGGCAGGACACCACAGGCGGAGCTGTGTGGCGGGGGAGCGACCTACCTGGCAAGGTCAAGACCAACTTCCACAACTGTATGAAGAGCCTCTCAGTCTAGATGAAGGACAACTGCCTGAAGCTCAACACCGACAAGACTGAAGTCCTGATCTTCAGCAAACACACCGCCCTGTTGGCCATCAGAACTCGGTCCAACCACTGCACCGCACCACCACACCGAAAGACCACAACAGCAACCTCGGCAGCGATCTCTCCATGAAACGCCAAGTCATCTCTGTATCCTCAGCCTTCTTTCAACAGTCCTGCATGCTCTGCAAAATCTTCAAGTGGCTCCCCATCAACCCTAGGAAGATGATAACAGAGACCCTCATCACCAGCCGACTGGACTACGGCAACACACTCCATGCAGGCACCACCACCCAACTCATGCAAAGACTCCAGACAATCCAAAACGCAGCAGCCCGACTAATCCTCCACTTTCCCAAGAGATCCCACCTCACCCAGCACCTGAAAGACCTCCACTGGCTCCCAGTCCAGAAGAGATGACATTTCAAGTTCCTGACCCACGCCTACAAAGTCCTCCAAGACCTAGGAGCCACCTACATGAACCAGCGCCTTCATTTCCACCAACCCCCCAGGAAACTCCACTCCGCACTCCCCGCCCTTGCACACAGCCCTTGCATATGCCACTGCCACATAGGAGGACGCTTCTTTTCCCATCTCTCCGCCAAAGCCTGGAACACACTCCCTGTCTACCTCCACACTGCACCCTCACTCACCGCCTTCGGGAAGATGTTCAAGACCTGGCACTTTGACTGAAACCTGCAGTTAGCACCTGGATACCGTCTCGGGTGACAAGCAGCGCTCTACAAATATTTCCTGAATGATTGATTGATTTCAAGTAACTTAGCTGCATACGGAAGCCGTGGTATTGGGCAAAAATTCTTCTCCATAGGATCCAATGAAGGTTTTTTTTAGTAGGGGCAGAATGGAAGACTTCCATTCATCAAAATCGTCAGAGCTAGGGCAAGACTGGCTTCCAGATTGTGTACTAGTTTAGGTAGGCAAGCATCCGAGGGGACTCCTGATTTAAAGTGCTTGATTAAAACGATCACTTTATCTGCAGTTAAAAGGGGGAAATTACATAGTTCCGATCTATTTGAAACAGTAAACAAGGGTTCTGCACTTAACTCAGATGAGGTGAAGAGAGAACCCAACTCCCTGTATACTGATTGCATCTTTGTTTTTTACAATTTCAGCTAGTTTATCACAGAACGTCTAGTAAGTAGGAAAGCTGGAAGGAGGAGTATAGCTTAGAAGAGATTGAACTACTTTGAAAGGTTTTTTTTAAGGAATTAGAGGCCAATTGAATTTTCTCCGACTAAAATTAGTTTTTTTCAGTCAAATAAATTTTTTATATTCGCAGATTGCATCTCTATATCTGCTTTTCCCTATCTCATTGTAATTCCATTTCCAGGCTTTCTCCAGTCTATGGCATTTTTGTTTCATAGATCTAAGGGCAGAAGAGAACCAGGGGGCGGATGGCTTTTGTCTAATTTTATTTTTATCGGTACATGTTTGTGGAGTGCCTCACTTAGCCTATCATGATATCGTGCAGCCACTACACTAGGGTCATTTATAAAGTTAGACTTGATTTATATCAAGCTCTCAGCCCGCTCTCCCAAATTATTCTTATTCCATAAACGAATGCATAGATTCTTCTCCAGGGTGTCAGCAGGAGGTTTGGGGGGAGTATATTAATACTAAACTGGGCTGCCCTATGATCTGACCAGAGTAAGGGTGGTATGGCATCCAAATTTAAATTGGAATCATTTGAAAAAACGCATCTAAAATAGTGCCTGCTGAGTGTGAGGCAATTTGCCCCTTCTGCTCCAACCTACAACAGTTCAACAATTCCATAAGCTGTACTGAATCTTTATCATTAAAATCCTCTAAATGAAAATTAAAATCTAGGGGTGGGAGAAGCTCGTGGAGTTGCACTAAGTGGAATTCTGCAGAGTTCTGCTCTGCCCTAATCATTTCGTCCTTCAAGGGAATAGCGGAATTCTCTCATTTTCAAACGTCAATGAATTAGGAATGCAAACTAAACAATAGCTTTTAAACCTTCCAGGCCTGTATTACACTTGAACTTGGTGTAGGAACCACTTGACATTAGTAAACGCAAGCGGGTTTGCTTTGAAAATGTGTTGTCTCCGCTCAGTGGAGCGTTCTGTATTCCATTTTTACTTTTAATGTGAAGTGTAAATCCTGAGCCTGTCTTCACATATGTGGTATAGCCCTGAGGCCTCAGTGCGAAGTTGCCACCTCTATGGCATGTGATGGAATGTCCCCGTATGTCCTGGGTTTCAATTGGTGTCGTTCACAACAATGAGTTCCCTGCCAACAGTATTGGCCATGAACAAACAGCAGCCAAGAATTTACAGGCACTTGTCTCATCAGCGCTTGTCAGACTGTGCATTTATGAATGTACAATGTCACAAAAACCTTGTGGTGGTGGTGGGGGGGTCAGACTTCAACCGGCGCAAGAGCTGGAAAACCTTTCAGGCGAATGTAGGGGCATATCTACGAGGACGGCGATAAGTCAACGCAAAGCGCGCTTAGCGCTTTTCCACTTATCGCCGTCTATCGCTTGATTATATCACCCTGGTAGCGCGTTATCTACAACGCATTTCCCCAGGGCGATATAATTACCAGCGATAGCAGGGAAATCGCCGTTTTGCAGGGAACATCGCTGGTTTTCCAGCAATGTTCCCTGCAAAACGGCGATAACCTTGCTGATACGACCCTGTGGTCGTATCAGCACAATCCACCCCCATAATAGGTATGCCTAAGTCTGCATTTTAGCAGACGTTAGTTTTCGGCGAAAACAGCGGTTTTCGCCCAAAACTAACGTCTGCTAAAATGCGTGTAAGCCTTGTAAATATCGCGATGTGCACATCAGCGATATTTACAAGGTTGTACTGCCCAGTGACGCTCACTTTGCATCTCATTAGAGATGCAAAGGAGACGTCAGGTAAAAGGGTGCTAACATGCGCCAATGCATGTTAGCACCCTCTTGTTAATAGGGCGATAGTTTTATCTCAGCTTTTTTGGCTTTAAAAGCCAAAAAAGCGGAGATAAAGCCCTTGTAGATATGCCCCACTGTCTCTTGTTGGGTTTCATGGCTAAGTAGTAGAGAGGCGCTGCTTAGTCAGTGTCAGTATGACGCCATTGCGGACCCACGTATCTACAGAAATGTGGAAAGCCTAGATGTAGACACATTTTGTGATTTCTAAATACCCCGGGGCAGATTTACAAGGCCCTTGCGCCACCTTTGCGTCATTTTTAGCATGGGAAAAATGACGCAAAAGTGGCGCAAGGGGCTTGTAAATCTGCCCCTCCGTCTGTATCAAGGTATCAACAGTTGGCAGTGGTGGAGACAATTATTTTGGAGACCTGACTTAAAACCCCACTACCTCCTTCTCCTCAGTCTCTGGGAGGACAGTGGCTAGTGTGCCATTTATCTGTTCAAGTGGCAGCAAAGTATCTTATTATTAGGAGAGAACAGCTGCCAACGGAAAGGAGATATCGACTCTGCATGTGTGTGCTGCTAAGCTACAGTAAATCATTTGTGATAGTATGCCAAAAAGGTTATTTAACTGATGCACATAAAAATCATTGCTTTAGTGATTGTGTAACATGTGTCATGTCGACAGAGGCCCCAAATATTCCCTGCGCACATCCATAGCTGAGGAGAGTTTTGAAGGGACTGCATGATAACCGTGACACAAGATAAAAAATGGAGGGTGTTAAGGAAAGCAAAGATTGAACAATATAACCACCTGAATCAGGTTCAAACTGCCAAAACAGATGCCGATGGGTACGGATTTTGCAAGAACAACGCGCCCGATGTACAAAGAATGTAAGGAGTGCAGCTCAAGTTGTCTACAGCCACCAACAGCAATACGGAAAAGTGAATGTGTGGGTGCACTTAGGCCTTCTTTTACAATGCTGACAGGCAAATAATGAAGGGTAATGAAGGATGCTTACTCACATCTTATCAAGAGCGGAGGGTCTTTAATATATAAGTCAAAATCAACAAATACCACGATGCTTCACGCAGCTCGTGCAATCAATCAATCAATCAATCAGGGGTTTGTTAAAGCGCAACTACTCACCCGTAAGGGTCTCAAGGCGCTAGGGGTGGGGGGGGGGTGCAGGTTCCATTCCATCAAGGAGGGGGTCTGTCGAAGAGCCAGGTTTTGAGGTTCCTTGTGAAGATGGGGAGCCATGTTGTCTGTCTGAGGTGGAGCGGAAGGGCGTTCCATGCCTTGGCCGCGAGGAAGGAGAAGGAGCAGCCTCCCGATCTGGTCTTTCTGGTGCGGGGGACCACGGCGTAGGAGAGCTGGGCTGATCGTAGGGTCCTTTGGGGGGCGTGGAATTTGAGTCGGCTGTTCAGGTATGCTGGTCCGGTGCCGTGGAAGGCCTTGTGTGCGTGGGTGAATATCTTGAAGATGATTCTCGCCTCGACGGGGAGCCAGTGGAGTGTGCGCAGGTGCTGGGAGATGTGGCAGTGTTTTGGCAGGTTGAGCACCAGTCTTGCGGCGGCGTTCTGGATGCTCTGTAGCTTGCGGGTGAGGTTTTTGTTTATTCCGGCGTAGAGTGCGTTGCCGTAGTCGAGTCTGCTGGTGACCAGGGCGTGAGTGACCGTCTTTCAGTGTTCGAGGGGGATCCATTTGAAGGTCTTACGAAGGAGGCGGAGGGTGTGATAGCAGGAAGACGAGACAGAGTTGATCTGGCGGTCCATTTTGAGCTCGGAGTCCAGGATGATTCCCAGGTTGCGTGCGTGGTCCGTGGGGGTTGGCGGGTTTCCGAGGGTGGGGGGCCACCAGGTGTCGCTCCAGGCGTTGGGGTTTGGGCCCATGATGAGTACTTCTGTTTTGTTGGTGTTTAGTTGTAGGCAGCTGTTTTTCATCCATTTGGCGACTTCTTCCATGCCTTCTCGAAAGTTGTGTCTGGCGGTGTTGGGCTTGTTAGTAGGGAGAGGATGAGTTGGGTGTCATCTGCGTATGACACAATGTTGAGTCCGTAGGTTCTGACGATGGGGGCGAGTGGAGCCATGTAGACGTTGAAGAGCGTCGGGCTGAGGGAGGAGCCCTGGGGGACTCCGCAGGTGGTAGGTGTAGGGTCCGAGAGGAAAGGGGGGAGTCTGACCTGCTGCGTTCTGCCTGAGAGGAAGGAGCGGATCCAGTCGATGGCCTTGTCCTGGATTCCTGCGTCGTAGAGTCTGCGTATTAGGGTGCAGTGAGAGACTGTGTCGAACGCCGCTGAGAGGTCGAGGAGGATGAGGGCTACTGTTTCTCCTTTGTCCAGTAGGGTGCGGATGTCGTCTGTTGCGGCGAGGAGGGCGGTTTCCGTACTTTGGCTTTTTCTGAAGCCAGATTGGGAGGAGTCGAGGATGTTGTGTTCTTCAATGAATGTGGCGAGTTGGCTGATGATGGCTTTCTCGATGACTTTCGCTGGGAACAGGAGCAGGGAGATGGGTCTGTAGTTTTTGAGGTCGGTGGGGTCCGCTGAGGGTTTCTTTAGGAGGGGTGACCTCGGCGTGTTTCCAGTCGTCGGGGAACGAGGCGGTCGCCAGGGAGCGGTTGATGGTGTGGCAGAGCATGGGTGCGATGGTGTCGGCAGCTCTGTTGAAGATGTGGTGGGGGCAGGGGTCCGTGGGGGCCCCTGAGTGGATTGACTTCATTGTCTTCAGTGTGTCTTCGGTGGTGAGGGCTGTCCAGTTGTCAATCGCTGGTTTCCGGGTGTCGGGGGTGGTTGGTGAGGGTTCAGTGTGTTGGTTGTCTTCGTGAAAGTTGTCGTAGATGCTCTTGATTTTGTGGTGGAAAAAGGTGCTGAGTTTGTCGCAGAGGTCTTGTGAGGGAGGGATGTCGGTAGACTCGCTGGTGGGTTGGGCAAACTCCTTGATGATGCTGAAGAGTTCCTTGCTGTTGTGCGCATGGGTGGAGATTCTGTATTCAATCGCTTTTTTCCTCGTTTCTCTGATGAGTTGGTGGTGAGCGTTGGTGGCGGCTCTGAAGTTGTTGTGGGCTTCTGTGGATTTGGTGTTCCTCCAGTCCTTTTCGAGGCGGCGGCAAGTGCGTCTGGACTCTCGAAGTTCGGTGGTAAACCATCTGGTGGGTATTGTTGTTTTTCTTGAGGGGGGCTATGGTGTTGGCGCTGTCCGAGATCCATCTATGCAGGGTTCGGGCTGCGGTGTTGGGGTCATCGTTTTCCGCGATGGTTGGGGTGGAATTGTTGAGTGAGGAGGTGAGCTGGTTGTCAGTGATTTTGGTCCAGTTTCTTTGTGGGAGCAGGTGCTGGTGTCTGTGGATGGTGGGTGTTCTGAAGGTGAAGTGGACGCAACGATGGTCGATCCATGGGAGTTCAGTGGTGTGGCTGAAGGTGATGGAGTTTCCGGTAGTGAAGAGGGGGTCGAGGGTGTGTCCTGCTTAGTGCGTGGGCTTGGTCACGATCTGGCAGAGTCCAATGTTGTGGAGGTTGTCCAGGAGGGATGTGGTGTTGGCGTCCAGTTGGTTGTCGAGGTGGAAGTTGAGGTCTCCCAGCAGGGTGTAGTTGGTGGATGCGATGGCCTGCGGGGAGATGATGTCCGTGATGGAGTTGGCGAAGGGTCCGCGGGGTCCAGGGGGTCGGTAGATGAGGGTTCCTCGGAGGGTGGCGGTGGGGCTGGCCAGTATCTTGAAGTGAAGGTGTTCCATCAGTTCTGTGGGCTCGTCGGGGAGTGTGCTCAGGCGGAGGCTGGATTTGTGGACGATGGCGATTCCTCCTCCCGGGCGGGTGGGGCGGTCCTTCCTGGAGATCTTGTATCCTTGGGGGATGGCGATGGCGATGTCCGGTCCCGAGGTGGTGTTGGTCCAGGTTCCGGTGAAGAACTCTACGTCCGGGGTGGTGCTGTCGAGGAGGTCCCAGATTTCGGTGGCGTGTTTGTGGAGGGATCGGACGTTGAGGAGGATGCATTGCAGGGTCTTCGGTTCGGTTGTGTTCTTATGGGCGGGTTGTGCTGGATCCGTGTTCTTGGCGGTGCTGCAGGTGTGCCGGCAGCGGTAACAGCTGAAGGGTCCGTGGGTGTCGGCTGGTGATGCTAGCTTGCAGTTGTTGTTGCGGCCTGGGTTGAGTGCATGGAGTGCTGCTGGGTCGTAGCGTTGGCGGGGCGGAGGTCCAGGGTTCCTGGTGCTGGTCGCGGTCGGGTCGCGGACGGGCGCAGACGGGCTTGCCTTTGGCATTCCTTCGGCACACCAGCGGCGCTGCCGCCATTAAGTAGGGGTCGGGGAGGGCTGGACAGCTGGGAGGCGGGAGCGGGGAGGGGAGCTGGATTTGGCCGGTCGCGCTGGGGGGGAGGGGCCGCGGGGGCAGCAGCGGCGGGGAAAGGTAAAGGGAGGAAATAAGGAATAAAGGAACAGGGAAAATAAGCAGAAATAAGGCAGAAAAGAGCAGAGATGCAGAAAAGTGCAGAAAGGTGAAAAATAAAAGAGGGTAGAAAAACGATTGAAAACGAGTGAAAGAGCAGAGCGAGAGTAAGGAGACAGAGGTCCACTGGACCACCAGGGATGAGGCTCTGGGAAACCTGCGGGTGGAGGAGGGCCTCGATCACCAACACTCAAGAGTGAAGGGGCAGGGGCAGGCCTCACTTAATGGTGGAGCTGCGAGGGTGGGAGAGCAATTTCACTGACAATGAGTCAGTGGCCTTGCTCGCCTGTCCCCGCAGCGGCCGCCATTAAGTAGGGGTCGGGGAGGGCTGGACAGCTGGGAGGCGGGAGCGGGGAGGGGAGCTGGATTGGGCTGGTCGCGCTGGGGGGAGGGGCTGCGGGGGCAGCAGCGGCGGGGAAGGGTAAAGGGAGGAAATAAGGAATAAAGGAAAAGGGAAAATAAGCAGAAATAAGGCAGAAAAGAGCAGAGATGCAGAAAAGTGCAGAAAGGTGAAAAATAAAAAAGGGTAGAAAAACGAGTGAAAACGAGTGAAAGAGCAGAGCGAGAGGAAGGAGACAGAGGTCCACTGGACCACCAGGGATGAGGCGCAGGGAAACCTGCGGGTGGAGGAGGGTCTCGATCACCAACACTCGAGAGTGATGGGGCAGGGGCAGGCCTCACTTAATGGTGGAGCTGCGAGGGTGGGAGAGCAATTTCACTGACAATGAGTCACACAGTCCCGCAGCTCTGCAGAGACCACTGCAGCAGTCCTGGGCCGGGATCCCACCTGTTTCCAATGGTCTCTCTCTCCTCGCATGACATTTCCCATGCTGCTCCTTAGACAGAGCCAGGAAGTGATGTCACATGCTGGGGGTTCGCGCGCAACCAGGCAGGAAGTGTCAGAGATCGCCTTCACGGTTATGGACTAGAGCTGCTTCTCAAGGACACAACACAAACTGTGTATGGTATGGGGACTGAGCACTGGTAAACTGTGGCACTCGGTGTAGTCAGAAGTTTTCCCAAACTCTGCGTTCCAAGCGGAGTGGCAAAAGCTTTGCAAACTCTGCTGGTGGAGCGGGCTTTACACCTCCACCCCTAGAAATAAGGGGACTGAATGCTAATATCAGTAAAGTTACATAGTCCATCAAGAAACTTAGCCTTAGGACAGGGGGTCTATGGATCAACAGTCCATGAAAAGTGAAGCTATCTGTGAGCATAAAAATGGAGAGCTTCGCAATTAGGCAGGGGGTCAGTTCACATGTCACTCCCAGAGAATCACAGTGGATTATCTGTAAGCCATCCCTGCGTTTAACCACTCTGTTGAGTCTTCTAATAGCATAACAGTAGGCATAGCCGAGATCACATCAGGACCAGTAATTTCATCTAGCCATGTTTCAGTTAAGAAAACAAACTGGGGAGGATAAAACTAAAAATTCAAAAATCTCATATTTGTGTTTAAGTAATGAACTGACATTGGTCAGAAAACAGCATAACGAGTGCACTTCATGCACTGAGCACTCTTGCGGTCTTACTGTTTGATCAAGGCCCTTGAGACATGTGGTAAAATTGTAAGAATTGCAAGAATCAAAATGTAGGTTAATGTTAGGATCTAAAGAGTTGCACCTTGTAAGCTTACTCGAGGTGTTAAGTTCAAGGAACTGCTCCTTTGAGTAAGAAAGAAAACGACCAGGGGTTCTGGCGCATGGTGCATTCCATGCATTGATGGGCGCAGACGGGCTTCTTGGGTGTGCCTTCGCACAACCATGGTTGTGGAAAGGCTAGTCTCCCCAGAGTAGTACACCGGCCAGGTGTGTAGGCTAACTCTAGCCCATGGGCGGGACTTCTTCCACCCTATGGCCCTGCTGTCCCTAGAGTGGGGTGGGGAGGTACACTACAGGAGGGTCATAGTTATTCCCCAGATGCCCATAGACTGCATTCTGGAGAATGAGTTGCCCCCGGTGTCAGTGGAACTGGGAGAGACGGCCGCCACAGGTGCTATAACAGTTCAGTTTTCTGGGGAGAGCTTACCTCAGTCTCCTGTTCAGCCTCAGTGTTCAGACCCTGGGCGGAGTGAATAGTCTCAGGATACCACCCCTGAACTTGTGGGTGTTAAGGTGTAAAAAGGGTGCAAGGCACCTGGGAGTGCCACCCCTCCCCCACTTTGAGAAACCACAGAGGTTAGAGACCCCTGGATGGCCTGAGACCTGTTTGTTGTCCCTGCCTGCTGTTAGTAGCCTCTGTTCATTGGTGTCCTTGTGGACAGAGTTTTGCATGGGTCGGGGACAGAAGTCAGACCCAAGGGGTGGAATGGTGGTACTGCCTACCTACTGGGATGCATCTGTGAGCAAAGTGAGGTTACGTGCTGCACAAATGTGGTCCACAGGTGAGGAGAAGAGTTTCCCATGGGTCAGTTCAGTGGGCCCAGAGAGTATAGTAAGAAGGATCCAACTGGGTTCAGAGAGGTGTAGAACTGTCACATGCCCCTGCAGTAGTGGGCCATTGTCCATGGTCTATCCCCCTAAGCAGGAAATTCCATCAAGGTATTGATTAGTCTACCCTGGCTTTAGGCTAAAGGGTGTTGTGTTGGAAATGGCCCTTTCTGCAGGGTCACTCCAAACATTTTGCCTTCCTCCTCCACTTTTTGCTGAATTTGTTTTTGTTGGCATTTAGGACTCAGGGCACTTTACCACTGCTAACCATTGCTAATGTGCATGTGCTCTGTACTTTAAACATGGTAACATTGGCTTATTAACAATTGACATATTTAATTTTGTAATACGGCCCTAGTAAAGTGCACTACATGTGCCCAGGGCCTGTGAATTCAATGCTACTAGTAGGCATGCAGCACTGATTGTGCCACCTACTTCAGCAGCCCTTTAAACATGTCTAAGGTCTGCCATTGATGGGTCTGTGAGTGCAGTTTTAAACTGCTATGTGGACCTGGCAAGATAACCGTCTTTTCAGGGCCAAACCTTTCTTTTAATACATAGATTTCACCCCTAATGTAAACCCTAGGCAGCCTCAATGGCGTGATGCAGTGTATTAAAAAGTTGAACACTTCAAAGGGCCATAGCAAGCGGGGTCATGGGGGTCCGCTCCGGGTTGCACGAGTTTTGGGGAGTAGGCCCCCGCTCTTACCTATGGCCGTCACGGGTGGCATTCGCAAGGTTCGCCAGCTACCCCCGTCGCTCTTCCATTCGCCCGCAGTGGGTGGCCAAAGCAGGGGCCGCCACAGGTGGCATAAGGTCTAGCTATGCCACTGGGCCAAATGGGATATAAGTTTGGGACCTCTGACACCATAATTCTAGAAAACATCTGGATCAAATGACATTTTCCCAGGAAGAAGGTTTGCTGTACTGTCAATAAGGGACTGCCACTTTGCCAACCGCTTTGCTGTGTAAGCCTGCTGTCTGCGGATTGCTGTGTTGTAGGAGGGACTGCCACTTTGCTACCTGCTTTGCTGTGTTGACCTGCTGCCTGCTGCATTTTGCCTGGAAGTGAGAAGGACTGGACCTGCTCTCTGCATTCCCATTACCAAGTTACCTCAAGGGATTTCTAGCTTGCCTCCTGTTTTTGAAGTCTCAGGGCCATCAAAGACTTCCTTCAACTCTGCTTCAGCTGCCAGACTCTGCCAATTGTGAGTCCTGCCTTGCCACAAGGTGCCAATCTAGTCCTGGGCCTTGGAAGTGGGTTCTGCAGCTGTTTTCTCACAAAAATCTATGCAGTGATGACCTTGCGCCAATTGCAACTGATGCAGTGCCCTTCAACGCTGAGGACCTCCCTGCGCAGCTAGATGATGACGCCGGACCGACGCAGCAACTGCTTTGTGAATTTTTCGATGACAACGTGGGACCAGACTGTGAGGCTCAACAACGACACAGCGCCTGCATCATAAAGGGTTTGACGATGACACAGGACCCGACTGTGAGGCTCGATGATGATGTTTTGATCAACTGAGTGAATCTGAACCGACCGACACATTGAGACTTTGACGCCGATGCTAGCTCCATTCAAGGAACTTTTGCAGTGGGCCCTGCATGGGTCCTGTAGCCGTCTGCCTTCCATCGCGGTTGGCCTGAACTTTGGATCTACCCCATTCCAGCGCAACCTCAAGTCACCACTCAGCGCTATTGGCTTTTAAGCTCTAGATTGCAGTTTATTCTTTAAAAGTCATATAGCAAGTTCCACTTATTGGATTGTTGTCGTTTTTGTCTTGTTTTACTCAGATAAATATCCTCTATTTTTCTAAACTGTTGCAGAGGCTTTTTGTGGTGTTTTCACTGTGTTATGGTAATTAAAAATTGTGCACAAATACTTTACACATTGCCTCTTAAGTTAAACCTGCCCGCTCTGTGGCAAGCTACCAGAGGGTAAGCACAGGCTAATTTAGGTTGTGGTTTTGACTTACCCTGACTAAGATTGTGGTCCATACTTGGACAGTTTGCAAGCCTCTGTCAACTAAAGGCCCAAATTCTAACAGGTAGGCATGGAGTGCTCCAAGGCAAGTAACGCAAAGCACTGATTGGAGTGGTTAGAGGACAGGAAACAACCCGGTTGTCACACAAAACACACACAAAGGAATCAAATATAACAGTTATTGCCTAGGAGCAATGGAGTGGTGTTTGATTACATCATCACCTTTACAAAAGGGTCACGGGCACCGTTATCACAATCATTGACTAATTTGAGACTGTGGTTGAAGGTGGGGCCCTCCGGCACTCATTTTTGGCGACTCGCACTGGCACTTATTTTTGCTCAACATATATTGATCCACAGCAAGAGAGAGAAAAGCATTGTTGGGAGAAGAAGGAGGAAGAGAAAGATGGACAAATATCAACAAAGGGAGAAAGCAGGGATGGAAAAGCACCTGGAAGAGTGAGATAAAGGGACAGGGAGTGTCTGGTGGTGGATTAAAGAGACATGAGGTGGAATCAAGAGTATGCAGCTTTGGTATTCTGCACCTCAACCTTCAATAGTGCCACCAATGGCTTCGGAGAAAAACTCTGTGCCTCAGCACTTATGTTTTTTATAAATTAATCACTGATTTGTTCACAGGGCGAAGACGATGACAATGCATTTGTTTCTTGGCTGCAGGGACAATGCTGTGGCTTATATTTAATGTTTGTGTTTGGTTGGTTACAATTGTGGTGTTGGAAATGAAGAGGTGGTTTTGTGCTGGGGACTGAGTGAGGTAAATGGGGTCCACTGCTTGGAATGCATGACCCATACAAACCTGACTTCACGTAGCCCATTTGCAGATGGGGTAAGGAGAACCCTCAGCCCATCCCTGCTAGTTTCCTTCAAAGGTGACATCATGATCCTTCTTGCGTTTCATTTGTCCAAATATGATTTTTGTTTGTGAGGAGTCAGCTCTTCCAAGAGTGCCACAGGGGGAGAGCTGAGCACTATGATCCTTTTTCAGGGGTATCTCCCTTTCCTTATTGCTGGGGATCTTCCAGCTTGAGAGATATATAGTTATATACACTACACACCATTGTGTAGTTATTTATGAGTTAGATTTAACATAAGAAGAGTGTTTTTTGTTTTGCTATTAACTTTGGTGCCATTTGACGAATCTACATGAAAATTTCCCAAAAAGTTCATCCACCTCAGCTCCTACGAGGAAAGTTTTAGGGGTAATCTGTCAAGCGGGCAGAGAAAAAGGGAGGTCCCAAAACTTTTTTCCCCATGCCAATTCCATATCAAAAATTAGACAAGGCTGTAGAGAAAATGGCTGAGCTGAATTACACCAAATTTGGCAGAAAGCTAGATCTTTACCCAAAAAGTGTGCTTTGTCAAAACGTAATGATGTAGTAACAGTTGCTTCCACAGGACTCCGCAGGTGTCCCGTGTGACCACAACTTAAATAATGGATGTGAACTGATTGGATACGAGTGCTTTTTTTCCATCAGCCAACTCGCTCCCATGGTTTTCATTGTACGGGAGGAGTAAGCAATCGGATTGGCTTGCTGCATCATGAAAGAAAATATTGAGAGTGCCATTACAGGGGACACAGCGACTTGGTCCCCAAGGCCTGAAAGTGTTTAAAATAAGTTAACAGGGGGAACTGTAGGTGTCCTTTGACCTCCCTGGTCCTGATGGGGGGTAAGAGTTCTAAACGCAAAAAAGTGCCACCCATGTGCTCCCCTGAGAAATGCAAACCTTAAAGTGACCTTATAGTTCGGTGTTGAAATAACAGAAAAACTGCTTTTTAAAAACAAAAAAAACACTGAAATTCACTATTGATATTTCACTGAGCTAACTATAACTTGAGCCTACACTATGCACTGCTTATGACTTCACATATTGCATCACACATCATATGTTCAATGACATCACTGATGACATCTCGAATGACATCTCTGATGGCATCATTCAACCTACTTCTGTATAAATTACTCTATAAACCAGTATAGCATTTCAGATATGAAAGTAAGTACTTAATGCCGCAGAATCATGTAGGCATACATTACTTTTCAGACACAAAAGCCCCTTTAGATGAACCATGCTCATCCTACGCACAGCCTTTGCCTTGTACCAAACACTTTGTGGACAGCCAATCTCATATGGGCAATCAACCAGACAAAGGTGGTCAAGCCCCTAGCCCCTACTGCACATACCAGTAAACAACTCTTCATGGATAACCCACTCCATACAGACACTGAAGCCCCATTAGGTGACCACGACACACCTACACACTTCCTTTCTCCTGTACCAAATCCAAGACAGCTAGCTGACCTCTCGTGGGACAGAAAAAAGACATGGGTAGGAAAGTACCTACTACGAACAGTCTTCACCCTGTGCAGAACTGCTCCACGGAGTGCCCACTCCCTCTATATATCAAAGGCACCGTAGGTGGAGAAGGCCGTGCTAAGCACAGCCTTCACCTTGAAATGAACACTTTGTAGCTAGCCAACCTCTTGTGGACAATCAAACAAACATGTGTGATCAAATACCTTCATTCCTGTGCACAACCTCTCATACACTCCCTCCAGACACTTAAGGCCCGTTATTAGAGTACAAGTTCACCCTGTAGCAAAGCTTTTACAGGTAGCGACCTCTAATGGGCAATCAACCACACAGGTTTTGTCAATTATCTGTTGCGCATGGTGTTTGTCCTGTACACAACCATTCACAGAGAGCTCACTCCCTTCACACAGCCAAGATTCATTAGAAGGCCAAGCATGTTATTTAAGCTTACACCAATTTGCAGCAAAGAGGTGATAGAAAATTAGGTCTATGGTACCTTGCTGAATACCTTGCAATGTGATAAGCATATACCAAACTGTCACATTCAATGGATGATGTAATCAGTGATGTCTTCTGTAATGTTTTCAATTATGTCATATGAGATGTCATCAGTAATGTCATCAATGATGTCATTGAACATGTTATGAGTCATATATTATATGAGGTTATAAACAGTGCATGGCACAAGTTATAGTTAGCTCAGTAAAGTATAACTGGTGAATTTTAGTCAGTTTTTCATTTTAAATCAATAGTGTTTATATTATCACAAGGCATAACTATAATGTCACTTATCGATGAACAAGATAACAAAACCTAAGGTCTTTTACCACAGTGTAGCATCACTTCCTAAGAGTAGGTCTTGCATATAACCCTATTAAATGACAGGTCTGAAGTTACAACCTTCTGTCAGAAGCTATCAATCTTATGTATGGAGTTATAAAATAAATTCTTGAAAGGGATCTCCTAATTTGATGCTTCACTCGAACGAGAGTAAGAATGAGGAGGAAAAGCTCACTAATCAAGGGATATGCAGAAACAGAGGAATAGAAACTGACAGAGACAAAAGCGTCTGATTTACATGAAAAGCAAAGCTATAACTCCAGACCCCCGTGGCTGGTTAGACCACAAAGGAGATTCTGCAAATGCTGGAGTTGATGTCTACTCCAGTTTGACTCACAGTAATAATTGTAAAGAGAGGAAAGATCCATTTTGGATGCCTCTGGTTTGACATGGCACATGATGGTGAGTAAAGCTTCCCCAGACAGTGGAAGTCTATTGCCTGCATTCCTGTGGCTGGAGGATAGAGACCAAGATGGTGGAGACCCAGACACTGAAATTCAATAAAGACTTTGTGAGCAAGGGGCTGCTGACTAGACTCTCTAAATTCCTTAAATCCTCTAATTACTGCCCCTGCTCCAGAAACTGCTGAAAGTGGACAGAGACAGGCTGGGTTTATTTATTTTAGCAAGATGCCCAGTGCTTTCATGTGATCAGTAGATACACTTGAGAGTCAAAGGGCTTTCGTCAGACCACTGCTCAATGGGTTAGGGTGTGTGAAATAACACACTGTTTACCAGCATTCACATGTCAACATCTGAAGCCTTCCAGGGGGTGGCATGCCTACCCCAGCCTCTGGGATCCAATAAAGAGATACGATTTAAGGAGAAGGAATGCAGTAAAGAGTGCAACATTGTGGGAACCCAACAGTGGAGCTCCTGAGATAGCTGAATGTTATTTTTCTTTCCGGTATTATATAGTGAAAACACAGCCCAAGGGCATTAGAGCGCTTTACATGAGCATCCAATTACATAACACAAGGTCATATTTGTATGATGACTAAATGATTTACTCCAAATCACAGGATGTAGACTTGATGCCAGGACTCAAAGCAGGTTTCCCAGTTCCAAAGTTGGCAGCCCTGGCCATTAGGCCACAACTTCTTCCCTGATGTTCATGCCAGAATCCAGACTTTGGGGCAGCACAACAGCAGCGTAACATGGACCACGTGGCAGCTAGGACAACAAATCAATGGATAGGAGCTAGAATATAAATATATATTTCCAGTTTTTTTAAGAATGAAGATGTTTCTTGTTCTGTCTCAGCTACAGACAGCTTTAGTTCTCTAGTGAAGACCTATTGTTTCCAAAACATGGCATATACTTAGACTGGGCTTAGAATTTTGGTTCACCCCTTGTTCATGATTGGATGGTTTTGTTGTCTATCTCATTTCTTTGCTCCTTGTTCAGCGTCTTTCTTCTGTACTCTTATGTTTGCCCCGCCCAGAAATATGTAGGTCTCAAGGTTTTGAGCTGATAATGAATCCTTGTACTTGCTGACATGAGACCTTGCTTTGCTGTGCATGGGAGATAATGACATAACTTCCTATTGGCCTATGCTGAACCAATGAAAAGTGGCAATCTCATTGTAACAACACTCCATTCCAGGAGCATGATGCTAGCATGTGAACCACTTCCTGCCCCATGCAGCCCATGATTCCTCCACTGGGTTCTGGCTTGTATGAATGCTCTTTAGTGGAACTCATGAAGCCAAATGTAAAACATTATCTAGTTACTCACTGAGAGGGATTGTGCTATTCCCTTTACTCAAGCAGCAGGACTCCTGAAGCAGCCGGACCTTGTTCACCTGGCTCTCACATTTCAGCATGTGGCTATGGAAGGAATTATCAAGACATTAATTCACTCTCTAAGTTAATAATTGCCTGTTGATCAATCATTATTCTCACCATGAGAGATGAACCTGAACATTCCATCTGAAAGTACCTGTCCATTGTAAAGGAGAGGAAACAAGGGAATGAGAAACAATCCTTTACTGCTCCAGATAAAACATAAAGATTCTTCACTAAAACCCCACCTTCTGGCTAACATGCCATCCCATAGGAATTAAACACTGAATAGAAAATTAAATCTCCAAACACGTGTGTGTTAAGATCCAGCGCTCTGCTGCCTATGGACACTTGTGTGCTTTACAAACAGTACGTTCATACATACATCTCTAAACTCATTAAAGAAACTCATATTGGATTCTGATGACACCTACAAGCCTCTCTACTTGGACTTCATGGTGGAAGTGACTTGCAGCCCTCACTGTATGCCCATAACAAGCACGGACCTGAGGGTGTGTATAGTTACATGTCAGAATACCTCCATTTCTTTTCTCAATATGTTTCAAAGGCCTTACTTGACACCACAGTATACCGAAGGCTTCCGGTTTTCCATTTTTACTGTTTTTTTACATATGATTACAGAAAACAATGTGTTTCCTGTCTGTATTTATTTTTAAAAGCGGAAAAATAGGTGCTTCTTGTGAGAGACTCTCCATGCTCTCTTTCATGAATTCCAGGCAACAGCTGATCAGGCAGACAGCATGGAGGGTTAAAAAACATGTATATTGTAGGATGAGATTTCCTTAAATATAGGCATATGTTAACATATATGTGTAATATAGTGCTAATATATACCTATGAGTGTAGTGTTTTGTTATGTTTATATTTTTGTTTTGTAAAGCGCATGGCTACCCGAAGGCTTCCGCGCTGGTGAGTACTGAGCTGAGAGTAGGGCCTCTGGTACATTAACGGGGAAACAGCCATGTCTTAAGTTTCTTCCTGAAGGAAAGTTCATTTTCCAGTGATCTGAGACTGGGTGGAAGATCGTTCCACAACTTCGTTACTACGTGTGCAAACGATCTTCCTCCCCATCTCATCCTTTTTACCCTGGTTGTACTGAGGAAATAAAGATGCGAGGATCTCAGGTGTTTAGTTGGAACATAAGTGGTTTCCAACTCTCTGAGCTTTACTTGGCCCTTGTTCTTTATGGCCCTATGAGCAATACAGAGGGATATAAACTTAATCCTTGCCTCAAATCGGAGCCAACGCAGCTGTTTGAGGGTTCCTCTTGCAGAGACGTAGCTAGGAACCTTTAGAAGGAGCCTTGCTGCCGCATTTTGCACAGTCTGAAGTCTGTCTCTTTATTACGTATTTGGGTGCGCCCACATAAAGTGAGTTGCCATAATCCAGACGGGAAACTATGAGGGATTGAATGACCGTTTTCCTTAGATGCTCTGCGATCAATACCAGTTTCTTCCTGATCATTTGGAGTAAAGAGAAACAGATGCCAGACAATTTATTTGCTTGGTGGTCCATTGCTAGCAAATTGTCCAATCAGATTTTTTATCACCGGTTTGGGAACGGGGGGGGGGCATGTCAACAGGCCAGCTGATCAGAGGTCTGTGTATGGCTTGGTTTCCAAGGATCATTAATTCCGTCCTATCACCATTCAGCTTTAGGCGGCAGCTTGACATCCAGCGGCGCAGTTTATCCAAACAGGGTGCCAAATGTTTGTTTCCTGGATTACGGCCTTCTGTAAGAGAAACAACCAGCTGGGTGTCATCCGCATAGGAGACCGCTGACAGGTTAAAGTCCTGCACTAAGGTGGCAAGCTGGCGCACATATATATTGAACAACATGGGGCTGAGAGACGCTCCCTGAGGGACACCACAAATCTTTGGAAAGCTGTCAGAGATGCAGTCTTCGCCCATGACTTGGTAGGATCTGTTTTCCAGACACGAGGTGAGCCAATCTAATGCTTTGCCCTGAATTCCCACCTCGCAAAGTCTATCTCTTAGGATCTTGTGATCAACTGTGTCGAATGCCGCACTTAAATCCAGTAGTAGGATGGCGGCTGAGCCTCGGTTATCCAGTATAGCTTTGAGCTCCTCTGTGACCACCAGAAGTGCTGCTTCCGTGCTATGGTGGGTACAGAAGCCCATCTGGGTTGGATGAAGAATGTTGTTATTTTCCAGAAAGTTTGCTAATGTCCGATTGACATGTTTCTCTAGTACTTTTCCAAGAAAAGGGAGTAATGAGATGGGTTGTATATTGGCAAGGATTTCTGGATCTAGCTGCGGTTTTTTCAATAGTGGCCTAATTACTGCATGCTTCCATTGCTTAGAGACCAAGCCTGCCTCTAGTGAGAGATTAAGAAGCTCCATAAGTGACGGTAATATGACATATGCCAATTTGGATACGGTATGTGGGGGAGTGGGATCTAATGGAGAGCCGGATTTGGTTGCCTTTATAAGATTATGGATTGTCTCTTTGTCAAGCACAGGGAATTTTGCTAGAATTGGAGGCGGTGGCAGATCCCTGCCCTTAGTTACCTCCCTAGCGCAGGTTCGGGATTGATCTGGAATTGATCATAAATTTCAGTCACTTTTTTGTGGAAGAAGGATGCTTTATCGTTGCATCTTTTTTTTGTGGCTTGGGAACGGTGTTACTATCAAATGGAGTGGATAGGGGTTTAACCACTCTAACTTCTTTATTTCTTTGTGATAGGATCTGATTGAAGCTTTATATTTTATTTTAAGTGCCGGGTCAAAGTCCTTTCTCCAGTTTCTTTCTAATTTTTTTTAATGTTTTTTTATTGCAAAGAGGTCGTCATTGTACCAAGGGGCTTGTTTTGTATGTGTTTTAGGTCTAGAGTTAGTTTTGGGAATGCATGCATCTAGTGACTGGGTGATCCAATTTTCCCATTGCTGATAATCCTCTTCTAGATTACCTACAAACTTAGGAGTTGTATCCTTCAGGACGGTTTCCAAAGTCCTAGGATCTAGCTTTGACCATCTTCTTATGGCCGTCATCTGGGTCCTTCCCTTGATCTGTTGGGCAGGTTTGGGAAGTTTAAAGAGAATAAGACAATGATCGTACCAGGGGACTGGGATTATTCTAGAAAGAGTAACCAGAGGGTCCTTGGACAAAATGAGGTCCAAACTATGCCCTTTCTCGTGTGTGGGGGTTGATACGAGTCGGGTTAGTTGTAAGGCCTCAAGATCTGCTTTTAGCTTTTTGATGGAGGGGTCATCATGTATGTCAAAGTGCAGGTTAAAGTCGTCCAGAATAGTCATGTGGGTTTTTTGTAAAACTATGCTGGCCAGTCTGTCTGGGATTGCCTCCAAGAATTTGGAGCTAGTAGGTCTGTTGATAAGGACACCTGAGAACGTATGGGTGGGGGAGAGTGTGATCTAGAACTGAAGGCTTTCACATTCTAGAAGGGAGAGGGAGGAACTAACACATCTAAAATCAGTTTTTAGAATGATAGCAATTCCACCCCCAACTTTTCCAACCCGATCTAATCTGTGGATCTGGTTGCCCACCAGGAGGGCGAGGTGGATATCAGGATCTGAGCTGTCGTTAAGCCACGTTTCTGTGACAAATAAAACATCCAGCGGATCCTCTTCCAGCAGGGTTCTAATGTCAATGGCATGCCTGGACAGTGACCGCGCATTGATCATTCCCAGATTCCATGTTGCTTCTTGTAGCTCCTGAGTAGTGAGATGAGAGTCCTTATTCCAATACAGTTCGAAGCTGCATTGACTGCAGACTCGTTTGCTATTGGTCTGAAGTTCATTATTTGACCCTAGCAGTGATGAACATAGAGGTAGTGGTGGGGGTCTCAATGCTAGTAACTGATTTGTGGTGTACTTGAACTGACCTGTGCTGGAAGGAGCAGGGGTCCTTGCCCCTGGGCCCGGTCAGGTTATATGTGGCAGCTTAATTTGCTAAAACGTGACAGGCAACAATGTATGAGTGCACATCCTAAAGTTAAATAAATGTGGAAATATACCATTTTACGGCTCCGTTTATTTTCAAAACACAAAATAAATATGGATAAACCAATAAGATGGCCAAAAAATAAATATGGATAAATAGAGACGGAAGTGTTAAAAAAATAAATACCATAAAAAAGGAAGCCCTACATTTATACGCCATGTCCTCCTAACATATCAGTGATACGAACGTTTGTTTGAAGGGAGCTGAGAAGGGGGACATTGGGTGGTGCGGCTCTCTCTATTCCTCTGGTGCAGGGAGGGAGGCAGAAGACCCAGCACCAGGTGCAGAGTCCCTCTGTTGCCAGTGACTGCTCAGAAGGTCACATGGCCTCAGGGCCCCCTGCTGGCCATCTCCATAATATACATGGTGGGGCCTGGACCACGGACAATAGACTCATTAGGGAGTCTTAGCAGGCGTCTCCTTCCAGGGGAGCTTCAGTGCTGAGCTTCACTCCCTCTCTGATATGGAGATGGGGGCTTCTTGCACAATGCGGTGCACTGTGGTTACAGTGAGTGTGAACATTGATAACACTTTGCAATGCTCACTGTCTGTGGGTAATTATTGCAAGTCCAGGGAGTCCTTCTGATAAGGTTAAAGGATGCTTCAGTCACAGTTTAGGGCCTGGATAATTCATTTTATGTATTACTACAGGGCGGGCCATGTAATATGTTTATTCAGTCTGAATAAACAAATGTTTCTCACTGCTATGAACCTTCCTGTACTTCAGCGGAAGTCTATGTTATTTATGGTGTGAGTTAATAATGTTTAATAAATATTTTGTGAATCAGAAGTCACTTCTTGCAGAGTAAAAAAAACATTGCACCACAACACTTGTATACAGAGAATCTGGGTCGCATTTTCTGTGCAAAATGTGTGATACAGGATCAAACGGCATCTGTGCTGCTCCACCTTTCATCCTCCAGATGTTGATACAGGAAGTTTCAATCAAGTGCTATTCTTTACTATGCTAACAAATGACACATCTGTAGCAAGCACTATATAAAATAGAGCGAGTTCTCCTTATACATGACTTTCATCTCAGTTGAAGTGAAGATTATTACAGAGTCTGCATCATGTCCTTGTTAATACTTGTTCTGCTGTCTGCTCACCTCACACAATGTTGTTATGTTATGTGAATTTGCAGAGCGCAGCTAATCCCCCGTGAGGGAGTCCAGGTGCTGTATGGTGTAAATTATCCCAAGGGCCCTCCTTGACCTCAGGCAGCAGAGGGTTTGCAGGGCAAGTCCATGTTCATGGAATTAATAGAGCAACAATAATCTGTTTTTAATTTAAAATGTAATAAATACACACGTAAGTTCCCCAAAGAGTAGAATAATAAAAACATTTGACAGGTATAAGTATACCACATACACTACATCAGATCAGGGCTGCACTTATGCAATAAATGTAAAATCAGGACTTTAACTCCTTCTGTTCCTAAACAGGAGTAGAGCACCTCATGCCATCCCCCCACAGCTCCTGTACACCCGTTAATGCCAAATCCACCCTCCCTGTTGGACCAGTTCGTACAGACAAATTGCAAAAAATTGTGAGTCGCAATTTGCAAGTTGCAAAAGCAAATCGACAACAGTGTCAGACACACTGCTAGCGATTCCCAATGGGGTCGCAAAATGTGAGGCTCATGAATATTAATGAGCCACTCGCAATTTGCGACCCCATTGGGAATGTCTGGCCCTCCCAGGGATGGTGGCCTGCTGGGCTCAGCAGACCTCCATGTCTGAGACTGCTTTTTCAATAAAGCAGTATTTTTTTAAATGCAGCCCGTTTTCCTTAAAGGAAAACGGAATGCATTTAAAAAAAAAAATGAAACGTTTTCGTTTCATTTTTTTAAGGGCAGGCAGTGGTCCCATGGACCACTGCCTGCCCTTAAAAATTATTTTTGGAGCGGTTGCAAAACATTCTTACATAGGGTAGAGACTCGCTATTAGGAAGGGACGCCCTTGGCACACCCCTTCCTAATAGCGACTCGTAATTCCTAATTAGGGAGTCGCAAATAAATTGCGACTCGCTATTTAGGAATTGTACATGGCCCTGTAACATTTTGCATGGCAAACGGGTCGCAAACCCGTTTGCACATGCAATTTAGGGTCGTACATCTGGCCCCATAAGTGTCCCCTGCTGTTGTTGTTGGTGTCATCAGATTACACCTGTATGTTCATTTCCCAGCAGTCTACCAGCAAGCAGCCATTGGATGACATACTCTAGGGACATAAGACACTTAAAGATGTGACCTCTCCAACGGGGTTCACTTTAAACAAACAAAAACCACAAATAAGAATATTATTAATTGATGAAATCTTTCTTTTACAGGCTAGTTTGTTATTAGCTCAGATTACTTGTTCCTCCCTGGACCAGTTGCAGGTCTATTTCCAGGCGATTTCTTTCCAGACTTGTAAGTATATTGCAGGACACAGCTGATTAGAGAAAGTTGAAGATTGACCAGGGCATAAGGGTCAAAGCTGAACATAAGCAAATACAAATGTGTTAGCAAAGAAGAAAGAACCCACAAATCCGCAGATTTACTGAAATAAAACATCAAATGCATATTTTAAAAAAGTTTCTTTGTGGCAGTGAAAGCAAAACCCACCATCTTGTTGTCCTCCCCTTCATTGAGGAGTGCCCGGCACTGCTTCTTTGCTCTCTGCCTGCCCATCATAGTCTGCTTGTTTCAGTTGCCTGTCTCTGCCTCCTCCAGCTGCCTGTCTCTGCCTGCAGCAGCTGTCTGTCTCTCCTGCAGGAGCTGCCTGTCTCTGCCTGCAGCAGCTGCCTGTCTCTCCTGCAGCAGCTGCCTGTCTCTGCCTGAAGCAGCTGCCTGTCTCTGCCTGCTCCAGCTGCCTGTCTTCATGCTTCAGCTGCCTGTCTCTTCCAGCAGCAGATGCCTGTCTCTCCTGCACCAGCTGCCTGTCTCTCCTGCAGCAGCTGCCTAACTCTGCCTCCTCCTGCTGCCTGTCTCTGCCTCCCCCAGCTGCCTGTCTCTACCTGCAGCAGATGCCTGTCTCTCCTGCAACAGCTGCCTGTCTCTGCCTGCAGAAGGCGAGTGAGAGCTCTGGAGTGCTGGTGATTCTGAGGTCAGGGTGAATTTATGATGTGACTGTGCCCAACTCGTGCTGCTCCCAGAAGCTCCTCTTGACCCTTGCACCGCACAGCTATGCACAGCCCCCGATTACAGTGGTTATGGTCACAGTCTCAATGCAGATTGGACTTTGTCACTTTTTGGAGGTGCGGGATAAAGCTGAAATCCAAACTGATGCTGTGGTACAGCTGGTCAGATACATTTTCTGGTGGGCCTGGTTGAAGCTCTGGAGCAAAGGTTTTCTAAAGTTTCCAAACCTTGATTTGAGCCCAACCAACCATAGAAGTTCACTTCTAAGGCTCCCAGGACTGCAGGGGGAACTTAGAGACCCTGAGGGTGTCAGGCAAAGACAGACAAAAGGGTCCAGTCCAAGTCCAGTTGCTACTGGTCATCTAGGCACTTCTGGAAAATAGCCTCTTGCAGCTTGTTGTGTCCCTGTAGCAACACAGGAGTCCCTAGAGTGGGGTGGGGAGGTACACTACAGGAGGGTCATAGTTATTCCCCAGATGCCCATAGACTGCATTCTGGAGAATGAGTTGCCCCCGGTGTCAGTGGAACTGGGAGAGACGGCCGCCACAGGTGCTATAACAGTTCAGTTTTCTGGGGAGAGCTTACCTCAGTCTCCTGTTCAGCCTCAGTGTTCAGACCCTGGGCGGAGTGAATAGTCTCAGGATACCACCCCTGAACTTGTGGGTGTTAAGGTGTAAAAAGGGTGCAAGGCACCTGGGAGTGCCACCCCTCCCCCACTTTGAGAAACCACAGAGGTTAGAGACCCCTGGATGGCCTGAGACCTGGTTGTTGTCCCTGCCTGCTGTTAGTAGCCTCTGTTCATTGGTGTCCTTGTGGACAGAGTCTTGCATGGGTCGGGGACAGAAGTCAGACCCAAGGGGTGGAATAGGGTGGGCTACATCAGACTGTTCGCCATGGTGGTACTGCCTACCTACTGGGATGCATCTGTGAGCAAAGTGAGGTTACGTGCTGCACAAATGTGGTCCACAGGTGAGGAGAAGAGTTTCCCATGGGTCAGTTCAGTGGGCCCAGAGAGTATAGTAAGAAGGATCCAACTGGGTTCAGAGAGGTGTAGAACTGTCACATGCCCCTGCAGTAGTGGGCCATTGTCCATGGTCTATCCCCCTAAGCAGGAAATTCCATCAAGGTATTGATTAGTCTACCCTGGCTTTAGGCTAAAGGGTGTTGTGTTGGAAATGGCCCTTTCTGCAGGGTCACTCCAAACATTTTGCCTTCCTCCTCCACTTTTTGCTGAATTTGTTTTTGTTGGCATTTAGGACTCAGGGCACTTTACCACTGCTAACCATTGCTAATGTGCATGTGCTCTGTACTTTAAACATGGTAACATTGGCTTATTAACAATTGACATATTTAATTTTGTAATACGGCCCTAGTAAAGTGCACTACATGTGCCCAGGGCCTGTGAATTCAATGCTACTAGTAGGCATGCAGCACTGATTGTGCCACCTACTTCAGCAGCCCTTTAAACATGTCTAAGGTCTGCCATTGATGGGTCTGTGAGTGCAGTTTTAAACTGCTATGTGGACCTGGCAAGATAACCGTCTTTTCAGGGCCAAACCTTTCTTTTAATACATAGATTTCACCCCTAATGTAAACCCTAGGCAGCCTCAATGGCGTGATGCAGTGTATTAAAAAGTTGAACACTTCAAAGGGCCATAGCAAGCGGGGTCATGGGGGTCCGCTCCGGGTTGCACGAGTTTTGGGGAGTAGGCCCCCGCTCTTACCTATGGCCGTCACGGGTGGCATTCGCAAGGTTCGCCAGCTACCCCCGTCGCTCTTCCATTCGCCCGCAGTGGGTGGCCAAAGCAGGGGCCGCCACAGGTGGCATAAGGTCTAGCTATGCCACTGGGCCAAATGGGATATAAGTTTGGGACCTCTGACACCATAATTCTAGAAAACATCTGGATCAAATGACATTTTCCCAGGAAGAAGGTTTGCTGTACTGTCAATAAGGGACTGCCACTTTGCCAACCGCTTTGCTGTGTAAGCCTGCTGTCTGCGGATTGCTGTGTTGTAGGAGGGACTGCCACTTTGCTACCTGCTTTGCTGTGTTGACCTGCTGCCTGCTGCATTTTGCCTGGAAGTGAGAAGGACTGGACCTGCTCTCTGCATTCCCATTACCAAGTTACCTCAAGGGATTTCTAGCTTGCCTCCTGTTTTTGAAGTCTCAGGGCCATCAAAGACTTCCTTCAACTCTGCTTCAGCTGCCAGACTCTGCCAATTGTGAGTCCTGCCTTGCCACAAGGTGCCAATCTAGTCCTGGGCCTTGGAAGTGGGTTCTGCAGCTGTTTTCTCACAAAAATCTATGCAGTGATGACCTTGCGCCAATTGCAACTGATGCAGTGCCCTTCAACGCTGAGGACCTCCCTGCGCAGCTAGATGATGACGCCGGACCGACGCAGCAACTGCTTTGTGAATTTTTCGATGACAACGTGGGACCAGACTGTGAGGCTCAACAACGACACAGCGCCTGCATCATAAAGGGTTTGACGATGACACAGGACCCGACTGTGAGGCTCGATGATGATGTTTTGATCAACTGAGTGAATCTGAACCGACCGACACATTGAGACTTTGACGCCGATGCTAGCTCCATTCAAGGAACTTTTGCAGTGGGCCCTGCATGGGTCCTGTAGCCGTCTGCCTTCCATCGCGGTTGGCCTGAACTTTGGATCTACCCCATTCCAGCGCAACCTCAAGTCACCACTCAGCGCTATTGGCTTTTAAGCTCTAGATTGCAGTTTATTCTTTAAAAGTCATATAGCAAGTTCCACTTATTGGATTGTTGTCGTTTTTGTCTTGTTTTACTCAGATAAATATCCTCTATTTTTCTAAACTGTTGCAGAGGCTTTTTGTGGTGTTTTCACTGTGTTATGGTAATTACAAATTGTGCACAAATACTTTACACATTGCCTCTTAAGTTAAACCTGCCCGCTCTGTGGCAAGCTACCAGAGGGTAAGCACAGGCTAATTTAGGTTGTGGTTTTGACTTACCCTGACTAAGATTGTGGTCCATACTTGGACAGTTTGCAAGCCTCTGTCAACTAAAGGCCCAAATTCTAACAGGTAGGCATGGAGTGCTCCAAGGCAAGTAACGCAAAGCACTGATTGGAGTGGTTAGAGGACAGGAAACAACCCGGTTGTCACACAAAACACACACAAAGGAATCAAATATAACAGTTATTGCCTAGGAGCAATGGAGTGGTGTTTGATTACATCATCACCTTTACAAAAGGGTCACGGGCACCGTTATCACAATCATTGACTAATTTGAGACTGTGGTTGAAGGTGGGGCCCTCCGGCACTCATTTTTGGCGACTCGCACTGGCACTTATTTTTGCTCAACATATATTGATCCACAGCAAGAGAGAGAAAAGCATTGTTGGGAGAACAATGAGGAAGAGAAAGATGGACAAATATCAACAAAGGGAGACAGCAGGGATGGAAAAGCACCTGGAAGAGTGAGATAAAGGGACAGGGAGTGTCTGGTGGTGGATTAAAGAGACATGAGGTGGAATCAAGAGTATGCAGCTTTGGTATTCTGCACCTCAACCTTCAATAGTGCCACCAATGGCTTCGGAGAAAAACTCTGGGCCTCAGCACTTATGTTTTTTATAAATTAATCACTGATTTGTTCACAGGGCGAAGACGATGACAATGCATTTGTTTCTTGGCTGCAGGGACAATGCTGTGGCTTATATTTAATGTTTGTGTTTGGTTGGTTACAATTGTGGTGTTGGAAATGAAGAGGTGGTTTTGTGCTGGGGACTGAGTGAGGTAAATGGGGTCCACTGCTTGGAATGCATGACCCATACAAACCTGACTTCACGTAGCCCATTTGCAGATGGGGTAAGGAGAACCCTCAGCCCATCCCTGCTAGTTTCCTTCAAAGGTGACATCATGATCCTTCTTGCGTTTCATTTGTCCAAATATGATTTTTGTTTGTGAGGAGTCAGCTCTTCCAAGAGTGCCACAGGGGGAGAGCTGAGCACTATGATCCTTTTTCAGGGGTATCTCCCTTTCCTTATTGCTGGGGATCTTCCAGCTTGAGAGATATATAGTTATATACACTACACACCATTGTGTAGTTATTTATGAGTTAGATTTAACATAAGAAGAGTGTTTTTTGTTTTGCTATTAACTTTGGTGCCATTTGACGAATCTACATGAAAATTTCCCAAAAAGTTCATCCACCTCAGCTCCTACGAGGAAAGTTTTAGGGGTAATCTGTCAAGCGGGCAGAGAAAAAGGGAGGTCCCAAAACTTTTTTCCCCATGCCAATTCCATATCAAAAATTAGACAAGGCTGTAGAGAAAACGGCTGAGCTGAATTACACCAAATTTGGCAGAAAGCTAGATCTTTACCCAAAAAGTGTGCTTTGTCAAAACGTAATGATGTAGTAACAGTTGCTTCCACAGGACTCCGCAGGCGTCCCGTGTGGCCACAAATTAAACAATGGATGTGAACTGATTGGATACGAGTGCTTTCTCCCATCAGCCAACTCGCTCCCATTGTTTTCATTGTACGGGAGGAGTAAGCAATCGGATTGGCTTGCTGCATCATGAAAGAAAATATTGAGAGTGCCATTACAGGGGACACAGCGACTTGGTCCCCGTGGCCTGAAAGTGTTTAAAATAAGTTAGCAGGGGGAACTGTAGGTGTCCTTTGACCTCCCTGGTCCTGATGGGGGGTAAGAGTTCTAAACGCAAAAAAGTGCCACCCATGTGCTCCCCTGAGAAATGCAAACCTTAAAGTGACCTTATAGTTCGGTGTTGAAATAACAGAAAAACTGCTTTTTAAAAACAAAAAAAACACTGAAATTCACTATTGATATTTCACTGAGCTAACTATAACTTGAGCCTACACTATGCACTGCTTATGACTTCACATATTGCATCACACATCATATGTTCAATGACATCACTGATGACATCTCGAATGACATCTCTGATGGCATCATTCAACCTACTTCTGTATAAATTACTCTATAAACCAGTATAGCATTTCAAATATGAAAGTAAGTACTTAATGCCGTAGAATCATGTAGGCATACATTACTTTTCAGACACAAAAGCCCCTTTAGATGAACCATGCTCATCCTACACACAGCCTTTGCCTTGCACCAAACACTTTGTGGATAGTCAATCTCATATGGGCAATCAATCAGACACAGGTGGTCAAGCCCCTAGCCCCTACTGCACATACCAGAGAACAACTCTTCATGGAGAACCCACTCCATACAGACACTGAAGCCCCATTAGGTGACCAAGACACACCTACACACTTCCGTTCTCCTGTACCAAATCCAAGACAGCTAGCTGACCTCTCGTGGGACAGAAACAAGACATGGATAGGAAAGTACCTACTATGAACAGTCTTCATCCTGTGCAGAACTGCGCCATGGAGTGCCCACTCCCTCTATATATCAAAGGCACCGTAGGTGGAGAAGGCCGTGCTAAGCACAGCCTTCACCTTGAAATGAACACTTTGTAGCTAGCCAACCTCTTGTGGACAATCAAACAAACATGTGTGATCAAATACCTTCATTCCTGTGCACAACCTCTCATACACTCCCTCCAGACACTTAAGGCCCGTTATTAGAGTACAAGTTCACCCTGTAGCAAAGCTTTTACAGGTAGCGACCTCTAATGGGCAATCAACCACACAGGTTTTGTCAATTATCTGTTGCGCATGGTGTTTGTCCTGTACACAACCATTCACAGAGAGCTCACTCCCTTCACACAGCCAAGATTCATTAGAAGGCCAAGCATGTTATTTAAGCTTACACCAATTTGCAGCAAAGAGGTGATAGAAAATTAGGTCTATGGTACCTTGCTGAATACCTTGCAATGTGATAAGCATATACCAAACTGTCACATTCAATGGATGATGTAATCAGTGATGTCTTCTGTAATGTTTTCAATTATGTCATATGAGATGTCATCAGTAATGTCATCAATGATGTCATTGAACATGTTATGAGTCATATATTATATGAGGTTATAAACAGTGCATGGCACAAGTTATAGTTAGCTCAGTAAAGTATAACTGGTGAATTTTAGTCAGTTTTTCATTTTAAATCAATAGTGTTTATATTATCACAAGGCATAACTATAATGTCACTTATCGATGAACAAGATAACAAAACCTAAGGTCTTTTACCACAGTGTAGCATCACTTCCTAAGAGTAGGTCTTGCATATAACCCTATTAAATGACAGGTCTGAAGTTACAACCTTCTGTCAGAAGCTATCAATCTTATGTATGGAGTTATAAAATAAATTCTTGAAAGGGATCTCCTAATTTGATGCTTCACTCGAACGAGAGTAAGAATGAGGAGGAAAAGCTCACTAATCAAGGGATATGCAGAAACAGAGGAATAGAAACTGACAGAGACAAAAGCGTCTGATTTACATGAAAAGCAAAGCTATAACTCCAGACCCCCGTGGCTGGTTAGACCACAAAGGAGATTCTGCAAATGCTGGAGTTGATGTCTACTCCAGTTTGACTCACAGTAATAATTGTAAAGAGAGGAAAGATCCATTTTGGATGCCTCTGGTTTGACATGGCACATGATGGTGAGTAAAGCTTCCCCAGACAGTGGAAGTCTATTGCCTGCATTCCTGTGGCTGGAGGATAGAGACCAAGATGGTGGAGACCCAGACACTGAAATTCAATAAAGACTTTGTGAGCAAGGGGCTGCTGACTAGACTCTCTAAATTCCTTAAATCCTCTAATTACTGCCCCTGCTCCAGAAACTGCTGAAAGTGGACAGAGACAGGCTGGGTTTATTTATTTTAGCAAGATGCCCAGTGCTTTCATGTGATCAGTAGATACACTTGAGAGTCAAAGGGCTTTCGTCAGACCACTGCTCAATGGGTTAGGGTGTGTGAAATAACACACTGTTTACCAGCATTCACATGTCAACATCTGAAGCCTTCCAGGGGGTGGCATGCCTACCCCAGCCTCTGGGATCCAATAAAGAGATACGATTTAAGGAGAAGGAATGCAGTAAAGAGTGCAACATTGTGGGAACCCAACAGTGGAGCTCCTGAGATAGCTGAATGTTATTTTTCTTTCCGGTATTATATAGTGAAAACACAGCCCAAGGGCATTAGAGCGCTTTACATGAGCATCCAATTACATAACACAAGGTCATATTTGTATGATGACTAAATGATTTACTCCAAATCACAGGATGTAGACTTGATGCCAGGACTCAAAGCAGGTTTCCCAGTTCCAAAGTTGGCAGCCCTGGCCATTAGGCCACAACTTCTTCCCTGATGTTCATGCCAGAATCCAGACTTTGGGGCAGCACAACAGCAGCGTAACATGGACCACGTGGCAGCTAGGACAACAAATCAATGGATAGGAGCTAGAATATAAATATATATTTCCAGTTTTTTTAAGAATGAAGATGTTTCTTGTTCTGTCTCAGCTACAGACAGCTTTAGTTCTCTAGTGAAGACCTATTGTTTCCAAAACATGGCATATACTTAGACTGGGCTTAGAATTTTGGTTCACCCCTTGTTCATGATTGGATGGTTTTGTTGTCTATCTCATTTCTTTGCTCCTTGTTCAGCGTCTTTCTTCTGTACTCTTATGTTTGCCCCGCCCAGAAATATGTAGGTCTCAAGGTTTTGAGCTGATAATGAATCCTTGTACTTGCTGACATGAGACCTTGCTTTGCTGTGCATGGGAGATAATGACATAACTTCCTATTGGCCTATGCTGAACCAATGAAAAGTGGCAATCTCATTGTAACAACACTCCATTCCAGGAGCATGATGCTAGCATGTGAACCACTTCCTGCCCCATGCAGCCCATGATTCCTCCACTGGGTTCTGGCTTGTATGAATGCTCTTTAGTGGAACTCATGAAGCCAAATGTAAAACATTATCTAGTTACTCACTGAGAGGGATTGTGCTATTCCCTTTACTCAAGCAGCAGGACTCCTGAAGCAGCCGGACCTTGTTCACCTGGCTCTCACATTTCAGCATGTGGCTATGGAAGGAATTATCAAGACATTAATTCACTCTCTAAGTTAATAATTGCCTGTTGATCAATCATTATTCTCACCATGAGAGATGAACCTGAACATTCCATCTGAAAGTACCTGTCCATTGTAAAGGAGAGGAAACAAGGGAATGAGAAACAATCCTTTACTGCTCCAGATAAAACATAAAGATTCTTCACTAAAACCCCACCTTCTGGCTAACATGCCATCCCATAGGAATTAAACACTGAATAGAAAATTAAATCTCCAAACACGTGTGTGTTAAGATCCAGCGCTCTGCTGCCTATGGACACTTGTGTGCTTTACAAACAGTACGTTCATACATACATCTCTAAACTCATTAAAGAAACTCATATTGGATTCTGATGACACCTACAAGCCTCTCTACTTGGACTTCATGGTGGAAGTGACTTGCAGCCCTCACTGTATGCCCATAACAAGCACGGACCTGAGGGTGTGTATAGTTACATGTCAGAATACCTCCATTTCTTTTCTCAATATGTTTCAAAGGCCTTACTTGACACCACAGTATACCGAAGGCTTCCGGTTTTCCATTTTTACTGTTTTTTTACATATGATTACAGAAAACAATGTGTTTCCTGTCTGTATTTATTTTTAAAAGCGGAAAATGGTGCTTCTTGTGAGAGACTCTCCATGCTCTCTTTCATGAATTCCAGGCAACAGCTGATCAGGCAGACAGCATGGAGGGTTAAAAAACATGTATATTGTAGGATGAGATTTCCTTAAATATAGGCATATGTTAACATATATGTGTAATATAGTGCTAATATATACCTATGAGTGTAGTGTTTTGTTATGTTTATATTTTTGTTTTGTAAAGCGCATGGCTACCCGAAGGCTTCCCGCGCTGGTGAGTACTGAGCTGAGAGTAGGGCCTCTGGTACATTAACGGGGAAACAGCCATGTCTTAAGTTTCTTCCTGAAGGAAAGTTCATTTTCCAGTGATCTGAGACTGGGTGGAAGATCGTTCCACAACTTCGTTACTACGTGTGCAAACGATCTTCCTCCCCATCTCATCCTTTTTACCCTGGTTGTACTGAGGAAATAAAGATGCGAGGATCTCAGGTGTTTAGTTGGAACATAAGTGGTTTCCAACTCTCTGAGCTTTACTTGGCCCTTGTTCTTTATGGCCCTATGAGCAATACAGAGGGATATAAACTTAATCCTTGCCTCAAATCGGAGCCAACGCAGCTGTTTGAGGGTTCCTCTTGCAGAGACGTAGCTAGGAACCTTTAGAAGGAGCCTTGCTGCCGCATTTTGCACAGTCTGAAGTCTGTCTCTTTATTACGTATTTGGGTGCGCCCACATAAAGTGAGTTGCCATAATCCAGACGGGAAACTATGAGGGATTGAATGACCGTTTTCCTTAGATGCTCTGCGATCAATACCAGTTTCTTCCTGATCATTTGGAGTAAAGAGAAACAGATGCCAGACAATTTATTTGCTTGGTGGTCCATTGCTAGCAAATTGTCCAATCAGATTTTTTATCACCGGTTTGGGAACGGGGGGGGGGCATGTCAACAGGCCAGCTGATCAGAGGTCTGTGTATGGCTTGGTTTCCAAGGATCATTAATTCCGTCCTATCACCATTCAGCTTTAGGCGGCAGCTTGACATCCAGCGGCGCAGTTTATCTAAACAGGGTGCCAAATGTTTGTTTCCTGGATTACGGCCTTCTGTAAGAGAAACAACCAGCTGGGTGTCATCCGCATAGGAGACCGCTGACAGGTTAAAGTCCTGCACTAAGGTGGCAAGCTGGCGCACATATATATTGAACAACATGGGGCTGAGAGACGCTCCCTGAGGGACACCACAAATCTTTGGAAAGCTGTCAGAGATGCAGTCTTCGCCCATGACTTGGTAGGATCTGTTTTCCAGACACGAGGTGAGCCAATCTAATGCTTTGCCCTGAATTCCCACCTCGCAAAGTCTATCTCTTAGGATCTTGTGATCAACTGTGTCGAATGCCGCACTTAAATCCAGTAGTAGGATGGCGGCTGAGCCTCGGTTATCCAGTATAGCTTTGAGCTCCTCTGTGACCACCAGAAGTGCTGCTTCCGTGCTATGGTGGGTACAGAAGCCCATCTGGGTTGGATGAAGAATGTTGTTATTTTCCAGAAAGTTTGCTAATGTCCGATTGACATGTTTCTCTAGTACTTTTCCAAGAAAAGGGAGTAATGAGATGGGTTGTATATTGGCAAGGATTTCTGGATCTAGCTGCGGTTTTTCAATAGTGGCCTAATTACTGCATGCTTCCATTGCTTAGAGACCAAGCCTGCCTCTAGTGAGAGATTAAGAAGCTCCATAAGTGACGGTAATATGACATATGCCAATTTGGATACGGTATGTGGGGGAGTGGGATCTAATGGAGAGCCGGATTTGGTTGCCTTTATAAGATTATGGATTGTCTCTTTGTCAAGCACAGGGAATTTTGCTAGAATTGGAGGCGGTGGCAGATCCCTGCCCTTAGTTACCTCCCTAGCGCAGGTTCGGGATTGATCTGGAATTGATCATAAATTTCAGTCACTTTTTTGTGGAAGAAGGATGCTTTATCGTTGCATCTTTTTTTTGTGGCTTGGGAACGGTGTTACTATCAAATGGAGTGGATAGGGGTTTAACCACTCTAACTTCTTTATTTCTTTGTGATAGGATCTGATTGAAGCTTTATATTTTATTTTAAGTGCCGGGTCAAAGTCCTTTCTCCAGTTTCTTTCTAATTTTTTTTAATGTTTTTTTATTGCAAAGAGGTCGTCATTGTACCAAGGGGCTTGTTTTGTATGTGTTTTAGGTCTAGAGTTAGTTTTGGGAATGCATGCATCTAGTGACTGGGTGATCCAATTTTCCCATTGCTGATAATCCTCTTCTAGATTACCTACAAACTTAGGAGTTGTATCCTTCAGGACGGTTTCCAAAGTCCTAGGATCTAGCTTTGACCATCTTCTTATGGCCGTCATCTGGGTCCTTCCCTTGATCTGTTGGGCAGGTTTGGGAAGTTTAAAGAGAATAAGACAATGATCGTACCAGGGGACTGGGATTATTCTAGAAAGAGTAACCAGAGGGTCCTTGGACAAAATGAGGTCCAAACTATGCCCTTTCTCGTGTGTGGGGGTTGATACGAGTCGGGTTAGTTGTAAGGCCTCAAGATCTGCTTTTAGCTTTTTGATGGAGGGGTCATCATGTATGTCAAAGTGCAGGTTAAAGTCGTCCAGAATAGTCATGTGGGTTTTTTGTAAAACTATGCTGGCCAGTCTGTCTGGGATTGCCTCCAAGAATTTGGAGCTAGTAGGTCTGTTGATAAGGACACCTGAGAACGTATGGGTGGGGGAGAGTGTGATCTAGAACTGAAGGCTTTCACATTCTAGAAGGGAGAGGGAGGAACTAACACATCTAAAATCAGTTTTTAGAATGATAGCAATTCCACCCCCAACTTTTCCAACCCGATCTAATCTGTGGATCTGGTTGCCCACCAGGAGGGCGAGGTGGATATCAGGATCTGAGCTGTCGTTAAGCCACGTTTCTGTGACAAATAAAACATCCAGCGGATCCTCTTCCAGCAGGGTTCTAATGTCAATGGCATGCCTGGACAGTGACCGCGCATTGATCATTCCCAGATTCCATGTTGCTTCTTGTAGCTCCTGAGTAGTGAGATGAGAGTCCTTATTCCAATACAGTTCGAAGCTGCATTGACTGCAGACTCGTTTGCTATTGGTCTGAAGTTCATTATTTGACCCTAGCAGTGATGAACATAGAGGTAGTGGTGGGGATCTCAATGCTAGTAACTGATTTGTGGTGTACTTGAACTGACCTGTGCTGGAAGGAGCAGGGGTCCTTGCCCCTGGGCCCGGTCAGGTTATATGTGGCAGCTTAATTTGCTAAAACGTGACAGGCAACAATGTATGAGTGCACATCCTAAAGTTAAATAAATGTGGAAATATACCATTTTACGGCTCCGTTTATTTTCAAAACACAAAATAAATATGGATAAACCAATAAGATGGCCAAAAAATAAATATGGATAAATAGAGACGGAAGTGTTAAAAAAATAAATACCATAAAACAGGAAGCCCTACATTTATACCCCATGTCCTCCTAACATATCAGTGATACGAACGTTTGTTTGAAGGGAGCTGAGAAGGGGGACATTGGGTGGTGAGGCTCTCTCTATTCCTCTGGTGCAGGGAGGGAGGCAGAAGACCCAGCACCAGGTGCAGAGTCCCTCTGTTGCCAGTGACTGCTCAGAAGGTCACATGGCCTCAGGGCCCCCTGCTGGCCATCTCCATAATATACATGGTGGGGCCTGGACCATGGACAATAGACTCATTAGGGAGTCTTAGCAGGCGTCTCCTTCCAGGGGAGCTTCAGTGCTGAGCTTCACTCCCTCTCTGATATGGTAGATGGGGGCTTCTTGCACAATGCGGTGCACTGTGGTTACAGTGAGTGTGAACATTGATAACACTTTGCAATGCTCACTGTCTGTGGGTAATTATTTTAAGCCCAGGAGTCCTTCTGATAAGGTTAAAGGATGCTTCAGTCACAGTTTAGGGCCTGGATAATTCATTTTATGTATTACCACAGGGCGGGCCATGTAATATGTTTATTCAGTCTGAATAAACAAATGTTTCTCACTGCTATGAACCTTCCTGTACTTCAGCGGAAGTCTATGTTATTTATGGTGTGAGTTAATAATGTTTAATAAATATTTTGTGAATCAGAAGTCACTTCTTGCAGAGTAAAAAAAACATTGCACCACAACACTTGTATACAGAGAATCTGGGTCGCATTTTCTGTGCAAAATGTGTGATACAGGATCAAACGGCATCTGTGCTGCTCCACCTTTCATCCTCCAGATGTTGATACAGGAAGTTTCAATCAAGTGCTATTCTTTACTATGCTAACAAATGACACATCTGTAGCAAGCACTATATAAAATAGAGCGAGTTCTCCTTATACATGACTTTCATCTCAGTTGAAGTGAAGATTATTACAGAGTCTGCATCATGTCCTTGTTAATACTTGTTCTGCTGTCTGCTCACCTCACACAATGTTGTTATGTTATGTGAATTTGCAGAGCGCAGCTAATCCCCCGTGAGGGAGTCCAGGTGCTGTATGGTGTAAATTATCCCAAGGGCCCTCCTTGACCTCAGGCAGCAGAGGGTTTGCAGGGCAAGTCCATGTTCATGGAATTAATAGAGCAACAATAATCTGTTTTTAATTTAAAATGTAATAAATACACACGTAAGTTCCCCAAAGAGTAGAATAATAAAAACATTTGACAGGTATAAGTATACCACATACACTACATCAGATCAGGGCTGCACTTATGCAATAAATGTAAAATCAGGACTTTAACTCCTTCTGTTCCTAAACAGGAGTAGAGCACCTCATGCCATCCCCCCACAGCTCCTGTACACCCGTTAATGCCAAATCCACCCTCCCTGTTGGACCAGTTCGTACAGACAAATTGCAAAAAATTGTGAGTCGCAATTTGCAAGTTGCAAAAGCAAATCGACAACAGTGTCAGACACACTGCTAGCGATTCCCAATGGGGTCGCAAAATGTGAGGCTCATGAATATTAATGAGCCACTCGCAATTTGCGACCCCATTGGGAATGTCTGGCCCTCCCAGGGATGGTGGCCTGCTGGGCTCAGCAGACCTCCATGTCTGAGACTGCTTTTTCAATAAAGCAGTATTTTTTAAATGCAGCCCGTTTTCCTTAAAGGAAAACGGAATGCATTTAAAAAAAAAAATGAAACGTTTTCGTTTCATTTTTTTAAGGGCAGGCAGTGGTCCCATGGACCACTGCCTGCCCTTAAAAATTATTTTTGGAGCGGTTGCAAAACATTCTTACATAGGGTAGAGACTCGCTATTAGGAAGGGACGCCCTTGGCACACCCCTTCCTAATAGCGACTCGTAATTCCTAATTAGGGAGTCGCAAATAAATTGCGACTCGCTATTTAGGAATTGTACATGGCCCTGTAACATTTTGCATGGCAAACGGGTCGCAAACCCGTTTGCACATGCAATTTAGGGTCGTACATCTGGCCCCATAAGTGTCCCCTGCTGTTGTTGTTGGTGTCATCAGATTACACCTGTATGTTCATTTCCCAGCAGTCTACCAGCAAGCAGCCATTGGATGACATACTCTAGGGACATAAGACACTTAAAGATGTGACCTCTCCAACGGGGTTCACTTTAAACAAACAAAAACCACAAATAAGAATATTATTAATTGATGAAATCTTTCTTTTACAGGCTAGTTTGTTATTAGCTCAGATTACTTGTTCCTCCCTGGACCAGTTGCAGGTCTATTTCCAGGCGATTTCTTTCCAGACTTGTAAGTATATTGCAGGACACAGCTGATTAGAGAAAGTTGAAGATTGACCAGGGCATAAGGGTCAAAGCTGAACATAAGCAAATACAAATGTGTTAGCAAAGAAGAAAGAACCCACAAATCCGCAGATTTACTGAAATAAAACATCAAATGCATATTTTAAAAAAGTTTCTTTGTGGCAGTGAAAGCAAAACCCACCATCTTGTTGTCCTCCCCTTCATTGAGGAGTGCCCGGCACTGCTTCTTTGCTCTCTGCCTGCCCATCATAGTCTGCTTGTTTCAGTTGCCTGTCTCTGCCTCCTCCAGCTGCCTGTCTCTGCCTGCAGCAGCTGTCTGTCTCTCCTGCAGGAGCTGCCTGTCTCTGCCTGCAGCAGCTGCCTGTCTCTCCTGCAGCAGCTGCCTGTCTCTGCCTGAAGCAGCTGCCTGTCTCTGCCTGCTCCAGCTGCCTGTCTTCATGCTTCAGCTGCCTGTCTCTTCCAGCAGCAGATGCCTGTCTCTCCTGCACCAGCTGCCTGTCTCTCCTGCAGCAGCTGCCTAACTCTGCCTCCTCCTGCTGCCTGTCTCTGCCTCCCCCAGCTGCCTGTCTCTACCTGCAGCAGATGCCTGTCTCTCCTGCAACAGCTGCCTGTCTCTGCCTGCAGAAGGCGAGTGAGAGCTCTGGAGTGCTGGTGATTCTGAGGTCAGGGTGAATTTATGATGTGACTGTGCCCAACTCGTGCTGCTCCCAGAAGCTCCTCTTGACCCTTGCACCGCACAGCTATGCACAGCCCCCGATTACAGTGGTTATGGTCACAGTCTCAATGCAGATTGGACTTTGTCACTTTTTGGAGGTGCGGGATAAAGCTGAAATCCAAACTGATGCTGTGGTACAGCTGGTCAGATACATTTTCTGGTGGGCCTGGTTGAAGCTCTGGAGCAAAGGTTTTTCTAAAGTTTCCAAACCTTGATTTGAGCCCAACCAACCATAGAAGTTCACTTCTAAGGCTCCCAGGACTGCAGGGGGAACTTAGAGACCCTGAGGGTGTCAGGCAAAGACAGACAAAAGGGTCCAGTCCAAGTCCAGTTGCTACTGGTCATCTAGGCACTTCTGGAAAATAGCCTCTTGCAGCTTGTTGTGTCCCTGTAGCAACACAGGAGTCCCTAGAGTGGGGTGGGGAGGTACACTACAGGAGGGTCATAGTTATTCCCCAGATGCCCATAGACTGCATTCTGGAGAATGAGTTGCCCCCGGTGTCAGTGGAACTGGGAGAGACGGCCGCCACAGGTGCTATAACAGTTCAGTTTTCTGGGGAGAGCTTACCTCAGTCTCCTGTTCAGCCTCAGTGTTCAGACCCTGGGCGGAGTGAATAGTCTCAGGATACCACCCCTGAACTTGTGGGTGTTAAGGTGTAAAAAGGGTGCAAGGCACCTGGGAGTGCCACCCCTCCCCCACTTTGAGAAACCACAGAGGTTAGAGACCCCTGGATGGCCTGAGACCTGGTTGTTGTCCCTGCCTGCTGTTAGTAGCCTCTGTTCATTGGTGTCCTTGTGGACAGAGTCTTGCATGGGTCGGGGACAGAAGTCAGACCCAAGGGGTGGAATAGGGTGGGCTACATCAGACTGTTCGCCATGGTGGTACTGCCTACCTACTGGGATGCATCTGTGAGCAAAGTGAGGTTACGTGCTGCACAAATGTGGTCCACAGGTGAGGAGAAGAGTTTCCCATGGGTCAGTTCAGTGGGCCCAGAGAGTATAGTAAGAAGGATCCAACTGGGTTCAGAGAGGTGTAGAACTGTCACATGCCCCTGCAGTAGTGGGCCATTGTCCATGGTCTATCCCCCTAAGCAGGAAATTCCATCAAGGTATTGATTAGTCTACCCTGGCTTTAGGCTAAAGGGTGTTGTGTTGGAAATGGCCCTTTCTGCAGGGTCACTCCAAACATTTTGCCTTCCTCCTCCACTTTTTGCTGAATTTGTTTTTGTTGGCATTTAGGACTCAGGGCACTTTACCACTGCTAACCATTGCTAATGTGCATGTGCTCTGTACTTTAAACATGGTAACATTGGCTTATTAACAATTGACATATTTAATTTTGTAATACGGCCCTAGTAAAGTGCACTACATGTGCCCAGGGCCTGTGAATTCAATGCTACTAGTAGGCATGCAGCACTGATTGTGCCACCTACTTCAGCAGCCCTTTAAACATGTCTAAGGTCTGCCATTGATGGGTCTGTGAGTGCAGTTTTAAACTGCTATGTGGACCTGGCAAGATAACCGTCTTTTCAGGGCCAAACCTTTCTTTTAATACATAGATTTCACCCCTAATGTAAACCCTAGGCAGCCTCAATGGCGTGATGCAGTGTATTAAAAAAGTTGAACACTTCAAAGGGCCATAGCAAGCGGGGTCATGGGGGTCCGCTCCGGGTTGCACGAGTTTTGGGGAGTAGGCCCCCGCTCTTACCTATGGCCGTCACGGGTGGCATTCGCAAGGTTCGCCAGCTACCCCCGTCGCTCTTCCATTCGCCCGCAGTGGGTGGCCAAAGCAGGGGCCGCCACAGGTGGCATAAGGTCTAGCTATGCCACTGGGCCAAATGGGATATAAGTTTGGGACCTCTGACACCATAATTCTAGAAAACATCTGGATCAAATGACATTTTCCCAGGAAGAAGGTTTGCTGTACTGTCAATAAGGGACTGCCACTTTGCCAACCGCTTTGCTGTGTAAGCCTGCTGTCTGCGGATTGCTGTGTTGTAGGAGGGACTGCCACTTTGCTACCTGCTTTGCTGTGTTGACCTGCTGCCTGCTGCATTTTGCCTGGAAGTGAGAAGGACTGGACCTGCTCTCTGCATTCCCATTACCAAGTTACCTCAAGGGATTTCTAGCTTGCCTCCTGTTTTTGAAGTCTCAGGGCCATCAAAGACTTCCTTCAACTCTGCTTCAGCTGCCAGACTCTGCCAATTGTGAGTCCTGCCTTGCCACAAGGTGCCAATCTAGTCCTGGGCCTTGGAAGTGGGTTCTGCAGCTGTTTTCTCACAAAAATCTATGCAGTGATGACCTTGCGCCAATTGCAACTGATGCAGTGCCCTTCAACGCTGAGGACCTCCCTGCGCAGCTAGATGATGACGCCGGACCGACGCAGCAACTGCTTTGTGAATTTTTCGATGACAACGTGGGACCAGACTGTGAGGCTCAACAACGACACAGCGCCTGCATCATAAAGGGTTTGACGATGACACAGGACCCGACTGTGAGGCTCGATGATGATGTTTTGATCAACTGAGTGAATCTGAACCGACCGACACATTGAGACTTTGACGCCGATGCTAGCTCCATTCAAGGAACTTTTGCAGTGGGCCCTGCATGGGTCCTGTAGCCGTCTGCCTTCCATCGCGGTTGGCCTGAACTTTGGATCTACCCCATTCCAGCGCAACCTCAAGTCACCACTCAGCGCTATTGGCTTTTAAGCTCTAGATTGCAGTTTATTCTTTAAAAGTCATATAGCAAGTTCCACTTATTGGATTGTTGTCGTTTTTGTCTTGTTTTACTCAGATAAATATCCTCTATTTTTCTAAACTGTTGCAGAGGCTTTTTGTGGTGTTTTCACTGTGTTATGGTAATTACAAATTGTGCACAAATACTTTACACATTGCCTCTTAAGTTAAACCTGCCCGCTCTGTGGCAAGCTACCAGAGGGTAAGCACAGGCTAATTTAGGTTGTGGTTTTGACTTACCCTGACTAAGATTGTGGTCCATACTTGGACAGTTTGCAAGCCTCTGTCAACTAAAGGCCCAAATTCTAACAGGTAGGCATGGAGTGCTCCAAGGCAAGTAACGCAAAGCACTGATTGGAGTGGTTAGAGGACAGGAAACAACCCGGTTGTCACACAAAACACACACAAAGGAATCAAATATAACAGTTATTGCCTAGGAGCAATGGAGTGGTGTTTGATTACATCATCACCTTTACAAAAGGGTCACGGGCACCGTTATCACAATCATTGACTAATTTGAGACTGTGGTTGAAGGTGGGGCCCTCCGGCACTCATTTTTGGCGACTCGCACTGGCACTTATTTTTGCTCAACATATATTGATCCACAGCAAGAGAGAGAAAAGCATTGTTGGGAGAACAATGAGGAAGAGAAAGATGGACAAATATCAACAAAGGGAGACAGCAGGGATGGAAAAGCACCTGGAAGAGTGAGATAAAGGGACAGGGAGTGTCTGGTGGTGGATTAAAGAGACATGAGGTGGAATCAAGAGTATGCAGCTTTGGTATTCTGCACCTCAACCTTCAATAGTGCCACCAATGGCTTCGGAGAAAAACTCTGGGCCTCAGCACTTATGTTTTTTATAAATTAATCACTGATTTGTTCACAGGGCGAAGACGATGACAATGCATTTGTTTCTTGGCTGCAGGGACAATGCTGTGGCTTATATTTAATGTTTGTGTTTGGTTGGTTACAATTGTGGTGTTGGAAATGAAGAGGTGGTTTTGTGCTGGGGACTGAGTGAGGTAAATGGGGTCCACTGCTTGGAATGCATGACCCATACAAACCTGACTTCACGTAGCCCATTTGCAGATGGGGTAAGGAGAACCCTCAGCCCATCCCTGCTAGTTTCCTTCAAAGGTGACATCATGATCCTTCTTGCGTTTCATTTGTCCAAATATGATTTTTGTTTGTGAGGAGTCAGCTCTTCCAAGAGTGCCACAGGGGGAGAGCTGAGCACTATGATCCTTTTTCAGGGGTATCTCCCTTTCCTTATTGCTGGGGATCTTCCAGCTTGAGAGATATATAGTTATATACACTACACACCATTGTGTAGTTATTTATGAGTTAGATTTAACATAAGAAGAGTGTTTTTTGTTTTGCTATTAACTTTGGTGCCATTTGACGAATCTACATGAAAATTTCCCAAAAAGTTCATCCACCTCAGCTCCTACGAGGAAAGTTTTAGGGGTAATCTGTCAAGCGGGCAGAGAAAAAGGGAGGTCCCAAAACTTTTTTCCCCATGCCAATTCCATATCAAAAATTAGACAAGGCTGTAGAGAAAACGGCTGAGCTGAATTACACCAAATTTGGCAGAAAGCTAGATCTTTACCCAAAAAGTGTGCTTTGTCAAAACGTAATGATGTAGTAACAGTTGCTTCCACAGGACTCCGCAGGCGTCCCGTGTGACCACAACTTAAACAATGGATGTGAACTGATTGGATACGAGTGCTTTCTCCCATCAGCCAACTCGCTCCCATTGTTTTCATTGTACGGGAGGAGTAAGCAATCGGATTGGCTTGCTGCATCATGAAAGAAAATATTGAGAGTGCCATTACAGGGGACACAGCGACTTGGTCCCCGTGGCCTGAAAGTGTTTAAAATAAGTTAGCAGGGGGAACTGTAGGTGTCCTTTGACCTCCCTGGTCCTGATGGGGGGTAAGAGTTCTAAACGCAAAAAAGTGCCACCCATGTGCTCCCCTGAGAAATGCAAACCTTAAAGTGACCTTATAGTTCGGTGTTGAAATAACAGAAAAACTGCTTTTTAAAAACAAAAAAAACACTGAAATTCACTATTGATATTTCACTGAGCTAACTATAACTTGAGCCTACACTATGCACTGCTTATGACTTCACATATTGCATCACACATCATATGTTCAATGACATCACTGATGACATCTCGAATGACATCTCTGATGGCATCATTCAACCTACTTCTGTATAAATTACTCTATAAACCAGTATAGCATTTCAAATATGAAAGTAAGTACTTAATGCCGTAGAATCATGTAGGCATACATTACTTTTCAGACACAAAAGCCCCTTTAGATGAACCATGCACATCCTACGCACAGCCTTTGCCTTGCACCAAACACTTTGTGGATAGTCAATCTCATATGGGCAATCAATCAGACACAGGTGGTCAAGCCCCTAGCCCCTACTGCACTATACCAGAGAACAACTCTTCATGGAGAACCCACTCCATACAGACACTGAAGCCCCATTAGGTGACCAAGACACACCTACACACTTCCTTTCTCCTGTACCAAATCCAAGACAGCTAGCTGACCTCTCGTGGGACAGAAACAAGACATGGGTAGGAAAGTACCTACTACGAACAGTCTTCACCCTGTGCAGAACTGCTCCACGGAGTGCCCACTCCCTCCTATATATCAAAGGCACCGTAGGTGGAGAAGGCCGTGCTAAGCACAGCCTTCACCTTGAAATGAACACTTTGTAGCTAGCCAACCTCTTGTGGACAATCAAACAAACATGTGTGATCAAATACCTTCATTCCTGTGCACAACCTCTCATACACTCCCTCCAGACACTTAAGGCCCGTTATTAGAGTACAAGTTCACCCTGTAGCAAAGCTTTTACAGGTAGCGACCTCTAATGGGCAATCAACCACACAGGTTTTGTCAATTATCTGTTGCGCATGGTGTTTGTCCTGTACACAACCATTCACAGAGAGCTCACTCCCTTCACACAGCCAAGATTCATTAGAAGGCCAAGCATGTTATTTAAGCTTACACCAATTTGCAGCAAAGAGGTGATAGAAAATTAGGTCTATGGTACCTTGCTGAATACCTTGCAATGTGATAAGCATATACCAAACTGTCACATTCAATGGATGATGTAATCAGTGATGTCTTCTGTAATGTTTTCAATTATGTCATATGAGATGTCATCAGTAATGTCATCAATGATGTCATTGAACATGTTATGAGTCATATATTATATGAGGTTATAAACAGTGCATGGCACAAGTTATAGTTAGCTCAGTAAAGTATAACTGGTGAATTTTAGTCAGTTTTTCATTTTAAATCAATAGTGTTTATATTATCACAAGGCATAACTATAATGTCACTTATCGATGAACAAGATAACAAAACCTAAGGTCTTTTACCACAGTGTAGCATCACTTCCTAAGAGTAGGTCTTGCATATAACCCTATTAAATGACAGGTCTGAAGTTACAACCTTCTGTCAGAAGCTATCAATCTTATGTATGGAGTTATAAAATAAATTCTTGAAAGGGATCTCCTAATTTGATGCTTCACTCGAACGAGAGTAAGAATGAGGAGGAAAAGCTCACTAATCAAGGGATATGCAGAAACAGAGGAATAGAAACTGACAGAGACAAAAGCGTCTGATTTACATGAAAAGCAAAGCTATAACTCCAGACCCCCGTGGCTGGTTAGACCACAAAGGAGATTCTGCAAATGCTGGAGTTGATGTCTACTCCAGTTTGACTCACAGTAATAATTGTAAAGAGAGGAAAGATCCATTTTGGATGCCTCTGGTTTGACATGGCACATGATGGTGAGTAAAGCTTCCCCAGACAGTGGAAGTCTATTGCCTGCATTCCTGTGGCTGGAGGATAGAGACCAAGATGGTGGAGACCCAGACACTGAAATTCAATAAAGACTTTGTGAGCAAGGGGCTGCTGACTAGACTCTCTAAATTCCTTAAATCCTCTAATTACTGCCCCTGCTCCAGAAACTGCTGAAAGTGGACAGAGACAGGCTGGGTTTATTTATTTTAGCAAGATGCCCAGTGCTTTCATGTGATCAGTAGATACACTTGAGAGTCAAAGGGCTTTCGTCAGACCACTGCTCAATGGGTTAGGGTGTGTGAAATAACACACTGTTTACCAGCATTCACATGTCAACATCTGAAGCCTTCCAGGGGGTGGCATGCCTACCCCAGCCTCTGGGATCCAATAAAGAGATACGATTTAAGGAGAAGGAATGCAGTAAAGAGTGCAACATTGTGGGAACCCAACAGTGGAGCTCCTGAGATAGCTGAATGTTATTTTTCTTTCCGGTATTATATAGTGAAAACACAGCCCAAGGGCATTAGAGCGCTTTACATGAGCATCCAATTACATAACACAAGGTCATATTTGTATGATGACTAAATGATTTACTCCAAATCACAGGATGTAGACTTGATGCCAGGACTCAAAGCAGGTTTCCCAGTTCCAAAGTTGGCAGCCCTGGCCATTAGGCCACAACTTCTTCCCTGATGTTCATGCCAGAATCCAGACTTTGGGGCAGCACAACAGCAGCGTAACATGGACCACGTGGCAGCTAGGACAACAAATCAATGGATAGGAGCTAGAATATAAATATATATTTCCAGTTTTTTTAAGAATGAAGATGTTTCTTGTTCTGTCTCAGCTACAGACAGCTTTAGTTCTCTAGTGAAGACCTATTGTTTCCAAAACATGGCATATACTTAGACTGGGCTTAGAATTTTGGTTCACCCCTTGTTCATGATTGGATGGTTTTGTTGTCTATCTCATTTCTTTGCTCCTTGTTCAGCGTCTTTCTTCTGTACTCTTATGTTTGCCCCGCCCAGAAATATGTAGGTCTCAAGGTTTTGAGCTGATAATGAATCCTTGTACTTGCTGACATGAGACCTTGCTTTGCTGTGCATGGGAGATAATGACATAACTTCCTATTGGCCTATGCTGAACCAATGAAAAGTGGCAATCTCATTGTAACAACACTCCATTCCAGGAGCATGATGCTAGCATGTGAACCACTTCCTGCCCCATGCAGCCCATGATTCCTCCACTGGGTTCTGGCTTGTATGAATGCTCTTTAGTGGAACTCATGAAGCCAAATGTAAAACATTATCTAGTTACTCACTGAGAGGGATTGTGCTATTCCCTTTACTCAAGCAGCAGGACTCCTGAAGCAGCCGGACCTTGTTCACCTGGCTCTCACATTTCAGCATGTGGCTATGGAAGGAATTATCAAGACATTAATTCACTCTCTAAGTTAATAATTGCCTGTTGATCAATCATTATTCTCACCATGAGAGATGAACCTGAACATTCCATCTGAAAGTACCTGTCCATTGTAAAGGAGAGGAAACAAGGGAATGAGAAACAATCCTTTACTGCTCCAGATAAAACATAAAGATTCTTCACTAAAACCCCACCTTCTGGCTAACATGCCATCCCATAGGAATTAAACACTGAATAGAAAATTAAATCTCCAAACACGTGTGTGTTAAGATCCAGCGCTCTGCTGCCTATGGACACTTGTGTGCTTTACAAACAGTACGTTCATACATACATCTCTAAACTCATTAAAGAAACTCATATTGGATTCTGATGACACCTACAAGCCTCTCTACTTGGACTTCATGGTGGAAGTGACTTGCAGCCCTCACTGTATGCCCATAACAAGCACGGACCTGAGGGTGTGTATAGTTACATGTCAGAATACCTCCATTTCTTTTCTCAATATGTTTCAAAGGCGTTACTTGACACCACAGTATACCGAAGGCTTCCGGTTTTCCATTTTTACTGTTTTTTTACATATGATTACAGAAAACAATGTGTTTCCTGTCTGTATTTATTTTTAAAAGCGGAAAATGGTGCTTCTTGTGAGAGACTCTCCATGCTCTCTTTCATGAATTCCAGGCAACAGCTGATCAGGCAGACAGCATGGAGGGTTAAAAAACATGTATATTGTAGGATGAGATTTCCTTAAATATAGGCATATGTTAACATATATGTGTAATATAGTGCTAATATATACCTATGAGTGTAGTGTTTTGTTATGTTTATATTTTTGTTTTGTAAAGCGCATGGCTACCCGAAGGCTTCCCGCGCTGGTGAGTACTGAGCTGAGAGTAGGGCCTCTGGTACATTAACGGGGAAACAGCCATGTCTTAAGTTTCTTCCTGAAGGAAAGTTCATTTTCCAGTGATCTGAGACTGGGTGGAAGATCGTTCCACAACTTCGTTACTACGTGTGCAAACGATCTTCCTCCCCATCTCATCCTTTTTACCCTGGTTGTACTGAGGAAATAAAGATGCGAGGATCTCAGGTGTTTAGTTGGAACATAAGTGGTTTCCAACTCTCTGAGCTTTACTTGGCCCTTGTTCTTTATGGCCCTATGAGCAATACAGAGGGATATAAACTTAATCCTTGCCTCAAATCGGAGCCAACGCAGCTGTTTGAGGGTTCCTCTTGCAGAGACGTAGCTAGGAACCTTTAGAAGGAGCCTTGCTGCCGCATTTTGCACAGTCTGAAGTCTGTCTCTTTATTACGTATTTGGGTGCGCCCACATAAAGTGAGTTGCCATAATCCAGACGGGAAACTATGAGGGATTGAATGACCGTTTTCCTTAGATGCTCTGCGATCAATACCAGTTTCTTCCTGATCATTTGGAGTAAAGAGAAACAGATGCCAGACAATTTATTTGCTTGGTGGTCCATTGCTAGCAAATTGTCCAATCAGATTTTTTATCACCGGTTTGGGAACGGGGGGGGGGCATGTCAACAGGCCAGCTGATCAGAGGTCTGTGTATGGCTTGGTTTCCAAGGATCATTAATTCCGTCCTATCACCATTCAGCTTTAGGCGGCAGCTTGACATCCAGCGGCGCAGTTTATCCAAACAGGGTGCCAAATGTTTGTTTCCTGGATTACGGCCTTCTGTAAGAGAAACAACCAGCTGGGTGTCATCCGCATAGGAGACCGCTGACAGGTTAAAGTCCTGCACTAAGGTGGCAAGCTGGCGCACATATATATTGAACAACATGGGGCTGAGAGACGCTCCCTGAGGGACACCACAAATCTTTGGAAAGCTGTCAGAGATGCAGTCTTCGCCCATGACTTGGTAGGATCTGTTTTCCAGACACGAGGTGAGCCAATCTAATGCTTTGCCCTGAATTCCCACCTCGCAAAGTCTATCTCTTAGGATCTTGTGATCAACTGTGTCGAATGCCGCACTTAAATCCAGTAGTAGGATGGCGGCTGAGCCTCGGTTATCCAGTATAGCTTTGAGCTCCTCTGTGACCACCAGAAGTGCTGCTTCCGTGCTATGGTGGGTACAGAAGCCCATCTGGGTTGGATGAAGAATGTTGTTATTTTCCAGAAAGTTTGCTAATGTCCGATTGACATGTTTCTCTAGTACTTTTCCAAGAAAAGGGAGTAATGAGATGGGTTGTATATTGGCAAGGATTTCTGGATCTAGCTGCGGTTTTTCAATAGTGGCCTAATTACTGCATGCTTCCATTGCTTAGAGACCAAGCCTGCCTCTAGTGAGAGATTAAGAAGCTCCATAAGTGACGGTAATATGACATATGCCAATTTGGATACGGTATGTGGGGGAGTGGGATCTAATGGAGAGCCGGATTTGGTTGCCTTTATAAGATTATGGATTGTCTCTTTGTCAAGCACAGGGAATTTTGCTAGAATTGGAGGCGGTGGCAGATCCCTGCCCTTAGTTACCTCCCTAGCGCAGGTTCGGGATTGATCTGGAATTGATCATAAATTTCAGTCACTTTTTTGTGGAAGAAGGATGCTTTATCGTTGCATCTTTTTTTTGTGGCTTGGGAACGGTGTTACTATCAAATGGAGTGGATAGGGGTTTAACCACTCTAACTTCTTTATTTCTTTGTGATAGGATCTGATTGAAGCTTTATATTTTATTTTAAGTGCCGGGTCAAAGTCCTTTCTCCAGTTTCTTTCTAATTTTTTTTAATGTTTTTTTATTGCAAAGAGGTCGTCATTGTACCAAGGGGCTTGTTTTGTATGTGTTTTAGGTCTAGAGTTAGTTTTGGGAATGCATGCATCTAGTGACTGGGTGATCCAATTTTCCCATTGCTGATAATCCTCTTCTAGATTACCTACAAACTTAGGAGTTGTATCCTTCAGGACGGTTTCCAAAGTCCTAGGATCTAGCTTTGACCATCTTCTTATGGCCGTCATCTGGGTCCTTCCCTTGATCTGTTGGGCAGGTTTGGGAAGTTTAAAGAGAATAAGACAATGATCGTACCAGGGGACTGGGATTATTCTAGAAAGAGTAACCAGAGGGTCCTTGGACAAAATGAGGTCCAAACTATGCCCTTTCTCGTGTGTGGGGGTTGATACGAGTCGGGTTAGTTGTAAGGCCTCAAGATCTGCTTTTAGCTTTTTGATGGAGGGGTCATCATGTATGTCAAAGTGCAGGTTAAAGTCGTCCAGAATAGTCATGTGGGTTTTTTGTAAAACTATGCTGGCCAGTCTGTCTGGGATTGCCTCCAAGAATTTGGAGCTAGTAGGTCTGTTGATAAGGACACCTGAGAACGTATGGGTGGGGGAGAGTGTGATCTAGAACTGAAGGCTTTCACATTCTAGAAGGGAGAGGGAGGAACTAACACATCTAAAATCAGTTTTTAGAATGATAGCAATTCCACCCCCAACTTTTCCAACCCGATCTAATCTGTGGATCTGGTTGCCCACCAGGAGGGCGAGGTGGATATCAGGATCTGAGCTGTCGTTAAGCCACGTTTCTGTGACAAATAAAACATCCAGCGGATCCTCTTCCAGCAGGGTTCTAATGTCAATGGCATGCCTGGACAGTGACCGCGCATTGATCATTCCCAGATTCCATGTTGCTTCTTGTAGCTCCTGAGTAGTGAGATGAGAGTCCTTATTCCAATACAGTTCGAAGCTGCATTGACTGCAGACTCGTTTGCTATTGGTCTGAAGTTCATTATTTGACCCTAGCAGTGATGAACATAGAGGTAGTGGTGGGGATCTCAATGCTAGTAACTGATTTGTGGTGTACTTGAACTGACCTGTGCTGGAAGGAGCAGGGGTCCTTGCCCCTGGGCCCGGTCAGGTTATATGTGGCAGCTTAATTTGCTAAAACGTGACAGGCAACAATGTATGAGTGCACATCCTAAAGTTAAATAAATGTGGAAATATACCATTTTACGGCTCCGTTTATTTTCAAAACACAAAATAAATATGGATAAACCAATAAGATGGCCAAAAAATAAATATGGATAAATAGAGACGGAAGTGTTAAAAAAATAAATACCATAAAACAGGAAGCCCTACATTTATACCCCATGTCCTCCTAACATATCAGTGATACGAACGTTTGTTTGAAGGGAGCTGAGAAGGGGGACATTGGGTGGTGAGGCTCTCTCTATTCCTCTGGTGCAGGGAGGGAGGCAGTAGACCCAGCACCAGGTGCAGAGTCCCTCTGTTGCCAGTGACTGCTCAGAAGGTCACATGGCCTCAGGGCCCCCTGCTGGCCATCTCCATAATATACATGGTGGGGCCTGGACCATGGACAGTAGACTCATTAGGGAGTCTCAGCAGGCGTCTCCTTCCAGGGGAGCTTCAGTGCTGAGCTTCACTCCCTCCCTGACATGGTAGAAGGGGGCTTCTTGCACAATGCGGTGCACTGTGGTTGCAGTGAGTGTGAACATTGATAACACTTTGCAATGCTCACTGTCTGTGGGTAATTATTTTAAGCCCAGGAGTCCTTCTGATAAGGTTAAAGGATGCTTCAGTCACAGTTTAGGGCCTGGATAATTCATTTTATGTATTACCACAGGGCGGGCCATGTAATATGTTTATTCAGTCTGAATAAACAAATGTTTCTCACTGCTATGAACCTTCCTGTACTTCAGCGGAAGTCTATGTTGTTTATGGTGTGAGTTAATAATGTTTAATAAATATTTTGTGAATCAGAAGTCACTTCTTGCAGAGTAAAAAAAACATTGCACCACAACACTTGTATACAGAGAATCTGGGTCGCATTTTCTGTGCAAAATGTGTGATACAGGATCAAACGGCATCTGTGCTGCTCCACCTTTCATCCTCCAGATGTTGATACAGGAAGTTTCAATCAAGTGCTATTCTTTACTATGCTAACAAATGACACATCTGTAGCAAGCACTATATAAAATAGAGCGAGTTCTCCTTATACATGACTTTCATCTCAGTTGAAGTGAAGATTATTACAGAGTCTGCATCATGTCCTTGTTAATACTTGTTCTGCTGTCTGCTCACCTCACACAATGTTGTTATGTTATGTGAATTTGCAGAGCGCAGCTAATCCCCCGTGAGGGAGTCCAGCTGCTGTATGGTGTAAATTATCCCAAGGGCCCTCCTTGACCTCAGGCAGCAGAGGGTTTGCAGGGCAAGTCCATGTTCATGGAATTAATAGAGCAACAATAATCTGTTTTTAATTTAAAATGTAATAAATACACACGTAAGTTCCCCAAAGAGTAGAATAATAAAAACATTTGACAGGTATAAGTATACCACATACACTACATCAGATCAGGGCTGCACTTATGCAATAAATGTAAAATCAGGACTTTAACTCCTTCTGTTCCTAAACAGGAGTAGAGCACCTCATGCCATCCCCCCACAGCTCCTGTACACCCGTTAATGCCAAATCCACCCTCCCTGTTAGACCAGTTCGTACAGACAAATTGCAAAAAATTGTGAGTCGCAATTTGCAAGTTGCAAAAGCAAATCGACAACAGTGTCAGACACACTGCTAGCGATTCCCAATGGGGTCGCAAAATGTGAGGCTCATGAATATTAATGAGCCACTCGCAATTTGCGACCCCATTGGGAATGTCTGGCCCTCCCAGGGATGGTGGCCTGCTGGGCTCAGCAGACCTCCATGTCTGAGACTGCTTTTTCAATAAAGCAGTATTTTTTAAATGCAGCCCGTTTTCCTTAAAGGAAAACGGAATGCATTTAAAAAAAAAAATGAAACGTTTTCGTTTCATTTTTTTAAGGGCAGGCAGTGGTCCCATGGACCACTGCCTGCCCTTAAAAATTATTTTTGGAGCGGTTGCAAAACATTCTTACATAGGGTAGAGACTCGCTATTAGGAAGGGACGCCCTTGGCACACCCCTTCCTAATAGCGACTGCTAATTCCTAATTAGGGAGTCGCAAATAAATTGCGACTCGCTATTTAGGAATTGTACATGGCCCTGTAACATTTTGCATGGCAAACGGGTCGCAAACCCGTTTGCACATGCAATTTAGGGTCGTACATCTGGCCCCATAAGTGTCCCCTGCTGTTGTTGTTGGTGTCATCAGATTACACCTGTATGTTCATTTCCCAGCAGTCTACCAGCAAGCAGCCATTGGATGACATACTCTAGGGACATAAGACACTTAAAGATGTGACCTCTCCAACGGGGTTCACTTTAAACAAACAAAAACCACAAATAAGAATATTATTAATTGATGAAATCTTTCTTTTACAGGCTAGTTTGTTATTAAATCAGATTACTTGTTCCTCCCTGGACCAGTTGCAGGTCTATTTCCAGGCGATTTCTTTCCAGACTTGAAAGTATATTGCAGGACACAGCTGATTAGAGAAAGTTGAAGATTGACCAGGGCATAAGGGTCAAAGCTGAACATAAGCAAATACAAATGTGTTAGCAAAGAAGAAAGAACCCACAAATCCGCAGATTTACTGAAATAAAACATCAAATGCATATTTTAAAAAAGTTTCTTTGTGGCAGTGAAAGCAAAACCCACCATCTTGTTGTCCTCCCCTTCATTGAGGAGTGCCCGGCACTGCTTCTTTGCTCTCTGCCTGCCCATCATAGTCTGCTTGTTTCAGTTGCCTGTCTCTGCCTCCTCCAGCTGCCTGTCTCTGCCTGCAGCAGCTGTCTGTCTCTCCTGCAGGAGCTGCCTGTCTCTGCCTGCAGCAGCTGCCTGTCTCTCCTGCAGCAGCTGCCTGTCTCTGCCTGAAGCAGCTGCCTGTCTCTGCCTGCTCCAGCTGCCTGTCTTCATGCTTCAGCTGCCTGTCTCTTCCAGCAGCAGATGCCTGTCTCTCCTGCACCAGCTGCCTGTCTCTCCTGCAGCAGCTGCCTAACTCTGCCTCCTCCTGCTGCCTGTCTCTGCCTCCCCCAGCTGCCTGTCTCTACCTGCAGCAGATGCCTGTCTCTCCTGCAACAGCTGCCTGTCTCTGCCTGCAGAAGGCGAGTGAGAGCTCTGGAGTGCTGGTGATTCTGAGGTCAGGGTGAATTTATGATGTGACTGTGCCCAACTCGTGCTGCTCCCAGAAGCTCCTCTTGACCCTTGCACCGCACAGCTATGCACAGCCCCCGATTACAGTGGTTATGGTCACAGTCTCAATGCAGATTGGACTTTGTCACTTTTTGGAGGTGCGGGATAAAGCTGAAATCCAAACTGATGCTGTGGTACAGCTGGTCAGATACATTTTCTGGTGGGCCTGGTTGAAGCTCTGGAGCAAAGGTTTTTCTAAAGTTTCCAAACCTTGATTTGAGCCCAACCAACCATAGAAGTTCACTTCTAAGGCTCCCAGGACTGCAGGGGGAACTTAGAGACCCTGAGGGTGTCAGGCAAAGACAGACAAAAGGGTCCAGTCCAAGTCCAGTTGCTACTGGTCATCTAGGCACTTCTGGAAAATAGCCTCTTGCAGCTTGTTGTGTCCCTGTAGCAACACAGGAGTCCCTAGAGTGGGGTGGGGAGGTACACTACAGGAGGGTCATAGTTATTCCCCAGATGCCCATAGACTGCATTCTGGAGAATGAGTTGCCCCCGGTGTCAGTGGAACTGGGAGAGACGGCCGCCACAGGTGCTATAACAGTTCAGTTTTCTGGGGAGAGCTTACCTCAGTCTCCTGTTCAGCCTCAGTGTTCAGACCCTGGGCGGAGTGAATAGTCTCAGGATACCACCCCTGAACTTGTGGGTGTTAAGGTGTAAAAAGGGTGCAAGGCACCTGGGAGTGCCACCCCTCCCCCACTTTGAGAAACCACAGAGGTTAGAGACCCCTGGATGGCCTGAGACCTGGTTGTTGTCCCTGCCTGCTGTTAGTAGCCTCTGTTCATTGGTGTCCTTGTGGACAGAGTCTTGCATGGGTCGGGGACAGAAGTCAGACCCAAGGGGTGGAATAGGGTGGGCTACATCAGACTGTTCGCCATGGTGGTACTGCCTACCTACTGGGATGCATCTGTGAGCAAAGTGAGGTTACGTGCTGCACAAATGTGGTCCACAGGTGAGGAGAAGAGTTTCCCATGGGTCAGTTCAGTGGGCCCAGAGAGTATAGTAAGAAGGATCCAACTGGGTTCAGAGAGGTGTAGAACTGTCACATGCCCCTGCAGTAGTGGGCCATTGTCCATGGTCTATCCCCCTAAGCAGGAAATTCCATCAAGGTATTGATTAGTCTACCCTGGCTTTAGGCTAAAGGGTGTTGTGTTGGAAATGGCCCTTTCTGCAGGGTCACTCCAAACATTTTGCCTTCCTCCTCCACTTTTTGCTGAATTTGTTTTTGTTGGCATTTAGGACTCAGGGCACTTTACCACTGCTAACCATTGCTAATGTGCATGTGCTCTGTACTTTAAACATGGTAACATTGGCTTATTAACAATTGACATATTTAATTTTGTAATACGGCCCTAGTAAAGTGCACTACATGTGCCCAGGGCCTGTGAATTCAATGCTACTAGTAGGCATGCAGCACTGATTGTGCCACCTACTTCAGCAGCCCTTTAAACATGTCTAAGGTCTGCCATTGATGGGTCTGTGAGTGCAGTTTTAAACTGCTATGTGGACCTGGCAAGATAACCGTCTTTTCAGGGCCAAACCTTTCTTTTAATACATAGATTTCACCCCTAATGTAAACCCTAGGCAGCCTCAATGGCGTGATGCAGTGTATTAAAAAAGTTGAACACTTCAAAGGGCCATAGCAAGCGGGGTCATGGGGGTCCGCTCCGGGTTGCACGAGTTTTGGGGAGTAGGCCCCCGCTCTTACCTATGGCCGTCACGGGTGGCATTCGCAAGGTTCGCCAGCTACCCCCGTCGCTCTTCCATTCGCCCGCAGTGGGTGGCCAAAGCAGGGGCCGCCACAGGTGGCATAAGGTCTAGCTATGCCACTGGGCCAAATGGGATATAAGTTTGGGACCTCTGACACCATAATTCTAGAAAACATCTGGATCAAATGACATTTTCCCAGGAAGAAGGTTTGCTGTACTGTCAATAAGGGACTGCCACTTTGCCAACCGCTTTGCTGTGTAAGCCTGCTGTCTGCGGATTGCTGTGTTGTAGGAGGGACTGCCACTTTGCTACCTGCTTTGCTGTGTTGACCTGCTGCCTGCTGCATTTTGCCTGGAAGTGAGAAGGACTGGACCTGCTCTCTGCATTCCCATTACCAAGTTACCTCAAGGGATTTCTAGCTTGCCTCCTGTTTTTGAAGTCTCAGGGCCATCAAAGACTTCCTTCAACTCTGCTTCAGCTGCCAGACTCTGCCAATTGTGAGTCCTGCCTTGCCACAAGGTGCCAATCTAGTCCTGGGCCTTGGAAGTGGGTTCTGCAGCTGTTTTCTCACAAAAATCTATGCAGTGATGACCTTGCGCCAATTGCAACTGATGCAGTGCCCTTCAACGCTGAGGACCTCCCTGCGCAGCTAGATGATGACGCCGGACCGACGCAGCAACTGCTTTGTGAATTTTTCGATGACAACGTGGGACCAGACTGTGAGGCTCAACAACGACACAGCGCCTGCATCATAAAGGGTTTGACGATGACACAGGACCCGACTGTGAGGCTCGATGATGATGTTTTGATCAACTGAGTGAATCTGAACCGACCGACACATTGAGACTTTGACGCCGATGCTAGCTCCATTCAAGGAACTTTTGCAGTGGGCCCTGCATGGGTCCTGTAGCCGTCTGCCTTCCATCGCGGTTGGCCTGAACTTTGGATCTACCCCATTCCAGCGCAACCTCAAGTCACCACTCAGCGCTATTGGCTTTTAAGCTCTAGATTGCAGTTTATTCTTTAAAAGTCATATAGCAAGTTCCACTTATTGGATTGTTGTCGTTTTTGTCTTGTTTTACTCAGATAAATATCCTCTATTTTTCTAAACTGTTGCAGAGGCTTTTTGTGGTGTTTTCACTGTGTTATGGTAATTACAAATTGTGCACAAATACTTTACACATTGCCTCTTAAGTTAAACCTGCCCGCTCTGTGGCAAGCTACCAGAGGGTAAGCACAGGCTAATTTAGGTTGTGGTTTTGACTTACCCTGACTAAGATTGTGGTCCATACTTGGACAGTTTGCAAGCCTCTGTCAACTAAAGGCCCAAATTCTAACAGGTAGGCATGGAGTGCTCCAAGGCAAGTAACGCAAAGCACTGATTGGAGTGGTTAGAGGACAGGAAACAACCCGGTTGTCACACAAAACACACACAAAGGAATCAAATATAACAGTTATTGCCTAGGAGCAATGGAGTGGTGTTTGATTACATCATCACCTTTACAAAAGGGTCACGGGCACCGTTATCACAATCATTGACTAATTTGAGACTGTGGTTGAAGGTGGGGCCCTCCGGCACTCATTTTTGGCGACTCGCACTGGCACTTATTTTTGCTCAACATATATTGATCCACAGCAAGAGAGAGAAAAGCATTGTTGGGAGAACAATGAGGAAGAGAAAGATGGACAAATATCAACAAAGGGAGACAGCAGGGATGGAAAAGCACCTGGAAGAGTGAGATAAAGGGACAGGGAGTGTCTGGTGGTGGATTAAAGAGACATGAGGTGGAATCAAGAGTATGCAGCTTTGGTATTCTGCACCTCAACCTTCAATAGTGCCACCAATGGCTTCGGAGAAAAACTCTGGGCCTCAGCACTTATGTTTTTTATAAATTAATCACTGATTTGTTCACAGGGCGAAGACGATGACAATGCATTTGTTTCTTGGCTGCAGGGACAATGCTGTGGCTTATATTTAATGTTTGTGTTTGGTTGGTTACAATTGTGGTGTTGGAAATGAAGAGGTGGTTTTGTGCTGGGGACTGAGTGAGGTAAATGGGGTCCACTGCTTGGAATGCATGACCCATACAAACCTGACTTCACGTAGCCCATTTGCAGATGGGGTAAGGAGAACCCTCAGCCCATCCCTGCTAGTTTCCTTCAAAGGTGACATCATGATCCTTCTTGCGTTTCATTTGTCCAAATATGATTTTTGTTTGTGAGGAGTCAGCTCTTCCAAGAGTGCCACAGGGGGAGAGCTGAGCACTATGATCCTTTTTCAGGGGTATCTCCCTTTCCTTATTGCTGGGGATCTTCCAGCTTGAGAGATATATAGTTATATACACTACACACCATTGTGTAGTTATTTATGAGTTAGATTTAACATAAGAAGAGTGTTTTTTGTTTTGCTATTAACTTTGGTGCCATTTGACGAATCTACATGAAAATTTCCCAAAAGGTTCATCCACCTCAGCTCCTACGAGGAAAGTTTTAGGGGTAATCTGTCAAGCGGGCAGAGAAAAAGGGAGGTCCCAAAACTTTTTTCCCCATGCCAATTCCATATCAAAAATTAGACAAGGCTGTAGAGAAAACGGCTGAGCTGAATTACACCAAATTTGGCAGAAAGCTAGATCTTTACCCAAAAAGTGTGCTTTGTCAAAACGTAATGATGTAGTAACAGTTGCTTCCACAGGACTCCGCAGGCGTCCCGTGTGGCCACAAATTAAACAATGGATGTGAACTGATTGGATACGAGTGCTTTCTCCCATCAGCCAACTCGCTCCCATTGTTTTCATTGTACGGGAGGAGTAAGCAATCGGATTGGCTTGCTGCATCATGAAAGAAAATATTGAGAGTGCCATTACAGGGGACACAGCGACTTGGTCCCCGTGGCCTGAAAGTGTTTAAAATAAGTTAGCAGGGGGAACTGTAGGTGTCCTTTGACCTCCCTGGTCCTGATGGGGGGTAAGAGTTCTAAACGCAAAAAGTGCCACCCATGTGCTCCCCTGAGAAATGCAAACCTTAAAGTGACCTTATAGTTCGGTGTTGAAATAACAGAAAAACTGCTTTTTAAAAACAAAAAAAACACTGAAATTCACTATTGATATTTCACTGAGCTAACTATAACTTGAGCCTACACTATGCACTGCTTATGACTTCACATATTGCATCACACATCATATGTTCAATGACATCACTGATGACATCTCGAATGACATCTCTGATGGCATCATTCAACCTACTTCTGTATAAATTACTCTATAAACCAGTATAGCATTTCAAATATGAAAGTAAGTACTTAATGCCGTAGAATCATGTAGGCATACATTACTTTTCAGACACAAAAGCCCCTTTAGATGAACCATGCTCATCCTACACACAGCCTTTGCCTTGTACCAAACACTTTGTGGATAGCCAATCTCATATGGGCAATCAACCAGACACAGGTGGTCAAGCCCCTAGCCCCTACTGCACATGGTCTTATACCAGAGAGCAACTCTTCATGGAGAACCCACTCCATACAGACACTGAAGCCCCATTAGGTGACCAAGACACACCTACACACTTCCTTTCTCCTGTACCAAATCCAAGACAGCTAGCTGACCTCTCGTGGGACAGAAACAAGACATGGGTAGGAAAGTACCTACTACGAACAGTCTTCACCCTGTGCAGAACTGCTCCACGGAGTGCCCACTCCCTCCTATATATCAAAGGCACCGTAGGTGGAGAAGGCCGTGCTAAGCACAGCCTTCACCTTGAAATGAACACTTTGTAGCTAGCCAACCTCTTGTGGACAATCAAACAAACATGTGTGATCAAATACCTTCATTCCTGTGCACAACCTCTCATACACTCCCTCCAGACACTTAAGGCCCGTTATTAGAGTACAAGTTCACCCTGTAGCAAAGCTTTTACAGGTAGCGACCTCTAATGGGCAATCAACCACACAGGTTTTGTCAATTATCTGTTGCGCATGGTGTTTGTCCTGTACACAACCATTCACAGAGAGCTCACTCCCTTCACACAGCCAAGATTCATTAGAAGGCCAAGCATGTTATTTAAGCTTACACCAATTTGCAGCAAAGAGGTGATAGAAAATTAGGTCTATGGTACCTTGCTGAATACCTTGCAATGTGATAAGCATATACCAAACTGTCACATTCAATGGATGATGTAATCAGTGATGTCTTCTGTAATGTTTTCAATTATGTCATATGAGATGTCATCAGTAATGTCATCAATGATGTCATTGAACATGTTATGAGTCATATATTATATGAGGTTATAAACAGTGCATGGCACAAGTTATAGTTAGCTCAGTAAAGTATAACTGGTGAATTTTAGTCAGTTTTTCATTTTAAATCAATAGTGTTTATATTATCACAAGGCATAACTATAATGTCACTTATCGATGAACAAGATAACAAAACCTAAGGTCTTTTACCACAGTGTAGCATCACTTCCTAAGAGTAGGTCTTGCATATAACCCTATTAAATGACAGGTCTGAAGTTACAACCTTCTGTCAGAAGCTATCAATCTTATGTATGGAGTTATAAAATAAATTCTTGAAAGGGATCTCCTAATTTGATGCTTCACTCGAACGAGAGTAAGAATGAGGAGGAAAAGCTCACTAATCAAGGGATATGCAGAAACAGAGGAATAGAAACTGACAGAGACAAAAGCGTCTGATTTACATGAAAAGCAAAGCTATAACTCCAGACCCCCGTGGCTGGTTAGACCACAAAGGAGATTCTGCAAATGCTGGAGTTGATGTCTACTCCAGTTTGACTCACAGTAATAATTGTAAAGAGAGGAAAGATCCATTTTGGATGCCTCTGGTTTGACATGGCACATGATGGTGAGTAAAGCTTCCCCAGACAGTGGAAGTCTATTGCCTGCATTCCTGTGGCTGGAGGATAGAGACCAAGATGGTGGAGACCCAGACACTGAAATTCAATAAAGACTTTGTGAGCAAGGGGCTGCTGACTAGACTCTCTAAATTCCTTAAATCCTCTAATTACTGCCCCTGCTCCAGAAACTGCTGAAAGTGGACAGAGACAGGCTGGGTTTATTTATTTTAGCAAGATGCCCAGTGCTTTCATGTGATCAGTAGATACACTTGAGAGTCAAAGGGCTTTCGTCAGACCACTGCTCAATGGGTTAGGGTGTGTGAAATAACACACTGTTTACCAGCATTCACATGTCAACATCTGAAGCCTTCCAGGGGGTGGCATGCCTACCCCAGCCTCTGGGATCCAATAAAGAGATACGATTTAAGGAGAAGGAATGCAGTAAAGAGTGCAACATTGTGGGAACCCAACAGTGGAGCTCCTGAGATAGCTGAATGTTATTTTTCTTTCCGGTATTATATAGTGAAAACACAGCCCAAGGGCATTAGAGCGCTTTACATGAGCATCCAATTACATAACACAAGGTCATATTTGTATGATGACTAAATGATTTACTCCAAATCACAGGATGTAGACTTGATGCCAGGACTCAAAGCAGGTTTCCCAGTTCCAAAGTTGGCAGCCCTGGCCATTAGGCCACAACTTCTTCCCTGATGTTCATGCCAGAATCCAGACTTTGGGGCAGCACAACAGCAGCGTAACATGGACCACGTGGCAGCTAGGACAACAAATCAATGGATAGGAGCTAGAATATAAATATATATTTCCAGTTTTGTTAAGAATGAAGATGTTTCTTGTTCTGTCTCAGCTACAGACAGCTTTAGTTCTCTAGTGAAGACCTATTGTTTCCAAAACATGGCATATACTTAGACTGGGCTTAGAATTTTGGTTCACCCCTTGTTCATGATTGGATGGTTTTGTTGTCTATCTCATTTCTTTGCTCCTTGTTCAGCGTCTTTCTTCTGTACTCTTATGTTTGCCCTGCCCAGAAATATGTAGGTCTCAAGGTTTTGAGCTGATAATGAATCCTTGTACTTGCTGACATGAGACCTTGCTTTGCTGTGCATGGGAGATAATGACATAACTTCCTATTGGCCTATGCTGAACCAATGAAAAGTGGCAATCTCATTGTAACAACACTCCATTCCAGGAGCATGATGCTAGCATGTGAACCACTTCCTGCCCCATGCAGCCCATGATTCCTCCACTGGGTTCTGGCTTGTATGAATGCTCTTTAGTGGAACTCATGAAGCCAAATGTAAAACATTATCTAGTTACTCACTGAGAGGGATTGTGCTATTCCCTTTACTCAAGCAGCAGGACTCCTGAAGCAGCCGGACCTTGTTCACCTGGCCCTTCTCACATTTCAGCATGTGGCTATGGAAGGAATTATCAAGACATTAATTCACTCTCTAAGTTAATAATTGCCTGTTGATCAATCATTATTCTCACCATGAGAGATGAACCTGAACATTCCATCTGAAAGTACCTGTCCATTGTAAAGGAGAGGAAACAAGGGAATGAGAAACAATCCTTTACTGCTCCAGATAAAACATAAAGATTCTTCACTAAAACCCCACCTTCTGGCTAACATGCCATCCCATAGGAATTAAACACTGAATAGAAAATTAAATCTCCAAACACGTGTGTGTTAAGATCCAGCGCTCTGCTGCCTATGGACACTTGTGTGCTTTACAAACAGTACGTTCATACATACATCTCTAAACTCATTAAAGAAACTCATATTGGATTCTGATGACACCTACAAGCCTCTCTACTTGGACTTCATGGTGGAAGTGACTTGCAGCCCTCACTGTATGCCCATAACAAGCACGGACCTGAGGGTGTGTATAGTTACATGTCAGAATACCTCCATTTCTTTTCTCAATATGTTTCAAAGGCGTTACTTGACACCACAGTATACCGAAGGCTTCCGGTTTTCCATTTTTACTGTTTTTTTACATATGATTACAGAAAACAATGTGTTTCCTGTCTGTATTTATTTTTAAAAGCGGAAAATGGTGCTTCTTGTGAGAGACTCTCCATGCTCTCTTTCATGAATTCCAGGCAACAGCTGATCAGGCAGACAGCATGGAGGGTTAAAAAACATGTATATTGTAGGATGAGATTTCCTTAAATATAGGCATATGTTAACATATATGTGTAATATAGTGCTAATATATACCTATGAGTGTAGTGTTTTGTTATGTTTATATTTTTGTTTTGTAAAGCGCATGGCTACCCGAAGGCTTCCGCGCTGGTGAGTACTGAGCTGAGAGTAGGGCCTCTGGTACATTAACGGGGAAACAGCCATGTCTTAAGTTTCTTCCTGAAGGAAAGTTCATTTTCCAGTGATCTGAGACTGGGTGGAAGATCGTTCCACAACTTCGTTACTACGTGTGCAAACGATCTTCCTCCCCATCTCATCCTTTTTACCCTGGTTGTACTGAGGAAATAAAGATGCGAGGATCTCAGGTGTTTAGTTGGAACATAAGTGGTTTCCAACTCTCTGAGCTTTACTTGGCCCTTGTTCTTTATGGCCCTATGAGCAATACAGAGGGATATAAACTTAATCCTTGCCTCAAATCGGAGCCAACGCAGCTGTTTGAGGGTTCCTCTTGCAGAGACGTAGCTAGGAACCTTTAGAAGGAGCCTTGCTGCCGCATTTTGCACAGTCTGAAGTCTGTCTCTTTATTACGTATTTGGGTGCGCCCACATAAAGTGAGTTGCCATAATCCAGACGGGAAACTATGAGGGATTGAATGACCGTTTTCCTTAGATGCTCTGCGATCAATACCAGTTTCTTCCTGATCATTTGGAGTAAAGAGAAACAGATGCCAGACAATTTATTTGCTTGGTGGTCCATTGCTAGCAAATTGTCCAATCAGATTTTTTATCACCGGTTTGGGAACGGGGGGGGGGCATGTCAACAGGCCAGCTGATCAGAGGTCTGTGTATGGCTTGGTTTCCAAGGATCATTAATTCCGTCCTATCACCATTCAGCTTTAGGCGGCAGCTTGACATCCAGCGGCGCAGTTTATCCAAACAGGGTGCCAAATGTTTGTTTCCTGGATTACGGCCTTCTGTAAGAGAAACAACCAGCTGGGTGTCATCCGCATAGGAGACCGCTGACAGGTTAAAGTCCTGCACTAAGGTGGCAAGCTGGCGCACATATATATTGAACAACATGGGGCTGAGAGACGCTCCCTGAGGGACACCACAAATCTTTGGAAAGCTGTCAGAGATGCAGTCTTCGCCCATGACTTGGTAGGATCTGTTTTCCAGACACGAGGTGAGCCAATCTAATGCTTTGCCCTGAATTCCCACCTCGCAAAGTCTATCTCTTAGGATCTTGTGATCAACTGTGTCGAATGCCGCACTTAAATCCAGTAGTAGGATGGCGGCTGAGCCTCGGTTATCCAGTATAGCTTTGAGCTCCTCTGTGACCACCAGAAGTGCTGCTTCCGTGCTATGGTGGGTACAGAAGCCCATCTGGGTTGGATGAAGAATGTTGTTATTTTCCAGAAAGTTTGCTAATGTCCGATTGACATGTTTCTCTAGTACTTTTCCAAGAAAAGGGAGTAATGAGATGGGTTGTATATTGGCAAGGATTTCTGGATCTAGCTGCGGTTTTTCAATAGTGGCCTAATTACTGCATGCTTCCATTGCTTAGAGACCAAGCCTGCCTCTAGTGAGAGATTAAGAAGCTCCATAAGTGACGGTAATATGACATATGCCAATTTGGATACGGTATGTGGGGGAGTGGGATCTAATGGAGAGCCGGATTTGGTTGCCTTTATAAGATTATGGATTGTCTCTTTGTCAAGCACAGGGAATTTTGCTAGAATTGGAGGCGGTGGCAGATCCCTGCCCTTAGTTACCTCCCCTAGCGCAGGTTCGGGATTGATCTGGAATTGATCATAAATTTCAGTCACTTTTTTGTGGAAGAAGGATGCTTTATCGTTGCATCTTTTTTTTGTGGCTTGGGAACGGTGTTACTATCAAATGGAGTGGATAGGGGTTTAACCACTCTAACTTCTTTATTTCTTTGTGATAGGATCTGATTGAAGCTTTATATTTTATTTTAAGTGCCGGGTCAAAGTCCTTTCTCCAGTTTCTTTCTAATTTTTTTTAATGTTTTTTTATTGCAAAGAGGTCGTCATTGTACCAAGGGGCTTGTTTTGTATGTGTTTTAGGTCTAGAGTTAGTTTTGGGAATGCATGCATCTAGTGACTGGGTGATCCAATTTTCCCATTGCTGATAATCCTCTTCTAGATTACCTACAAACTTAGGAGTTGTATCCTTCAGGACGGTTTCCAAAGTCCTAGGATCTAGCTTTGACCATCTTCTTATGGCCGTCATCTGGGTCCTTCCCTTGATCTGTTGGGCAGGTTTGGGAAGTTTAAAGAGAATAAGACAATGATCGTACCAGGGGACTGGGATTATTCTAGAAAGAGTAACCAGAGGGTCCTTGGACAAAATGAGGTCCAAACTATGCCCTTTCTCGTGTGTGGGGGTTGATACGAGTCGGGTTAGTTGTAAGGCCTCAAGATCTGCTTTTAGCTTTTTGATGGAGGGGTCATCATGTATGTCAAAGTGCAGGTTAAAGTCGTCCAGAATAGTCATGTGGGTTTTTTGTAAAACTATGCTGGCCAGTCTGTCTGGGATTGCCTCCAAGAATTTGGAGCTAGTAGGTCTGTTGATAAGGACACCTGAGAACGTATGGGTGGGGGAGAGTGTGATCTAGAACTGAAGGCTTTCACATTCTAGAAGGGAGAGGGAGGAACTAACACATCTAAAATCAGTTTTTAGAATGATAGCAATTCCACCCCCAACTTTTCCAACCCGATCTAATCTGTGGATCTGGTTGCCCACCAGGAGGGCGAGGTGGATATCAGGATCTGAGCTGTCGTTAAGCCACGTTTCTGTGACAAATAAAACATCCAGCGGATCCTCTTCCAGCAGGGTTCTAATGTCAATGGCATGCCTGGACAGTGACCGCGCATTGATCATTCCCAGATTCCATGTTGCTTCTTGTAGCTCCTGAGTAGTGAGATGAGAGTCCTTATTCCAATACAGTTCGAAGCTGCATTGACTGCAGACTCGTTTGCTATTGGTCTGAAGTTCATTATTTGACCCTAGCAGTGATGAACATAGAGGTAGTGGTGGGGATCTCAATGCTAGTAACTGATTTGTGGTGTACTTGAACTGACCTGTGCTGGAAGGAGCAGGGGTCCTTGCCCCTGGGCCCGGTCAGGTTATATGTGGCAGCTTAATTTGCTAAAACGTGACAGGCAACAATGTATGAGTGCACATCCTAAAGTTAAATAAATGTGGAAATATACCATTTTACGGCTCCGTTTATTTTCAAAACACAAAATAAATATGGATAAACCAATAAGATGGCCAAAAAATAAATATGGATAAATAGAGACGGAAGTGTTAAAAAAATAAATACCATAAAACAGGAAGCCCTACATTTATACCCCATGTCCTCCTAACATATCAGTGATACGAACGTTTGTTTGAAGGGAGCTGAGAAGGGGGACATTGGGTGGTGAGGCTCTCTCTATTCCTCTGGTGCAGGGAGGGAGGCAGTAGACCCAGCACCAGGTGCAGAGTCCCTCTGTTGCCAGTGACTGCTCAGAAGGTCACATGGCCTCAGGGCCCCCTGCTGGCCATCTCCATAATATACATGGTGGGGCCTGGACCACGGACAGTAGACTCATTAGGGAGTCTCAGCAGGCGTCTCCTTCCAGGGGAGCTTCAGTGCTGAGCTTCACTCCCTCTCTGACATGGTAGATGGGGGCTTCTTGCACAATGCGGTGCACTGTGGTTACAGTGAGTGTGAACATTGATAACACTTTGCAATGCTCACTGTCTGTGGGTAATTATTTTAAGCCCAGGAGTCCTTCTGATAAGGTTAAAGGATGCTTCAGTCACAGTTTAGGGCCTGGATAATTCATTTTATGTATTACCACAGGGCGGGCCATGTAATATGTTTATTCAGTCTGAATAAACAAATGTTTCTCACTGCTATGAACCTTCCTGTACTTCAGCGGAAGTCTATGTTGTTTATGGTGTGAGTTAATAATGTTTAATAAATATTTTGTGAATCAGAAGTCACTTCTTGCAGAGTAAAAAAAACATTGCACCACAACACTTGTATACAGAGAATCTGGGTCGCATTTTCTGTGCAAAATGTGTGATACAGGATCAAACGGCATCTGTGCTGCTCCACCTTTCATCCTCCAGATGTTGATACAGGAAGTTTCAATCAAGTGCTATTCTTTACTATGCTAACAAATGACACATCTGTAGCAAGCACTATATAAAATAGAGCGAGTTCTCCTTATACATGACTTTCATCTCAGTTGAAGTGAAGATTATTACAGAGTCTGCATCATGTCCTTGTTAATACTTGTTCTGCTGTCTGCTCACCTCACACAATGTTGTTATGTTATGTGAATTTGCAGAGCGCAGCTAATCCCCCGTGAGGGAGTCCAGCTGCTGTATGGTGTAAATTATCCCAAGGGCCCTCCTTGACCTCAGGCAGCAGAGGGTTTGCAGGGCAAGTCCATGTTCATGGAATTAATAGAGCAACAATAATCTGTTTTTAATTTAAAATGTAATAAATACACACGTAAGTTCCCCAAAGAGTAGAATAATAAAAACATTTGACAGGTATAAGTATACCACATACACTACATCAGATCAGGGCTGCACTTATGCAATAAATGTAAAATCAGGACTTTAACTCCTTCTGTTCCTAAACAGGAGTAGAGCACCTCATGCCATCCCCCCACAGCTCCTGTACACCCGTTAATGCCAAATCCACCCTCCCTGTTGGACCAGTTCGTACAGACAAATTGCAAAAAATTGTGAGTCGCAATTTGCAAGTTGCAAAAGCAAATCGACAACAGTGTCAGACACACTGCTAGCGATTCCCAATGGGGTCGCAAAATGTGAGGCTCATGAATATTAATGAGCCACTCGCAATTTGCGACCCCATTGGGAATGTCTGGCCCTCCCAGGGATGGTGGCCTGCTGGGCTCAGCAGACCTCCATGTCTGAGACTGCTTTTTCAATAAAGCAGTATTTTTTAAATGCAGCCCGTTTTCCTTAAAGGAAAACGGAATGCATTTAAAAAAAAAAATGAAACGTTTTCGTTTCATTTTTTTAAGGGCAGGCAGTGGTCCCATGGACCACTGCCTGCCCTTAAAAATTATTTTTGGAGCGGTTGCAAAACATTCTTACATAGGGTAGAGACTCGCTATTAGGAAGGGACGCCCTTGGCACACCCCTTCCTAATAGCGACTCGTAATTCCTAATTAGGGAGTCGCAAATAAATTGCGACTCGCTATTTAGGAATTGTACATGGCCCTGTAACATTTTGCATGGCAAACGGGTCGCAAACCCGTTTGCACATGCAATTTAGGGTCGTACATCTGGCCCCATAAGTGTCCCCTGCTGTTGTTGTTGGTGTCATCAGATTACACCTGTATGTTCATTTCCCAGCAGTCTACCAGCAAGCAGCCATTGGATGACATACTCTAGGGACATAAGACACTTAAAGATGTGACCTCTCCAACGGGGTTCACTTTAAACAAACAAAAACCACAAATAAGAATATTATTAATTGATGAAATCTTTCTTTTACAGGCTAGTTTGTTATTAGCTCAGATTACTTGTTCCTCCCTGGACCAGTTGCAGGTCTATTTCCAGGCGATTTCTTTCCAGACTTGAAAGTATATTGCAGGACACAGCTGATTAGAGAAAGTTGAAGATTGACCAGGGCATAAGGGTCAAAGCTGAACATAAGCAAATACAAATGTGTTAGCAAAGAAGAAAGAACCCACAAATCCGCAGATTTACTGAAATAAAACATCAAATGCATATTTTAAAAAAGTTTCTTTGTGGCAGTGAAAGCAAAACCCACCATCTTGTTGTCCTCCCCTTCATTGAGGAGTGCCCGGCACTGCTTCTTTGCTCTCTGCCTGCCCATCATAGTCTGCTTGTTTCAGTTGCCTGTCTCTGCCTCCTCCAGCTGCCTGTCTCTGCCTGCAGCAGCTGTCTGTCTCTCCTGCAGGAGCTGCCTGTCTCTGCCTGCAGCAGCTGCCTGTCTCTCCTGCAGCAGCTGCCTGTCTCTGCCTGAAGCAGCTGCCTGTCTCTGCCTGCTCCAGCTGCCTGTCTTCATGCTTCAGCTGCCTGTCTCTTCCAGCAGCAGATGCCTGTCTCTCCTGCACCAGCTGCCTGTCTCTCCTGCAGCAGCTGCCTAACTCTGCCTCCTCCTGCTGCCTGTCTCTGCCTCCCCCAGCTGCCTGTCTCTACCTGCAGCAGATGCCTGTCTCTCCTGCAACAGCTGCCTGTCTCTGCCTGCAGAAGGCGAGTGAGAGCTCTGGAGTGCTGGTGATTCTGAGGTCAGGGTGAATTTATGATGTGACTGTGCCCAACTCGTGCTGCTCCCAGAAGCTCCTCTTGACCCTTGCACCGCACAGCTATGCACAGCCCCCGATTACAGTGGTTATGGTCACAGTCTCAATGCAGATTGGACTTTGTCACTTTTTGGAGGTGCGGGATAAAGCTGAAATCCAAACTGATGCTGTGGTACAGCTGGTCAGATACATTTTCTGGTGGGCCTGGTTGAAGCTCTGGAGCAAAGGTTTTTCTAAAGTTTCCAAACCTTGATTTGAGCCCAACCAACCATAGAAGTTCACTTCTAAGGCTCCCAGGACTGCAGGGGGAACTTAGAGACCCTGAGGGTGTCAGGCAAAGACAGACAAAAGGGTCCAGTCCAAGTCCAGTTGCTACTGGTCATCTAGGCACTTCTGGAAAATAGCCTCTTGCAGCTTGTTGTGTCCCTGTAGCAACACAGGAGTCCCTAGAGTGGGGTGGGGAGGTACACTACAGGAGGGTCATAGTTATTCCCCAGATGCCCATAGACTGCATTCTGGAGAATGAGTTGCCCCCGGTGTCAGTGGAACTGGGAGAGATGGCCGCCACAGGTGCTATAACAGTTCAGTTTTCTGGGGAGAGCTTACCTCAGTCTCCTGTTCAGCCTCAGTGTTCAGACCCTGGGCGGAGTGAATAGTCTCAGGATACCACCCCTGAACTTGTGGGTGTTAAGGTGTAAAAAGGGTGCAAGGCACCTGGGAGTGCCACCCCTCCCCCACTTTGAGAAACCACAGAGGTTAGAGACCCCTGGATGGCCTGAGACCTGGTTGTTGTCCCTGCCTGCTGTTAGTAGCCTCTGTTCATTGGTGTCCTTGTGGACAGAGTCTTGCATGGGTCGGGGACAGAAGTCAGACCCAAGGGGTGGAATAGGGTGGGCTACATCAGACTGTTCGCCATGGTGGTACTGCCTACCTACTGGGATGCATCTGTGAGCAAAGTGAGGTTACGTGCTGCACAAATGTGGTCCACAGGTGAGGAGAAGAGTTTCCCATGGGTCAGTTCAGTGGGCCCAGAGAGTATAGTAAGAAGGATCCAACTGGGTTCAGAGAGGTGTAGAACTGTCACATGCCCCTGCAGTAGTGGGCCATTGTCCATGGTCTATCCCCCTAAGCAGGAAATTCCATCAAGGTATTGATTAGTCTACCCTGGCTTTAGGCTAAAGGGTGTTGTGTTGGAAATGGCCCTTTCTGCAGGGTCACTCCAAACATTTTGCCTTCCTCCTCCACTTTTTGCTGAATTTGTTTTTGTTGGCATTTAGGACTCAGGGCACTTTACCACTGCTAACCATTGCTAATGTGCATGTGCTCTGTACTTTAAACATGGTAACATTGGCTTATTAACAATTGACATATTTAATTTTGTAATACGGCCCTAGTAAAGTGCACTACATGTGCCCAGGGCCTGTGAATTCAATGCTACTAGTAGGCATGCAGCACTGATTGTGCCACCTACTTCAGCAGCCCTTTAAACATGTCTAAGGTCTGCCATTGATGGGTCTGTGAGTGCAGTTTTAAACTGCTATGTGGACCTGGCAAGATAACCGTCTTTTCAGGGCCAAACCTTTCTTTTAATACATAGATTTCACCCCTAATGTAAACCCTAGGCAGCCTCAATGGCGTGATGCAGTGTATTAAAAAAGTTGAACACTTCAAAGGGCCATAGCAAGCGGGGTCATGGGGGTCCGCTCCGGGTTGCACGAGTTTTGGGGAGTAGGCCCCCGCTCTTACCTATGGCCGTCACGGGTGGCATTCGCAAGGTTCGCCAGCTACCCCCGTCGCTCTTCCATTCGCCCGCAGTGGGTGGCCAAAGCAGGGGCCGCCACAGGTGGCATAAGGTCTAGCTATGCCACTGGGCCAAATGGGATATAAGTTTGGGACCTCTGACACCATAATTCTAGAAAACATCTGGATCAAATGACATTTTCCCAGGAAGAAGGTTTGCTGTACTGTCAATAAGGGACTGCCACTTTGCCAACCGCTTTGCTGTGTAAGCCTGCTGTCTGCGGATTGCTGTGTTGTAGGAGGGACTGCCACTTTGCTACCTGCTTTGCTGTGTTGACCTGCTGCCTGCTGCATTTTGCCTGGAAGTGAGAAGGACTGGACCTGCTCTCTGCATTCCCATTACCAAGTTACCTCAAGGGATTTCTAGCTTGCCTCCTGTTTTTGAAGTCTCAGGGCCATCAAAGACTTCCTTCAACTCTGCTTCAGCTGCCAGACTCTGCCAATTGTGAGTCCTGCCTTGCCACAAGGTGCCAATCTAGTCCTGGGCCTTGGAAGTGGGTTCTGCAGCTGTTTTCTCACAAAAATCTATGCAGTGATGACCTTGCGCCAATTGCAACTGATGCAGTGCCCTTCAACGCTGAGGACCTCCCTGCGCAGCTAGATGATGACGCCGGACCGACGCAGCAACTGCTTTGTGAATTTTTCGATGACAACGTGGGACCAGACTGTGAGGCTCAACAACGACACAGCGCCTGCATCATAAAGGGTTTGACGATGACACAGGACCCGACTGTGAGGCTCGATGATGATGTTTTGATCAACTGAGTGAATCTGAACCGACCGACACATTGAGACTTTGACGCCGATGCTAGCTCCATTCAAGGAACTTTTGCAGTGGGCCCTGCATGGGTCCTGTAGCCGTCTGCCTTCCATCGCGGTTGGCCTGAACTTTGGATCTACCCCATTCCAGCGCAACCTCAAGTCACCACTCAGCGCTATTGGCTTTTAAGCTCTAGATTGCAGTTTATTCTTTAAAAGTCATATAGCAAGTTCCACTTATTGGATTGTTGTCGTTTTTGTCTTGTTTTACTCAGATAAATATCCTCTATTTTTCTAAACTGTTGCAGAGGCTTTTTGTGGTGTTTTCACTGTGTTATGGTAATTACAAATTGTGCACAAATACTTTACACATTGCCTCTTAAGTTAAACCTGCCCGCTCTGTGGCAAGCTACCAGAGGGTAAGCACAGGCTAATTTAGGTTGTGGTTTTGACTTACCCTGACTAAGATTGTGGTCCATACTTGGACAGTTTGCAAGCCTCTGTCAACTAAAGGCCCAAATTCTAACAGGTAGGCATGGAGTGCTCCAAGGCAAGTAACGCAAAGCACTGATTGGAGTGGTTAGAGGACAGGAAACAACCCGGTTGTCACACAAAACACACACAAAGGAATCAAATATAACAGTTATTGCCTAGGAGCAATGGAGTGGTGTTTGATTACATCATCACCTTTACAAAAGGGTCACGGGCACCGTTATCACAATCATTGACTAATTTGAGACTGTGGTTGAAGGTGGGGCCCTCCGGCACTCATTTTTGGCGACTCGCACTGGCACTTATTTTTGCTCAACATATATTGATCCACAGCAAGAGAGAGAAAAGCATTGTTGGGAGAACAATGAGGAAGAGAAAGATGGACAAATATCAACAAAGGGAGACAGCAGGGATGGAAAAGCACCTGGAAGAGTGAGATAAAGGGACAGGGAGTGTCTGGTGGTGGATTAAAGAGACATGAGGTGGAATCAAGAGTATGCAGCTTTGGTATTCTGCACCTCAACCTTCAATAGTGCCACCAATGGCTTCGGAGAAAAACTCTGGGCCTCAGCACTTATGTTTTTTATAAATTAATCACTGATTTGTTCACAGGGCGAAGACGATGACAATGCATTTGTTTCTTGGCTGCAGGGACAATGCTGTGGCTTATATTTAATGTTTGTGTTTGGTTGGTTACAATTGTGGTGTTGGAAATGAAGAGGTGGTTTTGTGCTGGGGACTGAGTGAGGTAAATGGGGTCCACTGCTTGGAATGCATGACCCATACAAACCTGACTTCACGTAGCCCATTTGCAGATGGGGTAAGGAGAACCCTCAGCCCATCCCTGCTAGTTTCCTTCAAAGGTGACATCATGATCCTTCTTGCGTTTCATTTGTCCAAATATGATTTTTGTTTGTGAGGAGTCAGCTCTTCCAAGAGTGCCACAGGGGGAGAGCTGAGCACTATGATCCTTTTTCAGGGGTATCTCCCTTTCCTTATTGCTGGGGATCTTCCAGCTTGAGAGATATATAGTTATATACACTACACACCATTGTGTAGTTATTTATGAGTTAGATTTAACATAAGAAGAGTGTTTTTTGTTTTGCTATTAACTTTGGTGCCATTTGACGAATCTACATGAAAATTTCCCAAAAGTTCATCCACCTCAGCTCCTACGAGGAAAGTTTTAGGGGTAATCTGTCAAGCGGGCAGAGAAAAAGGGAGGTCCCAAAACTTTTTTCCCCATGCCAATTCCATATCAAAAATTAGACAAGGCTGTAGAGAAAACGGCTGAGCTGAATTACACCAAATTTGGCAGAAAGCTAGATCTTTACCCAAAAAGTGTGCTTTGTCAAAACGTAATGATGTAGTAACAGTTGCTTCCACAGGACTCCGCAGGCGTCCCGTGTGGCCACAACTTAAACAATGGATGTGAACTGATTGGATACGAGTGCTTTCTCCCATCAGCCAACTCGCTCCCATTGTTTTTATTGTACGGGAGGAGTAAGCAATCGGATTGGCTTGCTGCATCATGAAAGAAAATATTGAGAGTGCCATTACAGGGGACACAGCGACTTGGTCCCCGTGGCCTGAAAGTGTTTAAAATAAGTTAGCAGGGGGAACTGTAGGTGTCCTTTGACCTCCCTGGTCCTGATGGGGGGTAAGAGTTCTAAACGCAAAAAAGTGCCACCCATGTGCTCCCCTGAGAAATGCAAACCTTAAAGTGACCTTATAGTTCGGTGTTGAAATAACAGAAAAACTGCTTTTTAAAAACAAAAAAAACACTGAAATTCACTATTGATATTTCACTGAGCTAACTATAACTTGAGCCTACACTATGCACTGCTTATGACTTCACATATTGCATCACACATCATATGTTCAATGACATCACTGATGACATCTCGAATGACATCTCTGATGGCATCATTCAACCTACTTCTGTATAAATTACTCTATAAACCAGTATAGCATTTCAAATATGAAAGTAAGTACTTAATGCCGTAGAATCATGTAGGCATACATTACTTTTCAGACACAAAAGCCCCTTTAGATGAACCATGCTCATCCTACACACAGCCTTTGCCTTGTACCAAACACTTTGTGGATAGCCAATCTCATATGGGCAATCAACCAGACACAGGTGGTCAAGCCCCTAGCCCCTACTGCACATGGTCTTATACCAGAGAACAACTCTTCATGGAGAACCCACTCCATACAGACACTGAAGCCCCATTAGGTGACCAAGACACACCTACACACTTCCTTTCTCCTGTACCAAATCCAAGACAGCTAGCTGACCTCTCGTGGGACAGAAAAAAGACATGGGTAGGAAAGTACCTACTACGAACAGTCTTCACCCTGTGCAGAACTGCTCCACGGAGTGCCCACTCCCTCCTTATATCAAAGGCACCGTAGGTGGAGAAGGCTGTGCTAAGCACAGCCTTCACCTTGAACTGAACACTTTGTAGCTAGCCAACCTCTTGTGGACAATCAAACAAACATGTGTGATCAAATACCTTCATTCCTGTGCACAACCTCTCATACACTCCCTCCAGACACTTAAGGCCCGTTATTAGAGTACAAGTTCACCCTGTAGCAAAGCTTTTACAGGTAGCGACCTCTAATGGGCAATCAACCACACAGGTTTTGTCAATTATCTGTTGCGCATGGTGTTTGTCCTGTACACAACCATTCACAGAGAGCTCACTCCCTTCACACAGCCAAGATTCATTAGAAGGCCAAGCATGTTATTTAAGCTTACACCAATTTGCAGCAAAGAGGTGATAGAAAATTAGGTCTATGGTACCTTGCTGAATACCTTGCAATGTGATAAGCATATACCAAACTGTCACATTCAATGGATGATGTAATCAGTGATGTCTTCTGTAATGTTTTCAATTATGTCATATGAGATGTCATCAGTAATGTCATCAATGATGTCATTGAACATGTTATGAGTCATATATTATATGAGGTTATAAACAGTGCATGGCACAAGTTATAGTTAGCTCAGTAAAGTATAACTGGTGAATTTTAGTCAGTTTTTCATTTTAAATCAATAGTGTTTATATTATCACAAGGCATAACTATAATGTCACTTATCGATGAACAAGATAACAAAACCTAAGGTCTTTTACCACAGTGTAGCATCACTTCCTAAGAGTAGGTCTTGCATATAACCCTATTAAATGACAGGTCTGAAGTTACAACCTTCTGTCAGAAGCTATCAATCTTATGTATGGAGTTATAAAATAAATTCTTGAAAGGGATCTCCTAATTTGATGCTTCACTCGAACGAGAGTAAGAATGAGGAGGAAAAGCTCACTAATCAAGGGATATGCAGAAACAGAGGAATAGAAACTGACAGAGACAAAAGCGTCTGATTTACATGAAAAGCAAAGCTATAACTCCAGACCCCCGTGGCTGGTTAGACCACAAAGGAGATTCTGCAAATGCTGGAGTTGATGTCTACTCCAGTTTGACTCACAGTAATAATTGTAAAGAGAGGAAAGATCCATTTTGGATGCCTCTGGTTTGACATGGCACATGATGGTGAGTAAAGCTTCCCCAGACAGTGGAAGTCTATTGCCTGCATTCCTGTGGCTGGAGGATAGAGACCAAGATGGTGGAGACCCAGACACTGAAATTCAATAAAGACTTTGTGAGCAAGGGGCTGCTGACTAGACTCTCTAAATTCCTTAAATCCTCTAATTACTGCCCCTGCTCCAGAAACTGCTGAAAGTGGACAGAGACAGGCTGGGTTTATTTATTTTAGCAAGATGCCCAGTGCTTTCATGTGATCAGTAGATACACTTGAGAGTCAAAGGGCTTTCGTCAGACCACTGCTCAATGGGTTAGGGTGTGTGAAATAACACACTGTTTACCAGCATTCACATGTCAACATCTGAAGCCTTCCAGGGGGTGGCATGCCTACCCCAGCCTCTGGGATCCAATAAAGAGATACGATTTAAGGAGAAGGAATGCAGTAAAGAGTGCAACATTGTGGGAACCCAACAGTGGAGCTCCTGAGATAGCTGAATGTTATTTTTCTTTCCGGTATTATATAGTGAAAACACAGCCCAAGGGCATTAGAGCGCTTTACATGAGCATCCAATTACATAACACAAGGTCATATTTGTATGATGACTAAATGATTTACTCCAAATCACAGGATGTAGACTTGATGCCAGGACTCAAAGCAGGTTTCCCAGTTCCAAAGTTGGCAGCCCTGGCCATTAGGCCACAACTTCTTCCCTGATGTTCATGCCAGAATCCAGACTTTGGGGCAGCACAACAGCAGCGTAACATGGACCACGTGGCAGCTAGGACAACAAATCAATGGATAGGAGCTAGAATATAAATATATATTTCCAGTTTTTTTAAGAATGAAGATGTTTCTTGTTCTGTCTCAGCTACAGACAGCTTTAGTTCTCTAGTGAAGACCTATTGTTTCCAAAACATGGCATATACTTAGACTGGGCTTAGAATTTTGGTTCACCCCTTGTTCATGATTGGATGGTTTTGTTGTCTATCTCATTTCTTTGCTCCTTGTTCAGCGTCTTTCTTCTGTACTCTTATGTTTGCCCTGCCCAGAAATATGTAGGTCTCAAGGTTTTGAGCTGATAATGAATCCTTGTACTTGCTGACATGAGACCTTGCTTTGCTGTGCATGGGAGATAATGACATAACTTCCTATTGGCCTATGCTGAACCAATGAAAAGTGGCAATCTCATTGTAACAACACTCCATTCCAGGAGCATGATGCTAGCATGTGAACCACTTCCTGCCCCATGCAGCCCATGATTCCTCCACTGGGTTCTGGCTTGTATGAATGCTCTTTAGTGGAACTCATGAAGCCAAATGTAAAACATTATCTAGTTACTCACTGAGAGGGATTGTGCTATTCCCTTTACTCAAGCAGCAGGACTCCTGAAGCAGCCGGACCTTGTTCACCTGGCTCTCACATTTCAGCATGTGGCTATGGAAGGAATTATCAAGACATTAATTCACTCTCTAAGTTAATAATTGCCTGTTGATCAATCATTATTCTCACCATGAGAGATGAACCTGAACATTCCATCTGAAAGTACCTGTCCATTGTAAAGGAGAGGAAACAAGGGAATGAGAAACAATCCTTTACTGCTCCAGATAAAACATAAAGATTCTTCACTAAAACCCCACCTTCTGGCTAACATGCCATCCCATAGGAATTAAACACTGAATAGAAAATTAAATCTCCAAACACGTGTGTGTTAAGATCCAGCGCTCTGCTGCCTATGGACACTTGTGTGCTTTACAAACAGTACGTTCATACATACATCTCTAAACTCATTAAAGAAACTCATATTGGATTCTGATGACACCTACAAGCCTCTCTACTTGGACTTCATGGTGGAAGTGACTTGCAGCCCTCACTGTATGCCCATAACAAGCACGGACCTGAGGGTGTGTATAGTTACATGTCAGAATACCTCCATTTCTTTTCTCAATATGTTTCAAAGGCGTTACTTGACACCACAGTATACCGAAGGCTTCCGGTTTTCCATTTTTACTGTTTTTTTACATATGATTACAGAAAACAATGTGTTTCCTGTCTGTATTTATTTTTAAAAGCGGAAAATGGTGCTTCTTGTGAGAGACTCTCCATGCTCTCTTTCATGAATTCCAGGCAACAGCTGATCAGGCAGACAGCATGGAGGGTTAAAAAACATGTATATTGTAGGATGAGATTTCCTTAAATATAGGCATATGTTAACATATATGTGTAATATAGTGCTAATATATACCTATGAGTGTAGTGTTTTGTTATGTTTATATTTTTGTTTTGTAAAGCGCATGGCTACCCGAAGGCTTCCCGCGCTGGTGAGTACTGAGCTGAGAGTAGGGCCTCTGGTACATTAACGGGGAAACAGCCATGTCTTAAGTTTCTTCCTGAAGGAAAGTTCATTTTCCAGTGATCTGAGACTGGGTGGAAGATCGTTCCACAACTTCGTTACTACGTGTGCAAACGATCTTCCTCCCCATCTCATCCTTTTTACCCTGGTTGTACTGAGGAAATAAAGATGCGAGGATCTCAGGTGTTTAGTTGGAACATAAGTGGTTTCCAACTCTCTGAGCTTTACTTGGCCCTTGTTCTTTATGGCCCTATGAGCAATACAGAGGGATATAAACTTAATCCTTGCCTCAAATCGGAGCCAACGCAGCTGTTTGAGGGTTCCTCTTGCAGAGACGTAGCTAGGAACCTTTAGAAGGAGCCTTGCTGCCGCATTTTGCACAGTCTGAAGTCTGTCTCTTTATTACGTATTTGGGTGCGCCCACATAAAGTGAGTTGCCATAATCCAGACGGGAAACTATGAGGGATTGAATGACCGTTTTCCTTAGATGCTCTGCGATCAATACCAGTTTCTTCCTGATCATTTGGAGTAAAGAGAAACAGATGCCAGACAATTTATTTGCTTGGTGGTCCATTGCTAGCAAATTGTCCAATCAGATTTTTTATCACCGGTTTGGGAACGGGGGGGGGCATGTCAACAGGCCAGCTGATCAGAGGTCTGTGTATGGCTTGGTTTCCAAGGATCATTAATTCCGTCCTATCACCATTCAGCTTTAGGCGGCAGCTTGACATCCAGCGGCGCAGTTTATCCAAACAGGGTGCCAAATGTTTGTTTCCTGGATTACGGCTTTTTGTAAGAGAAACAACCAGCTGGGTGTCATCCGCATAGGAGACCGCTGACAGGTTAAAGTCCTGCACTAAGGTGGCAAGCTGGCGCACATATATATTGAACAACATGGGGCTGAGAGACGCTCCCTGAGGGACACCACAAATCTTTGGAAAGCTGTCAGAGATGCAGTCTTCGCCCATGACTTGGTAGGATCTGTTTTCCAGACACGAGGTGAGCCAATCTAATGCTTTGCCCTGAATTCCCACCTCGCAAAGTCTATCTCTTAGGATCTTGTGATCAACTGTGTCGAATGCCGCACTTAAATCCAGTAGTAGGATGGCGGCTGAGCCTCGGTTATCCAGTATAGCTTTGAGCTCCTCTGTGACCACCAGAAGTGCTGCTTCCGTGCTATGGTGGGTACAGAAGCCCATCTGGGTTGGATGAAGAATGTTGTTATTTTCCAGAAAGTTTGCTAATGTCCGATTGACATGTTTCTCTAGTACTTTTCCAAGAAAAGGGAGTAATGAGATGGGTTGTATATTGGCAAGGATTTCTGGATCTAGCTGCGGTTTTTCAATAGTGGCCTAATTACTGCATGCTTCCATTGCTTAGAGACCAAGCCTGCCTCTAGTGAGAGATTAAGAAGCTCCATAAGTGACGGTAATATGACATATGCCAATTTGGATACGGTATGTGGGGGAGTGGGATCTAATGGAGAGCCGGATTTGGTTGCCTTTATAAGATTATGGATTGTCTCTTTGTCAAGCACAGGGAATTTTGCTAGAATTGGAGGCGGTGGCAGATCCCTGCCCTTAGTTACCTCCCCTAGCGCAGGTTCGGGATTGATCTGGAATTGATCATAAATTTCAGTCACTTTTTTGTGGAAGAAGGATGCTTTATCGTTGCATCTTTTTTTTGTGGCTTGGGAACGGTGTTACTATCAAATGGAGTGGATAGGGGTTTAACCACTCTAACTTCTTTATTTCTTTGTGATAGGATCTGATTGAAGCTTTATATTTTATTTTAAGTGCCGGGTCAAAGTCCTTTCTCCAGTTTCTTTCTAATTTTTTTTAATGTTTTTTTATTGCAAAGAGGTCGTCATTGTACCAAGGGGCTTGTTTTGTATGTGTTTTAGGTCTAGAGTTAGTTTTGGGAATGCATGCATCTAGTGACTGGGTGATCCAATTTTCCCATTGCTGATAATCCTCTTCTAGATTACCTACAAACTTAGGAGTTGTATCCTTCAGGACGGTTTCCAAAGTCCTAGGATCTAGCTTTGACCATCTTCTTATGGCCGTCATCTGGGTCCTTCCCTTGATCTGTTGGGCAGGTTTGGGAAGTTTAAAGAGAATAAGACAATGATCGTACCAGGGGACTGGGATTATTCTAGAAAGAGTAACCAGAGGGTCCTTGGACAAAATGAGGTCCAAACTATGCCCTTTCTCGTGTGTGGGGGTTGATACGAGTCGGGTTAGTTGTAAGGCCTCAAGATCTGCTTTTAGCTTTTTGATGGAGGGGTCATCATGTATGTCAAAGTGCAGGTTAAAGTCGTCCAGAATAGTCATGTGGGTTTTTTGTAAAACTATGCTGGCCAGTCTGTCTGGGATTGCCTCCAAGAATTTGGAGCTAGTAGGTCTGTTGATAAGGACACCTGAGAACGTATGGGTGGGGGAGAGTGTGATCTAGAACTGAAGGCTTTCACATTCTAGAAGGGAGAGGGAGGAACTAACACATCTAAAATCAGTTTTTAGAATGATAGCAATTCCACCCCCAACTTTTCCAACCCGATCTAATCTGTGGATCTGGTTGCCCACCAGGAGGGCGAGGTGGATATCAGGATCTGAGCTGTCGTTAAGCCACGTTTCTGTGACAAATAAAACATCCAGCGGATCCTCTTCCAGCAGGGTTCTAATGTCAATGGCATGCCTGGACAGTGACCGCGCATTGATCATTCCCAGATTCCATGTTGCTTCTTGTAGCTCCTGAGTAGTGAGATGAGAGTCCTTATTCCAATACAGTTCGAAGCTGCATTGACTGCAGACTCGTTTGCTATTGGTCTGAAGTTCATTATTTGACCCTAGCAGTGATGAACATAGAGGTAGTGGTGGGGATCTCAATGCTAGTAACTGATTTGTGGTGTACTTGAACTGACCTGTGCTGGAAGGAGCAGGGGTCCTTGCCCCTGGGCCCGGTCAGGTTATATGTGGCAGCTTAATTTGCTAAAACGTGACAGGCAACAATGTATGAGTGCACATCCTAAAGTTAAATAAATGTGGAAATATACCATTTTACGGCTCCGTTTATTTTCAAAACACAAAATAAAAATGGATAAACCAATAAGATGGCCAAAAAATAAATATGGATAAATAGAGACGGAAGTGTTAAAAAAATAAATACCATAAAACAGGGAGCCCTACATTTATACCCCATGTCCTCCTAACATATCAGTGATACGAATGTTTGTTTGAAGGGAGCTGAGAAGGGGGACATTGGGTGGTGAGGCTCTCTCTATTCCTCTGGTGCAGGGAGGGAGGCAGTAGACCCAGCACCAGGTGCAGAGTCCCTCTGTTGCCAGTGACTGCTCAGAAGGTCACATGGCCTCAGGGCCCCCTGCTGGCCATCTCCATAATATACATGGTGGGGCCTGGACCATGGACAGTAGACTCATTAGGGAGTCTCAGCAGGCGTCTCCTTCCAGGGGAGCTTCAGTGCTGAGCTTCACTCCCTCCCTGACAGGTAGAAGGGAGCTTCTTGCACAATGCGGTGCCCTGTGGTTGCAGTGAGTGTGAACATTGATAACACTTTGCAATGCTCACTGTCTGTGGGTAATTATTTTAAGCCCAGGGAGTCCTTCTGATAAGGTTAAAGGATGCTTCAGTCACAGTTTAGGGCCTGGATAATTCATTTTATGTATTACCACAGGGCGGGCCATGTAATATGTTTATTCAGTCTGAATAAACAAATGTTTCTCACTGCTATGAACCTTCCTGTACTTCAGCGGAAGTCTATGTTGTTTATGGTGTGAGTTAATAATGTTTAATAAATATTTTGTGAATCAGAAGTCACTTCTTGCAGAGTAAAAAAAACATTGCACCACAACACTTGTATACAGAGAATCTGGGTCGCATTTTCTGTGCAAAATGTGTGATACAGGATCAAACGGCATCTGTGCTGCTCCACCTTTCATCCTCCAGATGTTGATACAGGAAGTTTCAATCAAGTGCTATTCTTTACTATGCTAACAAATGACACATCTGTAGCAAGCACTATATAAAATAGAGCGAGTTCTCCTTATACATGACTTTCATCTCAGTTGAAGTGAAGATTATTACAGAGTCTGCATCATGTCCTTGTTAATACTTGTTCTGCTGTCTGCTCACCTCACACAATGTTGTTATGTTATGTGAATTTGCAGAGCGCAGCTAATCCCCCGTGAGGGAGTCCAGCTGCTGTATGGTGTAAATTATCCCAAGGGCCCTCCTTGACCTCAGGCAGCAGAGGGTTTGCAGGGCAAGTCCATGTTCATGGAATTAATAGAGCAACAATAATCTGTTTTTAATTTAAAATGTAATAAATACACACGTAAGTTCCCCAAAGAGTAGAATAATAAAAACATTTGACAGGTATAAGTATACCACATACACTACATCAGATCAGGGCTGCACTTATGCAATAAATGTAAAATCAGGACTTTAACTCCTTCTGTTCCTAAACAGGAGTAGAGCACCTCATGCCATCCCCCCACAGCTCCTGTGCACCCCTTAATGCCAAATCCACCCTCCCTGTTAGACCAGTTCGTACAGACAAATTGCAAAAAATTGTGAGTCGCAATTTGCAAGTTGCAAAAGCAAATCGACAACAGTGTCAGACACACTGCTAGCGATTCCCAATGGGGTCGCAAAATGTGAGGCTCATGAATATTAATGAGCCACTCGCAATTTGCGACCCCATTGGGAATGTCTGGCCCTCCCAGGGATGGTGGCCTGCTGGGCTCAGCAGACCTCCATGTCTGAGACTGCTTTTTCAATAAAGCAGTATTTTTTTAAATGCAGCCCGTTTTCCTTAAAGGAAAACGGAATGCATTTAAAAAAAAAAATGAAACGTTTTCGTTTCATTTTTTTAAGGGCAGGCAGTGGTCCCATGGACCACTGCCTGCCCTTAAAAATTATTTTTGGAGCGGTTGCAAAACATTCTTACATAGGGTAGAGACTCGCTATTAGGAAGGGACGCCCTTGGCACACCCCTTCCTAATAGCGACTCGCTAATTCCTAATTAGGGAGTCGCAAATAAATTGCGACTCGCTATTTAGGAATTGTACATGGCCCTGTAACATTTTGCATGGCAAACGGGTCGCAAACCCGTTTGCACATGCAATTTAGGGTCGTACATCTGGCCCCATAAGTGTCCCCTGCTGTTGTTGTTGGTGTCATCAGATTACACCTGTATGTTCATTTCCCAGCAGTCTACCAGCAAGCAGCCATTGGATGACATACTCTAGGGACATAAGACACTTAAAGATGTGACCTCTCCAACGGGGTTCACTTTAAACAAACAAAAACCACAAATAAGAATATTATTAATTGATGAAATCTTTCTTTTACAGGCTAGTTTGTTATTAAATCAGATTACTTGTTCCTCCCTGGACCAGTTGCAGGTCTATTTCCAGGCGATTTCTTTCCAGACTTGAAAGTATATTGCAGGACACAGCTGATTAGAGAAAGTTGAAGATTGACCAGGGCATAAGGGTCAAAGCTGAACATAAGCAAATACAAATGTGTTAGCAAAGAAGAAAGAACCCACAAATCCGCAGATTTACTGAAATAAAACATCAAATGCATATTTTAAAAAAGTTTCTTTGTGGCAGTGAAAGCAAAACCCACCATCTTGTTGTCCTCCCCTTCATTGAGGAGTGCCCGGCACTGCTTCTTTGCTCTCTGCCTGCCCATCATAGTCTGCTTGTTTCAGTTGCCTGTCTCTGCCTCCTCCAGCTGCCTGTCTCTGCCTGCAGCAGCTGTCTGTCTCTCCTGCAGGAGCTGCCTGTCTCTGCCTGCAGCAGCTGCCTGTCTCTCCTGCAGCAGCTGCCTGTCTCTGCCTGAAGCAGCTGCCTGTCTCTGCCTGCTCCAGCTGCCTGTCTTCATGCTTCAGCTGCCTGTCTCTTCCAGCAGCAGATGCCTGTCTCTCCTGCACCAGCTGCCTGTCTCTCCTGCAGCAGCTGCCTAACTCTGCCTCCTCCTGCTGCCTGTCTCTGCCTCCCCCAGCTGCCTGTCTCTACCTGCAGCAGATGCCTGTCTCTCCTGCAACAGCTGCCTGTCTCTGCCTGCAGAAGGCGAGTGAGAGCTCTGGAGTGCTGGTGATTCTGAGGTCAGGGTGAATTTATGATGTGACTGTGCCCAACTCGTGCTGCTCCCAGAAGCTCCTCTTGACCCTTGCACCGCACAGCTATGCACAGCCCCCGATTACAGTGGTTATGGTCACAGTCTCAATGCAGATTGGACTTTGTCACTTTTTGGAGGTGCGGGATAAAGCTGAAATCCAAACTGATGCTGTGGTACAGCTGGTCAGATACATTTTCTGGTGGGCCTGGTTGAAGCTCTGGAGCAAAGGTTTTTCTAAAGTTTCCAAACCTTGATTTGAGCCCAACCAACCATAGAAGTTCACTTCTAAGGCTCCCAGGACTGCAGGGGGAACTTAGAGACCCTGAGGGTGTCAGGCAAAGACAGACAAAAGGGTCCAGTCCAAGTCCAGTTGCTACTGGTCATCTAGGCACTTCTGGAAAATAGCCTCTTGCAGCTTGTTGTGTCCCTGTAGCAACACAGGAGTCCCTAGAGTGGGGTGGGGAGGTACACTACAGGAGGGTCATAGTTATTCCCCAGATGCCCATAGACTGCATTCTGGAGAATGAGTTGCCCCCGGTGTCAGTGGAACTGGGAGAGATGGCCGCCACAGGTGCTATAACAGTTCAGTTTTCTGGGGAGAGCTTACCTCAGTCTCCTGTTCAGCCTCAGTGTTCAGACCCTGGGCGGAGTGAATAGTCTCAGGATACCACCCCTGAACTTGTGGGTGTTAAGGTGTAAAAAGGGTGCAAGGCACCTGGGAGTGCCACCCCTCCCCCACTTTGAGAAACCACAGAGGTTAGAGACCCCTGGATGGCCTGAGACCTGGTTGTTGTCCCTGCCTGCTGTTAGTAGCCTCTGTTCATTGGTGTCCTTGTGGACAGAGTCTTGCATGGGTCGGGGACAGAAGTCAGACCCAAGGGGTGGAATAGGGTGGGCTACATCAGACTGTTCGCCATGGTGGTACTGCCTACCTACTGGGATGCATCTGTGAGCAAAGTGAGGTTACGTGCTGCACAAATGTGGTCCACAGGTGAGGAGAAGAGTTTCCCATGGGTCAGTTCAGTGGGCCCAGAGAGTATAGTAAGAAGGATCCAACTGGGTTCAGAGAGGTGTAGAACTGTCACATGCCCCTGCAGTAGTGGGCCATTGTCCATGGTCTATCCCCCTAAGCAGGAAATTCCATCAAGGTATTGATTAGTCTACCCTGGCTTTAGGCTAAAGGGTGTTGTGTTGGAAATGGCCCTTTCTGCAGGGTCACTCCAAACATTTTGCCTTCCTCCTCCACTTTTTGCTGAATTTGTTTTTGTTGGCATTTAGGACTCAGGGCACTTTACCACTGCTAACCATTGCTAATGTGCATGTGCTCTGTACTTTAAACATGGTAACATTGGCTTATTAACAATTGACATATTTAATTTTGTAATACGGCCCTAGTAAAGTGCACTACATGTGCCCAGGGCCTGTGAATTCAATGCTACTAGTAGGCATGCAGCACTGATTGTGCCACCTACTTCAGCAGCCCTTTAAACATGTCTAAGGTCTGCCATTGATGGGTCTGTGAGTGCAGTTTTAAACTGCTATGTGGACCTGGCAAGATAACCGTCTTTTCAGGGCCAAACCTTTCTTTTAATACATAGATTTCACCCCTAATGTAAACCCTAGGCAGCCTCAATGGCGTGATGCAGTGTATTAAAAAAGTTGAACACTTCAAAGGGCCATAGCAAGCGGGGTCATGGGGGTCCGCTCCGGGTTGCACGAGTTTTGGGGGAGTAGGCCCCCCGCTTTTACCTATGGCCGTCACGGGTGGCATTCGCAAGGTTCGCCAGCTACCCCCGTCGCTCTTCCATTCGCCCGCAGTGGGTGGCCAAAGCAGGGGCCGCCACAGGTGGCATAAGGTCTAGCTATGCCACTGGGCCAAATGGGATATAAGTTTGGGACCTCTGACACCATAATTCTAGAAAACATCTGGATCAAATGACATTTTCCCAGGAAGAAGGTTTGCTGTACTGTCAATAAGGGACTGCCACTTTGCCAACCGCTTTGCTGTGTAAGCCTGCTGTCTGCGGATTGCTGTGTTGTAGGAGGGACTGCCACTTTGCTACCTGCTTTGCTGTGTTGACCTGCTGCCTGCTGCATTTTGCCTGGAAGTGAGAAGGACTGGACCTGCTCTCTGCATTCCCATTACCAAGTTACCTCAAGGGATTTCTAGCTTGCCTCCTGTTTTTGAAGTCTCAGGGCCATCAAAGACTTCCTTCAACTCTGCTTCAGCTGCCAGACTCTGCCAATTGTGAGTCCTGCCTTGCCACAAGGTGCCAATCTAGTCCTGGGCCTTGGAAGTGGGTTCTGCAGCTGTTTTCTCACAAAAATCTATGCAGTGATGACCTTGCGCCAATTGCAACTGATGCAGTGCCCTTCAACGCTGAGGACCTCCCTGCGCAGCTAGATGATGACGCCGGACCGACGCAGCAACTGCTTTGTGAATTTTTCGATGACAACGTGGGACCAGACTGTGAGGCTCAACAACGACACAGCGCCTGCATCATAAAGGGTTTGACGATGACACAGGACCCGACTGTGAGGCTCGATGATGATGTTTTGATCAACTGAGTGAATCTGAACCGACCGACACATTGAGACTTTGACGCCGATGCTAGCTCCATTCAAGGAACTTTTGCAGTGGGCCCTGCATGGGTCCTGTAGCCGTCTGCCTTCCATCACGGTTGGCCTGAACTTTGGATCTACCCCATTCCAGCGCAACCTCAAGTCACCACTCAGCGCTATTGGCTTTTAAGCTCTAGATTGCAGTTTATTCTTTAAAAGTCATATAGCAAGTTCCACTTATTGGATTGTTGTCGTTTTTGTCTTGTTTTACTCAGATAAATATCCTCTATTTTTCTAAACTGTTGCAGAGGCTTTTGTGGTGTTTTCACTGTGTTATGGTAATTACAAATTGTGCACAAATACTTTACACATTGCCTCTTAAGTTAAACCTGCCCGCTCTGTGGCAAGCTACCAGAGGGTAAGCACAGGCTAATTTAGGTTGTGGTTTTGACTTACCCTGACTAAGATTGTGGTCCATACTTGGACAGTTTGCAAGCCTCTGTCAACTAAAGGCCCAAATTCTAACAGGTAGGCATGGAGTGCTCCAAGGCAAGTAACGCAAAGCACTGATTGGAGTGGTTAGAGGACAGGAAACAACCCGGTTGTCACACAAAACACACACAAAGGAATCAAATATAACAGTTATTGCCTAGGAGCAATGGAGTGGTGTTTGATTACATCATCACCTTTACAAAAGGGTCACGGGCACCGTTATCACAATCATTGACTAATTTGAGACTGTGGTTGAAGGTGGGGCCCTCCGGCACTCATTTTTGGCGACTCGCACTGGCACTTATTTTTGCTCAACATATATTGATCCACAGCAAGAGAGAGAAAAGCATTGTTGGGAGAACAATGAGGAAGAGAAAGATGGACAAATATCAACAAAGGGAGACAGCAGGGATGGAAAAGCACCTGGAAGAGTGAGATAAAGGGACAGGGAGTGTCTGGTGGTGGATTAAAGAGACATGAGGTGGAATCAAGAGTATGGAGCTTTGGTATTCTGCACCTCAACCTTCAATAGTGCCACCAATGGCTTCGGAGAAAAACTCTGGGCCTCAGCACTTATGTTTTTTATAAATTAATCACTGATTTGTTCACAGGGCGAAGACGATGACAATGCAGTTGTTTCTTGGCTGCAGGGACAATGCTGTGGCTTATATTTAATGTTTGTGTTTGGTTGGTTACAATTGTGGTGTTGGAAATGAAGAGGTGGTTTTGTGCTGGGAACTGAGTGAGGTAAATGGGGTCCACTGCTTGGAATGCATGACCCATACAAACCTGACTTCACGTAGCCCATTTGCAGATGGGGTAAGGAGAACCCTCAGCCCATCCCTGCTAGTTTCCTTCAAAGGTGACATCATGATCCTTCTTGCGTTTCATTTGTCCAAATATGATTTTTGTTTGTGAGGAGTCAGCTCTTCCAAGAGTGCCACAGGGGGGGAGAGCTGAGCACTATGATCCTTTTTCAGGGGTATCTCCCTTTCCTTATTGCTGGGGATCTTCCAGCTTGAGAGATATATAGTTATATACACTACACACCATTGTGTAGTTATTTATGAGTTAGATTTAACATAAGAAGAGTGTTTTTTGTTTTGCTATTAACTTTGGTGCCATTTGACGAATCTACATGAAAATTTCCCAAAAGGTTCATCCACCTCAGCTCCTACGAGGAAAGTTTTAGGGGTAATCTGTCAAGCGGGCAGAGAAAAAGGGAGGTCCCAAAACTTTTTTCCCCATGCCAATTCCATATAAAAAATTAGACAAGGCTGTAGAGAAAACGGCTGAGCTGAATTACACAAATTTGGCAGAAAGCTAGATCTTTACCCAAAAAGTGTGCTTTGTTAAAACGTAATGATGTAGTAACAGTTGCTTCCACAGGACTCCGCAGGCGTCCCGTGTGGCCACAAATTAAACAATGGATGTGAACTGATTGGATACGAGTGCTTTTTTTCCATCAGCCAACTCGCTCTCACGGTTTTTATTGTACGGGAGGAGTAAGCAATCGGATTGGCTTGCTGCATCATGAAAGAAAATATTGAGAGTGCCATTACAGGGGACACAGCGACTTGGTCCCCGTGGCCTGAAAGTGTTTAAAATAAGTTAGCAGGGGGAACTGTAGGTGTCCTTTGACCTCCCTGGTCCTGATGGGGGGTAAGAGTTCTAAACGCAAAAAAGTGCCACCCATGTGCTCCCCTGAGAAATGCAAACCTTAAAGTGACCTTATAGTTCGGTGTTGAAATAACAGAAAAACTGCTTTTTAAAAACAAAAAAAACACTGAAATTCACTATTGATATTTCACTGAGCTAACTATAACTTGAGCCTACACTATGCACTGCTTATGACTTCACATATTGCATCACACATCATATGTTCAATGACATCAGTGATGACATCTCGAATGACATCTCTGATGGCATCATTCAACCTACTTCTGTATAAATTACTCTATAAACCAGTATAGCATTTCAAATATGAAAGTAAGTACTTAATGCAGCAGAATCATGTAGGCATACATTACTTTTCAGACACAAAAGTCCCTTTAGATGAACCATGCTCATCCTACACACAGCCTTTGCCTTGTACCAAACACTTTGTGGACAGCCGATCTCATGTGGGCAATCAACCAGACACAGGTGGTCAAGCCCCTAGCCACTACTGCACATGGTCTTATACCAGTGAGCAACTCTTCATGGAGAACCCACTCCATACAGACACTGAAGCCCCATTAGGTGACCAAGACACACCTACACACTTCCTTTCTCCTGTACCAAATCCAAGACAGCTAGCTGACCTCTCGTGGGACAGAAAAAAGACATGGGTAGGAAAGTACCTACTACGAACAGTCTTCACCCTGTGCAGAACTGCTCCACGGAGTGCCCACTCCCTCCTATATATCAAAGGCACCGTAGGTGAGAAGGCTGTGCTAAGCACAGCCTTCACCTTGAACTGAACACTTTGTAGCTAGCCAACCTCTTGTGGACAATCAAACAAACATGTGTGATCAAATACCTTCATTCCTGTGCACAACCTCTCATACACTCCCTCCAGACACTTAAGGCCCGTTATTAGAGTACAAGTTCACCCTGTAGCAAAGCTTTTACAGGTAGCGACCTCTAATGGGCAATCAACCACACAGGTTTTGTCAATTATCTGTTGCGCATGGTGTTTGTCCTGTACACAACCATTCACAGAGAGCTCACTCCCTTCACACAGCCAAGATTCATTAGAAGGCCAAGCATGTTATTTAAGCTTACACCAATTTGCAGCAAAGAGGTGATAGAAAATTAGGTCTATGGTACCTTGCTGAATACCTTGCAATGTGATAAGCATATACCAAACTGTCACATTCAATGGATGATGTAATCAGTGATGTCTTCTGTAATGTTTTCAATTATGTCATATGAGATGTCATCAGTAATGTCATCAATGATGTCATTGAACATGTTATGAGTCATATATTATATGAGGTTATAAACAGTGCATGGCACAAGTTATAGTTAGCTCAGTAAAATATAACTGGTGAATTTTAGTCAGTTTTTCATTTTAAATCAATAGTGTTTATATTATCACAAGGCATAACTATAATGTCACTTATCGATGAACAAGATAACAAAACCTAAGGTCTTTTACCACAGTGTAGCATCACTTCCTAAGAGTAGGTCTTGCATATAACCCTATTAAATGACAGGTCTGAAGTTACAACCTTCTGTCAGAAGCTATCAATCTTATGTATGGAGTTATAAAATAAATTCTTTAAAGGGATCTCCTAATTTGATGCTTCACTCGAACGAGAGTAAGAATGAGGAGGAAAAGCTCACTACTCAAGGGATATGCAGAAAAAGAGGAATAGAAACCGACAGAGACAAAAGCGTCTGATTTACATGAAAAGCAAAGCTATAACTCCAGACCCCCGTGGCTGGTTAGACCACAAAGGAGATTCTGCAAATGCTGGAGTTGATGTCTACTCCAGTTTGACTCACAGTAATAATTGTAAAGAGAGGAAAAATCCATTTTGGATGCCTCTGGTTTGACATGGCACATGATGGTGAGTAAAGCTTCCCCAGACAGTGGAAGTCTATTGCCTGCATTCCTGTGGCTGGAGGATAGAGACCAAGAGGGTGGAGACCCAGACACTGAAATTCAATAAAGACTTTGTGAGCAAGGGGCTGCTGACTAGACTCTCTAAATTCCTTAAATCCTCTAATTACTGCCCCTGCTCCAGAAACTGCTGAAAGCGGACAGAGACAGGCTGGGTTTATTTATTTTAGCAAGATGCCCAGTGCTTTCATGTGATCAGTAGATACACTTGAGAGTCAAAGGGCTTTCGTCAGACCACTGCTCAATGGGTTAGGGTGTGTGAAATAACACACTGTTTACCAGCATTCACATGTCAACATCTGAAGCCTTCCAGGGGGTGGCATGCCTACCCCAGCCTCTGGGATCCAATAAAGAGATACGATTTAAGGAGAAGGGATGCAGTAAAGAGTGCAACATTGTGGGAACCCAACAGTGGAGCTCCTGAGATAGCTGAATGTTATTTTTCTTTCCGGTATTATATAGTGCAAACACAGCCCAAGGGCATTAGAGCGCTTTACATGAGCATCCAATTACATAACACAAGGTCATATTTGTTTTTTGTTATGTTTTTAGGCACATGATGACTAAATGATTTACTCCAAATCACAGGATGTAGACTTGATGCCAGGACTCAAAGCAGGTTTCCCAGTTCCAAAGTTGGCAGCCCTGGCCATTAGACCACAACTTCTTCCCTGATGTTCATGCCAGAATCCAGACTTTGGGGCAGCACAACAGCAGCGTAACATGGGCCACGTGGCAGCTAGGACAATAAATCAATGGATAGGAGCTAGAATATAAATATATATTTCCAGTTTTGTTAAGAATGAAGATGTTTCTTGTTCTGTCTCAGCTAAAGACAGCTTTAGTTCTCTAGTGAAGACCTATTGTTTCCAAAACATGGCATATACTTAGACTGGGCTTAGAATTTTGGTTCACCCCTTGTTCATGATTGGATGGTTTTGTTGTCCATCTCATTTCCTTGCTCCTTGTTCAGCGTCTTTCTTCTGTACTCTTATGTTTGCCCTGCCCAGAAATATGTAGGTCTCAAGGTTTTGAGCTGATAATGAATCCTTGTACTTGCTGACATGAGACCTTGCTTTGCTGTGCATGGGAGATAATGACATAACTTCCTATTGGCCTATGCTGAACCAATGAAAAGTGGCAATCTCATTGTAACAACACTCCATTCCAGGAGCATGATGCTAGCATGTGAACCACTTCCTGCCCCATGCAGCCCATGATTCCTCCACTGGGTTCTGGCTTATATGTATGCTCTTTAGTGGAACTCATGAAGCCAAATGTAAAACATTATCTAGTTACTCACTGAGAGGGATTGTGCTAATCCTTTTACTCAAGCAGCAGGACTCCTGAAGCAGCCGGACCTTGTTCACCTGGCTCCTTCTCACATTTCAGCATGTGGCTATGGAAGGAATTATCAAGACATTAATTCACTCTCTAAGTTAATAATTGCCTGTTGAACAATCATTATTCTCACCATGAGAGATGAACCTGAACATTCCATCTGAAAGTACCTGTCCATTTTAAAGGAGAGGACACAAATGTATGAGAAACAATACTTTACTGCTCCAGATAAAACAAAGGGGCATATTAGCAAGAAGAGGCGATAATCATCGCTAACCCTGCTTAGCGTGATTTTTTTTATCGCCGGCTATCGCTGGAATATATCGCCACGCTAACGCTGTATTAGCAACGATTAGCGCTAGGGCGATGAATATTCCAGCGATAGCGGGGGAAATGGGCCAACATCACTGAAAAACCAGCAATGTTGCATGGAGAAGGGAGAACACCTTGCTGATACGACCCTGTGGTCGTATCAGCATAATCCACCCCCATGTTAGGTATGGCTAACACCTGCTAATTGCAGGTGTTAAATAAATGGCGATGACCCCGGTTAGCGCGACTTTTCACGTCGCTAACTGGGGCCATGGCCACCTTGCTAATAGGCGATAGGCCTTTTAGCGAGTGTTTCCCAGGTTTGTTCGTCGGGAACGCCCACTTTGCATGTCATTAGCGATAAATATCGCTGACATGCAAAGCGGTAAAAAACGGGCGCTAATGCCCGCAAACTGTCTCTAACTGCTGTTAGAGACAGTTTGCTGATAGGGCGATAAGAATATCGCCGCTTTAGCAGCAAAAAGTGCCGCTAAAGCCGCGATAGTGCCCTTGCTAATATGCCCCAAAGTTTGTTCACTAAAACCCTTCCTTCTGACTAACATGCCATCCCATAGGAATTAAACACTGAATAGAAAATTAAATCTCCAAACACGTGTGTGTTAAGATCCAGCGCTCTGCTGCCTATGGACACTTGTGTGCTTTACAAACAGTATGTTCATACATACATCTCTAAACTCATTAAAGAAACTCATATTGGATTCTGATGACACCTACAAGCCTCTCTACTTGGACTTCATGGTGGAAGTGACTTGCAGCCCTCACTGTATGCCCATAACAAGCACAGACCTGAGGGTGTGTATAGTTTAACCCTGGGCGTGGTTTGTGTAGTAGCACTTCACGTAGCTACGTGAAGTACATTTTGAACTACACGTAGCTATGCAAATTGCATAGCTGTGTGTTGACTGCACTGTACAATAATTGCCAAAGGCATCTTGCACAGTGCAAGTTAAGATAAAATAAGTATCTCTGTCTTTATATGCTAAAATGCATATAGCATTTCACAAAAGTGAAATCGATAAATTAACACGCAGTGAGAGAAGTGATGATTTTGGTATCCTCCCTAACCTAGGGAGAGAACCAAGCAGATGCCTTGAAAACAAAAAGCACATCTTTTGAACGATTCAGTGGTGGTCCCATCCTCTTAGGACCACCCCAAGCACAGTTATTGGCAAAAATAAAATCCCAACCAAAGGCCCTGCAAAGCATTATGGGACGAGATTAGCAGTGGGCAGTGAATATTATAGTATCCAATATCAAAATAATTCTACGAAGAGCTGCAGTTCCACTAGTCGTTACTAGATGTCCCTCACGAGTCAAATGCAAAAGCTTCATGAAAGGGTTTCAATGCTTTTGCATTTGACTCGTGAGGGACATCTAGTAACGACTAGTTGAACTGCAGCTCTTTGTAGAATTATTTTGATATTGGACACTATAATATTCACTGCCCACTGCTAATCTCGTCCCATAATGCTTTGCAGGGCCTTTGGTTGGGATTGTATTTTTGCCCATAACTGTGCTTGGGGTGGTCCTAGGAGGAAGGGACCACCACTGAATCGTTCACATGATATGCTTTTTGTGTTCAAGGCATCTGCTTGGTCCTCCCCCTAGGTTAGGGGGGACCCCAAAATCAGCACCTCTCTCATTGCTTGATATTTTATTGTCAAAGTTCACTTTTGTGAATTGGTTATATGCTTTTTAGTATAGAAAATTGCTTTTTCAAAGTATTTGTAGGTGTTTATTGTACTGCTGCTGCGCTACGTTGATTAGCAAAGTTTTTTACTCTGCTACGTGCAATTTGCGTAGTAACACAAACTTTGCATGCTCCGTGAGCGTAGCAAAGAATTATGCCCAGGGTTAGTATAGTTACATGTCAGAATACCTCCATTTCTTTTCTCAATATCTTTCAAAGGCCTTACTTGACACCACATTATACCGAAGGCTTCCGGTTTTCCATTTTTACTGTTTTTTTACATATGATTACAGAAAACAATGTGTTTCCTGTCTGTATTTATTTTTAAAAGCGGAAAAATACTGAAAATGGTGCTTCTTGTGAGAGACTCTCCATGCTCTCTTTCATGAATTCCAGGCAACAGCTGATCAGGCAGACAGCATGGAGGGTTAAAAAACATGTATATTGTAGGATGAGATTTCCTTAAATACAGGCATATGTTAACATATATGTGTAATATAGTGCTAATATATACCTATGAGTGTAGTGTTTTGTTATGTTTATATTTTTGTTTTGTAAAGCGCATGGCTACCCGAAGGCTTCCCCGCGCTGGTGAGTACTGAGCTGAGAGTAGGGCCTCTGGTACATTAACGGGGAAACAGCCATGTCTTAAGTTTCTTCCTGAAGGAAAGTTCATTTTCCAGTGATCTGAGACTGGGTGGAAGATCGTTCCACAACTTTGTTACTACGTGTGCAAACGATCTTCATCCCCATCTCATCCTTTTTACCCTGGTTGTACTGAGGAAATAAAGATGCGAGGATCTCAGGTGTTTAGTTGGAACATAAGTGGTTTCCAACTCTCTGAGCTTTACTTGGCCCTTGTTCTATATGGTTCTATGAGCAATACAGAGGGATATAAACTTAATCCTTGCCTCAATTCGGAGCCAACGCAGCTGTTTGAGGGTTCCTTTTGCAGAGACGTAGCTAGGAACCTTTAGAAGGAGCCTTGCTGCCGCATTTTGCACAGTCTGAAGTCTGTCTCTTTATTATGTATTTGGGTGCGCCCACATAAAGTGAGTTGCCATAATCCAGACGGGAAACTATGAGGGATTGAATGACAGTTTTCCTTAGATGCTCTGCGATCAATACCAGTTTCTTCCTGATCATTTGGAGTAAAGAGAAACAGATGCCAGACAATTTATTTGCTTGGTGGTCCATTGCTAGCAAATTGTCCAATCAGATTACCACATTTTTTATCACCGGTTTGGGAACGGGGGGGCATGTCAACAGGCCAGCTGATCAGAGGTCTGTGTATGGCTTGGTTTCCAAGGATCATTAATTCCGTCCTATCACCATTCAGCTTTAGGTGGCAGCTTGACATCCAGCGGCGCAGTTTATCCAAACAGGGTGCCAAATGTTTGTTTCCTGGATTACGGCCTTCTGTAAGAGAAACAACCAGCTGGGTGTCATCCGCATAGGAGACCGCTGACAGGTTAAAGTCCTGCACTAAGGTGGCAAGCTGGCGCACATATATATTGAACAACATGGGGCTGAGAGACGCTCCCTGAGGGACACCACAAATCTTTGGAAAGCTGTCAGAGATGCAGTCTTCGCCCATGACTTGGTAGGATCTGTTTTCCAGACACGAGGGGAGCCAATCTAATGCTTTGCCCTGAATTCCCACCTCGCAAAGTCTATCTCTTAGGATCTTGTGATCAACTGTGTCGAATGCCGCACTTAAATCCAGTAGTAGGATGGCGGCTGAGCCTCCGTTATCCAGTATAGCTTTGAGCTCCTCTGTGACCACCAGAAGTGCTGCTTCCGTGCTATGGTGGGTACGGAAGCCCATCTGGGTTGGATGAAGAATGTTGTTATTTTCCAGAAAGTTTGCTAATGTCCGATTGACATGTTTCTCTAGTACTTTTCCAAGAAAAGGGAGTAATGAGATGGGTTGTATATTGCAAGGATTTCTGGATCTAGCTGAGGTTTTTTCAATAGTGGCCTAATTACTGCATGCTTCCATTGCTTAGAGACCAAGCCTGCCTCTGGTGAGAGATTAAGAAGCTCCATAAGTGACGGTAATATGACATATGCCAATTTGGATACGGTATGTGGGGGAGTGGGATCTAATGGAGAGCCGGATTTGGTTGCCTTTATAAGATTATGGATTGTCTCTTTGTCAAGCGCAGGGACTTTTGCTAGAATTGGAGGCGGTGGCAGATCCCTGCCCTTAGTTACCTCCCCTAGCGCAGTTTCGGGATTGATCTGGAATTGATCATAAATTTCAGTCACTGTTTTGTGGAAGAAGGATGCATTATTGTTGCATCTTTCTTTTGTGGCTTGGGGAACGGTGTTACTATCAAATGGAGTGGATAGGGGTTTAACCACTCTAAATAGGTCTTTTGGGGAGTTCAAAGCCTGAGTGATTTTTTTCCTCATAGAGTTTGGCCTGTGCTTTCTTTATTTCTTTGTGATAGGATCTGATTGAAGCTTTATATTTTATTTTAAGTGCCGGGTCAAAGTCCTTTCTCCAGTTTCTTTCTAATTTTTTTAAATGTTTTTTTATTGCAAAAAGGTCGTCATTGTACCAAGGGGCTTGTTTTGTATGTGTTTTAGGTCTAGAGTTAGTTTTGGGAATGCATGCATCTAGTGACTGGGTGATCCAATTTTCCCATTGCTGATAATCCTCTTCTAGATTACCTACAAACTTAGGAGTTGTATCCTTCAGGACGGTTTCCAAAGTCCTAGGATCTGGCTTCGACCATCTTCCTATGGCCGTCATCTGGGTCCTTCCCTTGATCTGTTGGGCAGGTTTGGGAAGTTTAAATAGAATAAGACAATGATCGGACCAGGGGACTGGGATTATTCTAGAAAGAGTAACCAGAGGGTCCTTGGACAAAATGAGGTCCAAACTATGCCCTTTCTCGTGTGTGGGGGTTGATACGAGTCGGGTTAGTTGTAAGGCCTCAAGATCTGCTTTTAGCTTTTTGATGTAGGGGTCGACCTGTATTTCGAAGTGCAGGTTAAAGTCGTCCAGAATAGTCATGTGGGTTTTTTGTAGAACTAGGCTGGCCAGTATGTCTGGGATTGCCTCCAAGAATTTGGAGCTAGTACCCGGAGGTCTGTTGATAAGGACACCTGAGAATGTATGGGTGGGGGAGAGTGTGATCTAGAACTGAAGGCTTTCACATTCTAGAAGGGAGAGGGAGGAACTAACACATCTAAAATCAGTTTTTAGAATGATAGCAATTCCACCCCCAACTTTTCCAACCCGATCTAATCTGTGGATCTGGTTGCCCACCGGGAGGGCGAGGTGGATATCAGGATCTGAGCTGTCGTTAAGCCACGTTTCTGTGACAAATAAAACATCCAGCTGATCCTCTTCCAGCAGGGTTCTAATGTCAATGGCATGCCTGGACAGTGACCGCGCATTGATCATTCCCAGATTCCATGTTGCTTCTTGTAGCTCCTGAGTAGTGAGATGAGAGTCCTTATTCCAATACAGTTCAAAGCTGCATTGACTGCAGACTCGTTTGCTATTGGTCTGAAGTTCATTATTTGACCCTAGCAGTGATGAACATAGAAGTAGTGGTGGGGGTCTCAATGCTAGTAACTGATTTGTGGTGTACTTGAACTGACCTGTGCTGGAAGGAGCAGGGGTCCTTGCCCCTGGGCCCGGTCGGGTTATATGTGGCAGCTTAATTTGCTAAAACGTGACAGGCAACAATGTATGAGTGCACATCCTAAAGTTAAATAAATGTGGAAATATACCATTTTACGGCTCCGTTTATTTTCAAAACACAAAATAAATATGGATAAACCAATAAGATGGCCAAAAAATAAATATGGATAAATAGAGACGGAAGTGTTAAAAAAATAAATACCATAAAACAGGGAGCCCTACATTTATACCCCATGTCCTCCTAACATATCAGTGATACGAATGTTTGTTTGAAGGGAGCTGAGAAGGGGGACATTGGGTGGTGAGGCTCTCTCTATTCCTCTGGTGCAGGGAGGGAGGCAGTAGACCCAGCACCAGGTGCAGAGTCCCTCTGTTGCCAGTGACTGCTCAGAAGGTCACATGGCCTCAGGGCCCCCTGCTGGCCATCTCCATAATATACATGGTGGGGCCTGGACCATGGACAGTAGACTCATTAGGGAGTCTCAGCAGGCGTCTCCTTCCAGGGGAGCTTCAGTGCTGAGCTTCACTCCCTCCCTGACAGGTAGAAGGGAGCTTCTTGCACAATGCGGTGCCCTGTGGTTGCAGTGAGTGTGAACATTGATAACACTTTGCAATGCTCACTGTCTGTGGGTAATTATTTTAAGCCCAGGAGTCCTTCTGATAAGGTTACACGATTTTTCAGTCACAGTTTA